>JASFAT010000948.1:0-433177 GCA_031353405.1 Baronia brevicornis | reverse complement strand
TTATTCCGAGTCCGGTAACCCCCAATCTGCATTTCCGTGTCCTGCCCTATCCTTTCCCTTCCTCTCCGCCAATCCACGGTCTGCCGTGCACTAAATGGATGCGTGGCTAGGGGCGAGCCTAGTCGAAATGCCGATCATCCCGGGATCTCGCTCCCCCGGGTACTATGGTGCCTTACCTCAGCATGCGGGGCTCTGCTGGGGTTGACCCACTCCATCCCTCCCTTGCGACTCGTGGGATTCACTAAGAGCGAATTTAATATACCTAATTCGTTGAAAAAATGACGGCGACGTGGTTCGCCAACCGGCACGTCCTGATTCTCACGAGGGCAACTTGACTAATGAGATACGGAATCACTAGTACTTTAAGGTTATGGTGTTGCCAGATGACTAAACTTGGGATATTACGTTTTACATCTGACAATTTCTCTATAACCTTCTGGTGGGGCCATCTTTTGACAAACCGCGGAAACTTATTTGTACACCTAATAGTATAAGTTATTTTTTTAAATTATGTATTGTATATTACACCACGTATTATACAACGTAGTTCGATTAAGGCGTACAAATGAAGCGATATGAAACAAATGAGTGTATCGTTACTTTTTAAGTTTGGCTTGAAAAATTAAAAAATATCCAGGTTAGCCAGTAAGGATGGTAGCCCCATTTACGTGTAATGAAATGCAATGCCAAGCGATAATGAAGCGACTGTGTAAAGTACCTCCGTTATACATTTGATTAGCAAGCGTCCGGACTATGTTAATTAACTGAATAGAATATTAACTAACGACAATTTCTACAGCCTCGCAAGCGCATTATAAAGTTAAGTCATTCGCCACTGCAATCGTGGAAAAATGGACCGGAATGTAGATAGCATCTCTGCCTAACGCGTAACAAAAGCACGTCTCCTGTCTCGCTTCTGATCCTTTTTAATTTGTGACGTTATAGTATATGCAATATTTTTTGCTATCTATAAAATGATAATAAAAGTTATTTTACTACAAAAAAAGACATCATAGTGCAAAACAAATAAGTAAAAAACATCAACACCGAGAAAAGAATGAAAAATCCTTTATGAAAAGTCAGAATGTGTCTAAAACGGCCCAACTGCCGGTTCATCGGGGAGTGCTTGCTCCGACTCTGATGTACGGTAGTGAAAGTTGAGTTTGGCAGAAGAGTCATGAAAGCAGACTGAATGCGGTGGAAATGAGAGCATGAAGAAATATTTGTGGGGTAACTTTCAATGAGAGAATAAGGAATGAAGATATATGAGAGCGATGTGGAGTAAAAGATCTCGTGACAAAATTTAAGAAAGAGATGCTTGGATGGTTTGGGCATATAGAGAGGATGGATGAAAGGCGACTAGCAAAAGAAATTTACGTTGCGGATGTGGATGGAAGGGTCGGTAGGGGAAGACCACGGAAAACATACCTTGACCAAATTGCCGAAGTTTTTATGAAAGGCCAGATCAACCCTTAACCGACGAGCTTGCATAAAGAGAGTGATGAGTGTGGTGCAAACAAGGAAAGTATGCCGAAATCGTAGCAGATGGAGTTCTGTGGTCTCTGCCTACCCCTAAGGGAAACAGGCGTAATGTTATGTATATATGTATAAAAAAAATGTGTGAAATTCATTTCGCTTTCATATCGTTTCAGGTAAGTATTTTAGACTAAATAAAGCACTGGAACCTCAATAAATGCTATCGTAATTAATTACGTCATAATATACTACTGTTTTAAAATAGTACCATATTATGGGGGATATATGTATGCTCGCACTGTAAATGAATTTGGCATTACATTTCTATAGGAAATTCATTCTCCACCGACCTCTTAATAGAGAAATAGTGATTTTTCTCATAGGGCAATTAGCTAAAGTTATTATGCCAGTGTCAAGGTAAATGATAAGTATCTTGAAATGTACTTAGCTTGTCACGATATACCTTGGCTTGATAAAAAGGTGGCTGTTTGTAACAAAACATGCATGAGCATGTGCAGTGAAGTTAAAAATACACGATTTGCACATTTATTTCAAATGAAACACTACATTGAGTAATTAGCCACCAGAATAAAACAATAAAACAGATGTGGACAGTTAAAAGTTTTACTTAGCTAAGATCCGCGACAAGCAAAACAATAACAGAAAATTAATAATATGTGTTTTTCCGCTGGATGAAGTGGATTTATTTGGAACTTAAACCAAAAACTTACCGAAAATCGAAAGTAAAACTTTTGACTATCCACACTGGGATGGATTTCCGCAAGGTAACGCCTGACTTCATTAATAATAAAACAGATAATAACATTAGAATATAAAAATGAAACAAAAACACAGCGTCACACAACTTGGCGGGAAAAGTCAATGAATTTATTTACTTTTAAATAGTTTAAGAGTCTATATAACCTCAAATTGTAAAGTACATCTTATTGGAGACAAATGATAAACAAGATTTCATAAAATTTTGACAAAATATACAGTTTTTTTATAACTGTATTCGGTTAATCCGAGGTAGTATCACAGTATCGTAGATGAAGTTTTGATAGAAGTCCTACCATTTTATCAAGACATATCATGACAAGCTGTATTTACATTTCAAGATACTTGATATTCTTTTACTTGACACTGGCATAATAGTTATAGGTAATTGCCAACAAGCAAAAATAAAACGAAATAAAATCATGATTTTAGTAATCTGTGGTTGTAAAACGAAAGGAAGAGTGACACAAATACCTCTAACGGTACCAACGACCTTTTAAAAGCAGCTAAACCTTGTTAAGGTCTTACCATTAATTAGCTGTACAGTTAGTTGGGTTGGTACTGTTGATTTACTTCGGAATTTTAACGGCTAGTTATTGTTCCCGATTTTGTTTGTATGTTAAGATTATTATTAAAAAAAAATTGGAGAAATTGTGCTTAACATTATAATTATCTAAACTTACACAAAGGCTTCTGTTGGGTATATCTGTAGTTATTGTATTTATTATCTGTGGCTGCGATCACGGCTGTACTGAGTGACGAAGTAAACTAGTTTGTATTAAGCTGACTGTCGTTTTACGTGTTCCGGTATATAATAGCTTCATACTGTTTCCACAGCTTATATTTGCCCTACTGCTCAGTACGGCCCCCCCATTTCTGGAGGAACGGACACTAACCCCCACCACGCTTGTCCAATGCGGATTGGCGGGGTTACCAGATTCGGAATAAATACCTGTAGGGCCCATATGTTCCAAAATCACGAGGAGCGGATGTAAGTGGTGGTGCAAATCCAAGCCCCTAAAGCCGCTGTGAAAGCACAAAGATCGGAGGGCGGTCACCTCCCTAGCATAAGCCCGAGTAGTGGGGTTCTGATGTAACATCTTCGGCCCCACCCTGTTCTCCGGCCCGGTGTGGAGTAGAGCGGGTTTAGTTTGTGGCCGAATTAAAAGGCCCCAAAAGCCTGGAAACGGCGGCGCAAAGACCGGGCGGCGGTCGTCTCCTCGAGCATGAGTCCGAGTAGTGGGGTTCAACCCCGAGGCTTGCTCCTACACCTCTAACGGGGTGTAGATGTCCCCCGTTCGTTCGAATGTGTAGTCGGTACAGGTGTCCGATAGCAGAATTAGGTTTTAAAAAATAAATTATGGAAAAAAAACTACAAAGGATATAAATAAAATTTATTAACTTATACAAAGATTTTTTTGAGAATTGCGAGATTCATTTTTTTAAAAATCATTTCGGCTAAATATCGACAGCCATGTCGAACTCTTGACATCTAGCCACAGTATTGTGCCACTCGCTGAAGTAGTGGCGTCGGGAAGCCGTTTATCTCGAGGACGACATTTACTTTTAGTACTGACATGGTCGGATGTATGATAAACTTTCCTTTTGAGGTACCCCTACAGAGAAACGTTTATAAAGATGAGTTCCGGCGACGTGCGTAGTCACGGGATACGTCGAAACGGCTTATTAATTTGTTAAGGAAGATCTCATGAAGAAGCTTCATGGCCTCTCTAGCAAAGTGCAGCGTAGCGCCATCTTGTTGAAACCATGTGCGTGAAGTGAAAACAGGTGTTCTTTAAATATTGGCAGAAAATAATCAGTAAGCATTGGTTTACTGATTATTTAATCTATAACCTAATTCTGCCACTCTTTAGGCATATAAGTAATAAATAAAAATGTTTTATAGGTTTTCAATCGCGTCAATATTGTAATAATATTTTTCAATTACAAATATCCTAAACAGAATTACCAAACTGACATTCTTTGATATGATCAGAGACTATTTCGGCGAATTCATCACTTATCCTATCGGCGTCGCGGAGTATTTTCACTAAATTACTCATGGTAAATATCGATTGCACTTGTACGCCATTTGCTTGTAGCACACTAGCGCCACCTTGCTCCCGATCGAGAACTACTACGGCATGTGTCACTTGTAATCCTTCGCCGCGTAACGCGCTAACAGTTTCCAGTAAGCTGCCGCCAGATGTCACTACGTCCTCAACAACAAGACACCGCTGATCGTTCTGGAAAACTCCTTCTAATATTTTTTTAGTCGCATACAGTTTTGTTTCCTTTCTCTTCATTATCATAGGTGTGTTTGTATTAACTGACATGACGGCTGCAAATGGTAAAGCCGCGTAGGGAACCCCACAGAGTATATCGTGAGATATATCCGAAGCCAAAGTTTGTAATTGCTGTGATATCGCCATCTGTAATGAAACATTATGACGTTATTTATTGTAATTAACAATGGTAATGAGCTATTAATGTATTCGACCTAACGTAGGGCGAATATAATATCGGAAGTATTTTGTTTAAGAAAATACATTTTTAGGTTTGTTTTATTTACGCCTTGACCTTAACGTAGTGTTTTTAAAATTGTATAATATAATAATAGTAGGTACATTATTATGTTTGTATGTGTAATTTTTATAACTATACGTTGTAAGCAATATAAATTATTTAGATTCACAGAAACTGTTTAGAAAAACAACGGACTTATGCCTTATGGAGACTTATCTCTTTCATTCAACCGCTGACAGGGCATGATATAATTGGTTAGATCCGTATATTTAAGCTATTAAAACAAAGTTCAAAGCGGTAGAGCCACGCTGCAGACGAATACTTTGTCAAGGATGGCATTTTATTTGTCTCTAGCATGAATGGGCCGGTTCACCCGGGGAAGTACCAAACTCCTACGGAAAACCAGCGTCGTGTGTGATAGCCCAGTTACCGCGCTTCGTCCGGTGAACGGTTGAGTTTCGTATGCCCAACCCCCTCCACCCTCCCTTTAATGACACTTTCCTTAAGGGCCGGCAACGCTTTTGCAATGGCTATGGCACTGCGGATGTCTATGGGCGGGGTTGATTGCTTTCCATTAAGTGACACGTCTGGTCGTTTGTCATCCTATTCCATAAAAAAAAACAAATAAATAATAATAAATATCAAATCAATGAATAAATAAGCGATTGTAATGGACAAATATATACAAAAATATGCATTGATATAATGGGGTTGCCAATTTTTTAATATTGAAAAAATACTTTCAATAAAATTTAATCACATTAATTATTCGTTCTCTATTAGATTCATACAGCATCTCGTCCGCTTTACTCGCCACTTCAATTTCAATACAGAAAGAGTTTTTCTCAGTGAACGCTGAAATGGCGAGAAATAAAGTGTAAATCAGAGGTATTTTTTTTTATATTTGGCAAGTTATCAAATGAATTTTTTAGGTACGAGTATATATTTGTACTTGTCAAAAGTATTTTTCTCTAAAAAATTTCGATATTTAATTTCAATTATCGGTAGATTATGTTTATATTAAACCTCATTTTAAGTAAATCGATAATCGAGACAGGTATCGAATCGAATATCGATAAATCGTAAATAATTATTGCTCATGTGAGTATTTCTTTTGACGTATAAATATTTATTACATAATGGTTGTGAAAAAATATTTTCACACACTTTATTTTTATGCAAAAATATAAAGCATAATATCTCGGCGCTAAGGTTTGATTTAAAATGAATATCGTCTTGGCTGAATTTCGGCTTTTATATAAACAAAATTGAGAAGGCGAACAAAGACAAATAACAACGATCAAAGACTATGGGAATGAATATTAAAATAGATTTGCTCCCACATAGCAACAATATCTTTTGTAACAAACAAATGGAAATACTGCAAAACAATTCCTACAATATAGCTCAAAATACATATTTAATTATACAAATATTGTAACTATTTTAAATAAACCAATATATAATGATATCATCTGACAACAGATATAACATATCATCTGCCAACAGATGGCGCCACAAGTTGTTTAAAATGAAGTATATTGTATATAACATATATTTATCTGAAATAAAGTATTATAGATTACATTCACGATCAGGCAACACTTATGCTAGTTTGTTTGTTCTGCTATGAAAAAAACACGCTTATATCTTTTCCTTCATATATAAAACTAGATTGTCGGGGCCCGCCTGCGGCGACCCCTCACGGTTACGCGAGCGTTTCAGGTTTCTGCCAAATCTTGTTTTACACCATTTTGGATTTTATTCTCCCCCCACCCATGTGTCACCATTTTATTCGAGAACGACCCCAATAGGTATTACGGTTCGGGCGGGCCGTCAGGCAACTTTTCTCCAGGTTCAGATCTTCAAGGTATGGATATAATTCCTCTGCCTCGAGCCCTATCCGATCATTTCTCTAGAACAAACTTACCCTCCGTCTCTTACAGTTACCCAAATAATATGTCAGTCAGTCAGTGGTAACGCAGCTTTATATAATACTAGCTTTTGCCCGCGGCTTCGCTCGCATGGAATTTGGTCTGCCACATTAAGTTTCGTGACAGATCATTTTAAATAAATGTATATATTTTTTTACTTGATTTATGATTCACAATTTTGGTCACAGTGGCTTCCACATAAAAGGTAGATATATGCTGTCGTGGACTTTTATTTAGAACTATTCAAGAAAAACAATCCTACGGTACATCATCTTTGTGTAACTCCAATGGTTTAGGCAGCGTACGCCAAGATAGCTCTCAGAGGCCAGATTTTTTCCCGACTTAATTGACATGTATCGTCATATTACCACCAAAATAACATAAAATTATTACAAATTATAACATATAGGCTACATATGTTATTCTGATGTATAACCTATATTACTGTAAAGTTTCATCCAAATCCGTCCAGAAGTTTTTTCGTAAAAGAGAAACAAACATACATCCATACTCACAAACTATCGCAATTATAAGATTAAGAAGCGTACCATGAGACGTGGGTGTGAGACGACAACCCTCAAGTCGAAGTAGATAGGCGTGCGCCTTCCGACCTTGGCCTCGATGTCACCCAGGCGCACTGCCCCAGCGTCGAACAATTGCAACGCCAGCTCCACCAACTCTCCCGACGTCATGCTCTGTTACAGCAACAAACGGACATTATTTGGATTTTTTATACCACTAAACCCGAATCTGCGGCGACCCCTCATGGCTACGCGATCGTTTCGGGCTTCTGCCAAATTTCAGCGAAATCGACATCCAATAATGACAATTTTAGCTTTGTATGGCGGCCATCTTGTTTTCCGCCATTTTGGATTTTTTTCTCTCACCACCCATGTGTTTGTGAATCGTACCACAATTCATAGAAAATGAGGAGGCGGAGTCATCTGATGAGCATCAAGAGCATGCATGTCAACGCATGGTCTTTTGCCTGCACCACTATAAAAAATGAATCAGACAAAAACTAAACCTACAAATATCCATTTGTAAAATCTTTTGATCAACTTTTTTTATTAGCTAGACAGCTAGACTCGTCTAATAAAAAAATATACTTAGTCTCTACTAATAATATTTATATATGAATATCAAATAGTATCAAAACACCTAGATGTGAAAGGTTAAAAAAAATATAATATTTTTTAAAATGATGGATGAATCTAGTAAATTCAAACAGGTTTTGTTTTATGTATTCAACTGGATAAAACTAAATGAAAGATCCAGTTCAGAAATCGGAAACGTTGGTGCAAACGTTGTCTTAACAATATTAATTATTTAATTTTTTTTTATCTTTAACATTATACAGGGTGTCCCAGAAGTCAACGTCAAGCCGAAACGGATGACAAGATTGATTGTAACCATCATGAGAAAAATCAAGAAAAAATCTATATGAAAATCTTAAAATTAAGAACCTTTCAAGAGCTTGTGCGAATAAAAAACGTTTTAACTGAGTAAAATGGGTTAGCAAAAATCGGGTTACTTGAGGTTTTTATTTTTTTAGTATGAAACTAATAAGTTTTGTACCATTTTACAATCCTGATTAAATGCGCCAACTTTTAATGGCACTTGCCAAGGCACTCTAGTACTTTTTTTTTAAAGGAGGGCCTTTCAAAATCGACAAATTTTGAAAATTTTAAATTCATAGTTTAACAAATAGTCTTAATTCTAGGAAACTTGGGGCAATTGTGTCATTATTTTTTACTGTGATTCTAAAAATGTTATTTAGGGTTACGGTTCCAAAGTTTAAATGAACAAAAATAATAAAAACTAACATCAATAACCGAAAAATGGTTACAGTTTGACCAAATTTCTAGGTTTTTCTTAAATGCCCATAATTTTCAAACTGTTTGGGATATTATGATCGATTTAATATCATAATCGATTGTAATTATTGTAATCGATTGTAATTATTGTAATCGATTAGCATCTGCTGAGCATAAGCGTCCCCATTTCTGGAGGAACGAGCATTAAACCTGGAGGAGTGGGCTTTAACCCAGCCCATTCCTCCAGCTCCACTTGCCCAATACAGATCAGCGGAGTAATCAAAATTGGGAGGACTTTTCCCGCCAACTTACATCAGTGACGTTGTGTTTTAATTTCATTTTCATAATCTTATATTATTATCAGTTATATTGTTTATTTGTGGTGGCGTATTATACAATTTAGTTCGTTTAAGGTGTATAAGTGAAGTGATATGAAATAAATGCGTGTACGTAACTTTTGTTAAGTTTTCTTAAGTTGATTGAAAAGTCCATAGAAGGTTTTGGTAGAATAGCCACCATTTTATTAAGACGTAACGTGATAAGCTGACTAGTTACATTCTACAATCAAGAGATTGAATATTATTGTATTTGACTTGACACTGGCATAATAGTTATAACTAACTTATTTTTTTATTTTTTTTTTATCAACCAAGATCTCACTGATCAGCTTGACATCTCTCCGCAGCGCTATTCTCTAGCGCTGCGGAGATGTCTCATCTCTCACCATTTTTTACCGCTTCTATCATGGGGAGTGCTCCGAGGAATTGTTTGGAATATCCACGCACCACCAGTTTGTGGAATCAGCTACCCTCGGCAGTCTTGTAATGAAAAATTTCATCCCCACCATCTGGATGAGTGGCGGTCTACTACGGTGCGTTTCTCTTGTAACTTCTTTCCACGCACCACCAGTTTGTGGAACCAGCTACTCTCGGCGGTCTTTCCGAACCGTTACGACATTGGAACCTTCAAAAAACAAGCCTATACATACCTAAAAGGCTGGCAACGCTTTCGCAACTCCTGCGGTGTCGCGGTTGTGCATGGGCGGCGTTGATTGCTTTCCATCAGGCGACACGCTTGCTCGTTTGCCCTCCTATCTCATAAAAAAAAACTTATTTCCATCAAAGGTAAGAACCATAATTGGAATAAGTATGTATAGTTAAGACTTTACAGTTTAGGTTACGAGGTATTCTTTGTTATTTTTTTAATTTATTAATAGACCATCGACAGGAGTCACAAAGATTACATACATTATTTTTATCAATTCGTCAACATATTAAACTTTGCGAGGAAAATTTCTTCAGAGTTTCTAATCCAAATAAATATAAGCATCAAGTTGTCGACTAAA
Organism: Baronia brevicornis; assembly: GCA_031353405.1. Classification (NCBI taxonomy): domain Eukaryota; kingdom Metazoa; phylum Arthropoda; class Insecta; order Lepidoptera; family Papilionidae; genus Baronia; species Baronia brevicornis. Next base: position 423,302 of record JASFAT010000948.1, on the reverse strand, counting down.
TTGTCACTTTACTATAATTAATTCCAGTATTTTGTATACACATACATATATACAAGGTCAAGGAATAAACGAAAACCGGCATTGACCTTGTCCTAAAAATAAAATTACAACTAATTTATTTATTAACTTAAGCGACTTATGAGGTTTGTAAGAAAATATAATGGACGCGACGTGGTTCACCACCCGTCACGTTCTGATTCCCACGAGGGCGAGAAGCTACGAACGGAGAGCCGTTTCGCTACGATGAATGTGAGGGGAAGAATGGATGAGTGTGAAGGATTATTAATGGAGTCAGGCGTTACTTTGCGGAAATCCATCACTATGTGGACAGACTATCATCAAAAGTTTTACTTAGCTAAGATCCGCGACAAGCAAAACGATAACAGAAAATTATAATGTGTGTTTTTCTGCTGGATGAAGTGGATTTATTTGGAACTTAGACTAAAAACTTACCGAAAATCGGCCATCAAATCTCCACCCACCAACCACTTTACACAACACCAAACACACATTACCACTTTTTCACCGTGTAAACGACACGTGTGTCGCCCCAACACGAGGCATCTTCAGGTAAAGTAGACTCTACGGAAGACAACCGAAGTGTGAATGAAGCAATGAAGTCGGGATCGTAGCGGATGGAGATCTGTGGTCTCTACCTAACCCTACAGGGAGACAGGCGGGACTAAATGTACGTATGTATAATTTTTATTTGCATAGCTACAGACACTTGCCTATAAACGCATGTAATATAAATCGTTCTTGAGTCGATCGATCTTTTTATCTTTTTGTTTTAAGGAGATAGGATGACAGACGAGTATACGTGTCCAGGTAACACACCTGGTGAATAGCGCGAAAGCCGCGCGTGCGATCCTCCGTCCTATTCTAACATCAACTAGCCTACCCGTGCGTACGAAGCCGTTGGTCTATAAGGCGTACGCTCGCTCCCGACTGACCTATGCTGCGCCGGTCTGGTGGTCTTTGCCCTCAGAAACTCAGCGCAAACGCGTCCAGATCCAGTATAATCTGTCTCAGCGTGCCAGCGTGAGAGCGGCTCGCTAAGTGCGTAATGACGTAATAGAGAGGACCTCAGGGTGGGGAGCATCCATGAGTTTGTGGTCCGATTAGCTTGTAAGGTTTTCAACCGAGCTGACAATGTACCACACTCACATCTCAAAAATTTTGCTCCCCCCACGCTGGCCCACCTGAGGGACGTCTGCTCCCACGCGAAAGCGTCCTGTCACCGCCTGGCCCCCGAAGGGCCAGGAATGGACGTAGAAACTTAGGAATAGGTTCGGATATCTCAAGGACGCGAAGTCGATAAAGGACGCCCAAAAGCCGCTAAGAACAAAGGCATCTAAGACCGGGAGGCGGTCGCCCAACTGAAGTGCTGCGCGAGCATTCATCCCCGAGGCTCAATCCCAGACCCCTGCGCGCAGTGTGGATGTCCCCGTTTCGTTTCGTAATAATTTCGAGCAATTAACACCGCTTATAGACATTTGCAACACTATAGATATTACAGTGTTACCAGTTTTTGAGATATGTATGTATTAGTAGAAATGTTTTTTGAACATTTTAATGCTGTCTCGCTTTGAAAATACCACTGCACGTATATAGCTGGTTCCACAAATTGGTTGAGTGATTAATGCTTTTTGATTGCTTATTAGTTTAGATAAGATCTTAGAAAAAATATTATTCACCCTCCTACTGAACATTTAGGGTAATAAAATACATTAATACTTTTCTTTATTTTACTGACATTGTATTTAGGATAAATACTTCCTAAATTTTGATTCAATTTAAGCATATTTTGATATTCAAACTGTCCACTCCTTAAATTAAAAAGGTCACATGCTTTGTTTGGCTCCATAGACTGTGATCATGTTCTTAACGCATGATTTACAAACGAGAACTATTTTAATGTCACTCTATTATGGAGGTCAAGGTATAAATAAGGCAATGATGTATTTAAGGTTTTATCGCTTATTCTAATTTTTTTATTTATTTATTATATCTTAAAACTTTCAGTTGACATAAAATAATACGTTAAAATGTAAAAAAAAATTATTATTAAAAATGTGGCCTGAAATGGGATGGAGTTTAGTATTTTTTTCTTTCTAACTGTGGAATCTAGAAGTAGAAACTAGAACCATGAGCGAAAGATATCGACAAAAAAAGATGCTGAACAACAAGGTAATAATTTTAATCTATACCCTGTACAAGTTAGCTTAATCTTTTTGACAGATGTAAATTTTTCTGATCGACATAACTTTGCAATGACCTTTATATATATTTTTTATATAGACCGCTGTAACATTGTACAAGCGTCTATTATTTTCAGTGTTCCTATTTAAATTTAACTTTGAAGGAATAAAATGTCTTAAGATTTTCGGATAACGCTTGAATCTTTAGGAACTTTTTTTATTATATTTTTACAAAAATAATATGTTCGTCATTGCAAAGTTATGTCGATAAGAAAAATTTAAATCTGTCAAAAAGATCAAGCTAACTTGTACAGGGTATAACAAGTATCATAAAATGGTTCTTGCTCAGCATGTGCCGGGCGTTCTATTGGAGCACCTGGCGCTGGTTTTCAGAAAGAACCAACGTGGTCAGATCGCGGACCACAGTGACGTCATTGATCGATAGACATACACACATACATCGATATATATATATATATATATATATATATATATATATATATATATATATATATATATATATATATATATATATACTGCTACTCAAACTTCTACGGAATATTTATTGGTGAGAATGGCTACTGTAATATTTAGGTGTAAATTTTCCCCCCCAATAACCATATATCATTATATAATCTATTTCGAATATTATCATAATAAATGTATAATATATTTAAATTTTATAAATATTCTGATAATTTTTCGCTGTCGCCATCTCGGGCGGACTATTTATAGCTGTTTACTGTAATAATACCGAAAGCCATAATATATTATATTTGTATATTTGTGTGCATATTTAATACGCGTATATTTTTTAATATATGTATGTCCCACTGCTGGGTACGGGCCTCCAAGTTTCTGGAGTATTAACCCACCACGCTTGTACAATGCGGATTGGCGGGGTTACCAGACTAGGGATAAATATTTGTAGACTATATACTCGAAACTCGGCCATTGAATCTGTAGGCCGCAGCCACTGAGCCAATTGGCCGTTATATATTTGTGTGGATTTTCAAATATTTAATATAATACAAAAAAAATTATCATCACTTGATTTTGTATTTACACAACATTTTTTCCATTAAGGTTCACTTGTAGAGAGTGCCTCCCGACATTAAATCCGTCTTTGTACTATATCTCTTAAAAGTATATCGGCCGGATAACATGGTATCCGACGAAGAGCTGTGGAGAATCAGCAAAGAGGAACCAATAGATGTCCAGATACGTTGACAAAAATGGAGATGGATAGGGCATACTCTTCGACGCCAGGCCAGTCATATTCCCAAACACGCCCTCGAATGGAATCAAACAAACTTGACGGCGCACTGTGACGGCCGAAGTAATGAGAATGGGCCTATTCTGGAGCGAAGTGTAGCGTATGGCCTACGACATATCGAGATGGAGAAGCGTTGTGCCTTTTCTATGCCCCATCAGGGGGACTTCAGACAACACGGGGAGTCAGAGAGAAAGGGAGAGAGGGAATTACCACATGATTTATTTTGTTACTACGCAGTTATAGGAATTTTTCAAACAATAAGCGAAGAAATGCATTTCCCACCTTAAACCTTTCTTAGAAAGCTGCCAATGCTTCTGCAGTGCCTCTGGAGACCCAGATATCTATGGGCGGCATTAATTGCTTTCCATCAGACGACACGCATGCTCTTTTGCCCTCGTATACAATGAAAAAGGCATTAATTAATCTATTTTTCCTTTTATTTAATAAACTAAACAAGTCGACAAACCTTACGAACTGTCTGGACAGTTATAAAGTATTTATACTTCTTCTGTTTCTTCGATGTATTTTTATTATAACCAAAAAATATGCTTTAGGCATTTTGAAAATAATACTGGAGCCCCAACTCCTTTCCCTTTCTGATACTTCAATTCGGGGAGAATTTCAATCCAATTACTTCTCTTTATTCCCTCCTATTGATAAGTCAATTAATTTATACTAATAACAGCAAAGAGTAACGAACAATACAATGTTATTATTAAAGTTCAAGGTTTTATTTATCAAATAAATACTCACTTTCTCTTTGACGCGTAATATTTCATAGACTATGCGTTTATCTTACGTTCTCCGCCTAACAATAAACAATGTTTGAACAAACACACAACACAACACACAAAGATAACTATCCAGACACTTTTTTAAATATTGTTTAGTCGGCTGCTATATACAGTCGGTCAGGTGCAGAGTAAATAACTTAATAATCTTTATATTATATGCGTCCGGCGACTGTCGTGAGACCTAAGGTGATAGTATTGCCAGGAATGAATTTTGACTTAAAAATTATGGAGAAAATAGGCCAGTAAAATCACGAAGGAGGAGCTCCGAATAGTAAGCAGTAATATCTCAGTTGGATCAGCAGGATCGGGATTGCGATCGGTCATCGTGAGTTTTCCTCTTCCATTGGACTATTGATGTGAACAAAAACATTTATTACCTTAATTGGAATAGTTAACAAGAATTCTAGTCATATTAAAAACACTACTAGTCGTTTTATTTAAAAAATACTTGACCCTTACCATACGAATGTGGTAATACTGAAAAATGCTAGCAACTTTCAGAGGTATTCTCGAATCAATACGACATTGAAATCTTTAAAAAACAAGTCTATATATATCTAAACGTTTCCGCAATGCCTATGATGTTGCGGATGTTTATGGGTGGTGTTGATATATATATATATATATATATATATATATATATATATATATATATATATATATATATATATATATATATATATATATATATATATATATATATATATATATAGGATGGATTAGGATCGCAGATTGGTTTTTATTTTCAAATAGACGTTGGTGTCTAATCTATTGCTATATATATTGCTATATATACTCTACTGGTATATCTACTGGTATTTGTTCCAATACGACTATGGGAGCAAATATCAGTAGATGTAAAACTCTCTCGGTAGGAAATGGGGCGGTTCTATTCCAACCCGTAAAAAACACAGCAAATTTTCAAACATAATTAAATAAAAAATTTGAATGGGGAAATTTAGAATTACGCCCTGGCAATACATAGCTCCCGCTATAAAGATAATATACGTGGGAATACAACTAAGATACTGGTCATTTTCGCTTGATTTAATATTGAGGATAATCCATTCTAAAATCTGATCTCTTATAGTGTTACATGTTTACAATTTAAAGATAAAATATTGTGATTGGGTATAAAAATGTCTGTCCTCTTAATTTAATTATATAGTGACATGAATATTTTTTTCGGCCAGATCAGTAGCGAAGCCACTGCTTACAGTATCGGTGGTAGCGGATTCAATTTCCACTTTATATTCCGACTCGACACTATTTATTAGACACTAGTTAAAAAGAGAAAAAAAAAATTAAAAAAAAATTAGAAAAAAAGTTTAAAAAAATTACTTTAATTTTTTAAGCATTGACAAAATAAATATTAGATGGAGGTTACTATAATTATTTCTCCAAATACATACAGCAAAAAAACGTGAATTATTTCCGTAAACCATTCCGAGAATTTAAAGGAACCAGTTTTTCAACGCAACATGACGACTACATTAGTTTTCTAATAAATGAATAATATTGGCCAAGTGTGAGGCGGATTTTAATTTAAAGTTGCGTACTACAAAGAAATAGTAAAACTTTTAAACCATAAACTTCACAGAATATAAATATTAATGACGTTTCCCGCCAAGTGTCATCAGTGACGTTAAGTTTTTTTTATCTCATGTTATTATCAGCTAAATTGTTAAATTTTTGTGGCGTATTACTCAGTATAGTTTGATTAAGGCGTAGAAGTGAAATTTCTGAATTCGGGACTTACCAGTTAAGTTTCATGAATAAAAAAGGGGTATAACTATATGAATCGTGAACTCTTCAAAAAATAATTTAATATTTAATTACAAAAAGTGCTATTTTTAGATGAGCAAGGCGCATTTGTTTTTTATTTTTTGTGATTATATGTATCTTTAGCATTAACTTTAATTTTAATTATAAGAATTAAGAATAGTTGTAGAGCCACGCTGCAGACAAATACTTTGTCAAGAGTGGCATAATATTTGTCTGTAGCATGAATGGGCCGGGTCGCCCGGCGAAGTACCACACTCCCGCAGAAACCAGGCGTCTGAGTGGTTGCTTTTCTACCGCGCTTCGTACAGTGAGCGGCCGAGTTCTGGAGGCCCAACACCGTCATCTCTCTACCCCAGAATGGGATTCTTATTCCCATTGACATTTTCTTTAAAGGTCGGCAACGCTTCCGCACTGCATATGGCGCTGCGGAAGTCTATGGGCGGCGTTGAATGCTTTCCATCATGTGACACGCTTGCTCGTTTGCCTTCCTATCCCATGAAAAAAAAAACAAAAAAATAATTACTTATAATTACAATGTGTTTGATACCCTCAATTTAATTCAGTATTTATTTTTAACATTAGCCTCTGACGAAAACTCCTTACCTGGGTTTGAGATCCTGAAGGGAAGGAGGACTTTCAGACTTTTATTAAATAGTCGCGACTCATACATTGGGAAATGCTGATTCACATATAAAAACGATTCAAAATCCACAAACAAATAAAAGTACGAATCTCCAAAACTCAGACGTAATGAGGTTGCTATTTGTCGATTTGTAAATAAAACAAAATTCGAATACAAGCCAATAGAACACGTTTTAAATACATAATCCTACAGAGAATTGTGCACGGTTTTTTTAAAACCAATTAGCCGTAACTAAGCGAGTGTTAAGTAAAATATTAAAAAGAATTTTGAAATGTAAATGCAGCTTATTGTGATATGTTTTGATAAAATGGTGGTTGTCCTACCAAAACTTGCATGGACTTTTGCAGTTAAGGCAAAAAACGCACACGTGCATTTATTTCATTCCACTGCGCCACGCCTAAATCAATCTATTGGGTTGTCCAGAAAGTTCGTGCTGATATTTTAGGACAATTAAAATGCAGCTCATTTACATATTGATATACATTTATTAAATTATATAGGTACCATTCTGCTAATTGACGTAATGTCGAGCGTGGGTTGTTCTCGATTTCTGTTTTAATCATATCTTCGTCTGTGGTGGACGGCCTACCTGGGCGTTCTTGATCTTCAAGGTCGAAATTTCCAGCTTTAAACCGAGCAAACCACTTTCGCACAGTTCTTTCGGCTACAGCATCCGATATCATATTTGCCGCTTGTGTGGCATTTTTGCCCTTTCGTAAAAAGCCTATAATACACTTTATTTTCCACCACATTCTAAGGCGTACAAAACTGATAAAAATTAACGAATCGTAACCAAACTTTTTTCCAAATATGACTGAAGCTATCTCTTTTAGAATATGTACACATGTCATTTGTTTTCAATAATTGTGATATATTCAGTCAGGTCTCTCGCGCTACCTATCGAAAATCGGCACGAACTTTCCGGACAACCCAATATATAAAGTAACCTTATTAATATCAGCCCACTGTTGGACATAGGCCTAACCCAAGGTGCGCCAACTAGCCTGATCTTCGGCTCTACACATCTTCTCTACCAGCCTCCTTGTGCATATCGTCATACCATCTAGCAGGTGGGCGTCCCACACTACGTTTGCTGAAACGCGGTCTCCACTCCAGCATTCGTCTACTCTAACGATTGTCAACAACTAGAATCAACGACATAGCTCTACAAGTTAGCATACCGAAGTGGCTATGGGCTGGACACGTTTGTCGGAAAATCGAAAACCATTGGAGTAGATAGTAATAAGCCATCAGAATTAAACGATATAACTAATAATAACGTAAGATTATAAAAATGAAATTAAAACACAAGGTCGCTGATGTAAAATGGCGGGAAAAGTTTCTACAACCATTTTTTTCTTTTCTTCAATAGCAATTAGTTATAACTATTGTGACAGTGACAAGTAAAATACGATAACATCAAATCTCTTGAAATACTATTACGTAACTTAACCAAAAATGGTGGCTAATTGTACGAAAACTTTCTATAGACGGTCAACTTAAAAAGTCACTACAAATACACGCATTTATTTAATATCACTTCAAAAAATATGTAAACATTATAATAACATTGTATTCAAAAGTGTTACTTTTATTTAATCTAGCAAGATTAAAATCTTTACTTTTATATCATGACAAAGAAGAAAACTTACGTTCGCCTTACAGTTTAAAATAGCAATATTTTTTACATAAAATTGCAACACAAAAACTATACGGCGTATAACATTTATACATCTTCAAATGTAATAACGATGACTTCAAAAACACTTTCCTAGTTGATTCAACTGCTTTTTTGAGATTATTAATGGAGTCAGGCGTTATTTTGCTGAAATCCATCACTATTAGCTAAGTAAAACTTTTGACTGTCCATATAATGCTTTTTTGAGAATATTTATATAAGTATTTTTTATTTAATCAATTTCTTCGCAATTTATTGTTAATGTGGAAGGCAAACGAGCAAGTACGTCGCCTAATATTAAGCAATCAAGGCCGTCCATAGACATTTACAACACAAACAATATAAAGACTTAAACTTGCTTGAAAATTTCTTTTGTCTTTTTTGATGGCAATTAGTTCTAAGGACTATACCAGTGTCAAGTAAAATAATAACAAGTCTTGATAAAATGGTGGCTATTCTACAAAATTTTACATAGATTTCTACGCCTAGATCAAAGTATATTGAGTAATAGCCCACTAGAAATGGACAATATAACTGATATATGGACAGTCAAAAGTTTTACTTAGCTAAGATTCGCGACAAGTAAAACAATAACAGAAAATTAATAATGTGTGTTTTTCCGTTGGGTTAAGTGGATTTATTTGGAACTTAAACCAAAAACTTATCGAAAATCGGCCATTAATTCTCCACCCACCAACCACTATACACAACACCAAACACACATTATCACTTTTCCATCTTGTAAACGACACGTGTTTTGCCCCAACACGAGGCATCTTCAGGTATAGTAGACTCTACGGAAGACAACCGAAAAGTGGTGGGTGGAGAATTAATGGCCGACGTTCGGTAAGTTTTTGGTTTAAGTTCCAAATAAATCCACTTAACCCAACGGAAAAACACACATTATTAATTTTCTGTTATTGTTTTACTTGTCGCGGATCTTAGCTAAGTAAAACTTTTGACTGTCCATATAGTGATGGATTTCCGCAAAGTAACGCATGACTCCATTAATAATATAACTGGTAATGAAATGAGATTATAACAATAGAATAACAACTCAACGACGCGTCACGTCAGTTATATCAACTTGAAGGTAAAAGTCTTTGGTTACAGTTAGATATCGATGTGGAAGTACCGCTGAAAGTAGCCGAGTGTTTCAAATGACCTTAGCATGAAATCCTATCGGATATTTATCCGCTCCATAGCCTAATGTGATCATACTAAAAGGTCATTAAATTACAGCAATAATTAAACATTTTACCGTCATACAGTTACTTGCAATTACATTTATCAGTCTAATATGGTCTTGCATTAACCATTACGCCTTATTAGTATTTCCAGGATCCATTTTTAGTTACTTATTAAAAACATTTTTAAATTCCTAACACAGTTAGTTTCCCGCTGTAACATCCGTGATAAATCTAACATATTGTTTTAATTCCGCTCTTAAAATATATTAGAGGAAGTTTGAATTAAGAATGTTATCTTTTTTATACCAATAAAGACAATCACAGTTTTAATTGCCATCGAAATCAGGCAAAAAAAAAAAACATTTTTAACGCAAATCTTTCTAGTTTGATAAATATACACCGTTAAATTATAAACAAAAAACAGGATGTAAGATCGCGGCAGAAAACAATTTTTTAAATAAATTAAAAACTAATTTACCCAAAAACTCAAAACGGATTTCCGCACACACAAGTTTATAAGTTCGTTTATCCCAGATAAATTGATAGTTGGTACGAAACATTCCGTTTTACGCACCGACGTAAACATATTAATTATTTACGGAGGTGATTGAACGTATCGCATAATCGGAACTGTTTAAGTAAGATTAGAAAACAGCCATGATTTCTAACGACATTTTTAACCTGTTTTATTTATTTACAAAATACACCGAGGACTTTTCCCGCCAACTTACATCAGTAACGTAGTGTTATTACTTCATTTTCATAATTTTATGTTATCAGTTATATTGTTTAATTAAAATTCAACAATACATAACAAAAATACCTGTTACCGACGACCCAATGAGTTTGTATGAAGAGTGATGAGTGTGGATGAAGTAAAGAAAATGTGCCGGAATCGTATTCTACAGGAAACAAGCGTATGTGTACATATGTTGTTTAATTGTGGTGACGTATATATATTTATACGGACGACCGATTGGCTAAGTGGCGGGGGCGTCATGTTTCAATTTTTGCCCCTCCTAAAAAAAATTGATTCTGGCTGAAGCACTTGTTCCTTTGCCTGAAGAAAAAAATATCCTCATCAACACAAAAAGTAAAATTAAGGACTTTTCCCGCCAACTTACATGACGTTGTGTTTTTATTTCATTTTCATAATCTCAATTATCAATTATATTGTTTAATAGTGGTGGCGTATTATACAATATAGTACGATTAAGGTGTATAAGTGAAGTGATATGATAGAAACACATGTATCGTATATTTTTTAGTTGACTGAAAAATTCCATAGAAGTTTTAGGTAAAATGGCCACTATTATATCAAGAAAAACGTGATAAGTTGACTTGGAACATTTCAAGAGATTGGATATTATTGTATTTTACTTGACACTGGCATAATAGTTGTAACTAATTGCAATCAAAGAAAAGAAAAGAAAAAAAAGTAAAATGAATATAACTCGCAAAGCATTAAAACAAAGATAATAAATAGCTATGTGTTGAATTAATAATTAAAACCGCTCCGTTATTCATAAACGGTATGAAATGCGTTTAAAATTCCCCGTACAGTGGTGACGTGGCTGCCATTAAAGGGTCAATGACATTTTTGGCGGCACGCCAGATTATATCTAGCCGACTGCTTGAAATTAGATTCCTTGTCTTAGACCTTGTTTTGTGAATGTACTCATGTTTTTATTACTTTACGTATGTGTTCTTTATTAAGGGACGCCTTTAATAAATAATTCAGTTTTATTTCAAAGGCAAAGGTTTGCTTTATTTTTTTTTTATTCTTTATCTGTGAAATTAGTATAAAATGTTACGTACAAATAACAAGAACTTCAAAACAAAGATTGTTGAAAGAATTAAATAAAAACTACTTACATTCAATTTTACAATTGGTCATGTGTGTGCCAGGAAATTTATTTTTTTATAAATAAAATTAACTATTGTCTATGGTACCTAATGCTTTAAATTTTAAAATATGTTTGACGACTCTTCCTGCCAACTTACATCAGTGACGTTGTGTTTTTATTTCATTTTCATAATCTTATATTACTATCATATTATATTGTTTAATTGCGGTGGCGTATTATACAATATAGTGCGATTAAGGCGTATAAGTGAAGCGATATGAATGAAATGCGTGTATTTACTTTTTAAGTTGACTGAAAAAGTCTATAGAAGGTTTTGGTAGAATAGCCACCATTTTATCCAGACGTAACGGCATAAGTTGACTAGAGATTGAATATTATTGTATTTGTATGTGCATATTATTGTATATTTGTTTCTCTAAAATAGTGGATTGATGATGCATTTACTATTTCCTTCTGTCGCCATGATGAATAGTAATTTCTTTTTAATACGTGTACTTGGATTAAAGTAGGGCTGTCGCTGATTTGTATTTTACGTCTCAGAATTATTTACATATTAAAAAAGCAGGAAACTCAGTGGCAAAGTTACTGCTCTCGGATTCAGTGATCGCTGCTTCAATTACCGCATCGTAATAATATATGTATGGCCTACAGGCCTATTTTTTTCGAGTCTGGTTACCCCGCCAATCCACCTTGGACAAGTAATTCCTATATATTTGGATGCCCATTAAGACTATATATTGAAAATAAAATTGTAACAACAACAAAATTACAAAAAAGATAGCAAAATACTTTTGTAAATAAGTACTGTATTTTGGTTTCCTAAATTCATTTATTGACAATTTATTTATTTATAATATGTAGTAAATTTAAAAATTGCCTCTAGTAACACTGACTTTCAATGGACAATCACATTGAGAAAGAAAAAGTGAATTACAATAACTTCGACCACCGAAACTACTAGTCGTTGTAGTTTCGATGGTCGAAGTTATTATACCATAGGCATTGCAAAAATGTTGTCAGCCTTTAAGAAATGAATTATTTTTCGTTTGCTCTTTGAAGAGCCCAATGTCATATCAGTTCAGAATTATCGCCGATGGTAGCTGATTCCATATACTGGTGATGCTTGGAAATAGATTATATATTACAGTTACTCACATTTCAGGTGGTTCAATCAACAGTCTGCAGCAGTCCACCGCTAGACATAGGCCCATGAAGCGGCACCTAGCCCGATCTTCGGCTTCACGCATCCAGTTTCTGCCAGCCGCCCTGCGCAGATTGTCGCACCATCTAGTTCTCTGGCGGATTTGTTCATTCCAAATCATATGTACCAGAGGAACTCCGAGCAGAACTCACTCCATAGCTCTCTAAGCTACTTTGAGCTTGAGAAGCAGACGGCCTGTCAGCGTCCACGTTTCGACGCCGTAAGAGAGTACAGGTAGGACACACTGTTCAAAGACTAGTCTTCAGGCTCTGAGATATTTGCGACGAGAAGACCTGACGAAGTTTCCTAAACGCTGCCCATCCAAGCTGAATCCTTCTATCTACTTCTTTGTTGAAGTTGTCTCCAGCCAATTGCGTGACTTGCCCGAGGTAGATATACTCCTGGACAACTTCGAGAGTTTTACCATTTTAGGTGGTTGTGATTTATATTTTTTAATGCATGCCAAAAAATTTTGATAACCCTATGCATTCGGAGCTGTGTCAAATTGACAGTGAAAATGGCGCGATTTTATGTCCGCTATCGACGGCCATTAGCTGGATTTAGGAGTTATTCCGGTACAGTTAGCTCTCGTTTCACTCCGTAAAATTACCCGACATTAGTGTTGTGCTCTTGAGACGCTATACGGATGCTGGGTACTGTATAAAAACAACTGATCACATAATCATAAGGGGAGAATCTATACAATTATTTTAATACATTTTTTACAGTCCATGCTTTGGGATCACTCCTCCTATTGTACATTTAAATGAATGAATGAATGAATTTTTATGAACTAACTAACTTTGTTGGCGCAGCGACCCAAAATGAATCTTGGCCTCCGAACAGATCTTACGCCACCGTGCCCTGTCCTGCGCCACCTCCTGCCAGTTGCATTTGAAAGGTTGCGCAAGTAATCCTCGATCATGTCTCTCCAGCGGTACCTTAGGCACCCCACAGGATGTCTTCGAAATTTTATGAACATTTAAAATTACTTTCTGGTGAACAATATTTTTACAACAAGAAAATCACTAAGTTATATTTTAATAAATCATTTTTTAAACATACTTTCATACAATCCATATATAATCCCACTGCAAGGCACGAGGCCTATAATATTATGTATGACGTATTGGTTTTTTTTCTTTTTCTTTGATGGCAATTAGGTATAACTATTATGCCACTATATATCTAAAGACTCTTGCAGTCAACTTAAAAAGTCACGATACACGCATTTATTTCATATCATTCCACTTGAAAGCCTTAATCGAACTATATTGTATAACCGCCACCACAATTAGAAAATATAACTTATAATAATATGAGATTATAAAACTGAAACAAAGATACAACATCACTGATGTAAGTTGGCGGGAAAAGTTGACGTACATGTTTTTTATTTAAAGTTTGAATGTCCCTCCGTTCCATCTTGAACAAACGTGATAGTTTGTTATTCATTTCCCTAGAAAGCAGTGACACATATATAATATAATTTTGGATTGTAAAAAAGGGAGTATCTTGGCCTAGAAGCCTGTCCGGTAGTTATGGTATTGGTACACGGGTACGCGACCCCGGCCTCCCGAGCTACTACCGTATCACTCTTGTCCTCGGTTGCGGTAGTATCATATCCCTATCATCCTGTCTAAATCAATCTTTCCTTTCCCCTGCTCTTTCCTTTCTTCTAAATCCTTTTCCCTTCCTCTACGTCAATCCACGGTCTGCCGTGCCAATGGATGCGTTGCTAGGGGCGAGCTTAGTCGCAAACGTGCCGACTGTCTCAGGATTGGGCTCGCCGGGTCATGTATGCAGGGCCTTGCATGCAGGGCTCTGCTGGGGCTGACCTTCACCCTCCCTTGCGGCTCGTGGGATTCACTATAACGAATTTTAATAAATCCAATTTGTTAAAAAATGACGGCGACGTGGTTCGCCACCCGTCACGTTTCGCTACGATGAATGTGAGAAGAAGGATGGATGAAAAGATGGATGAGTGTGGAGGTAGCAGGGAGGGTGTGCGCGGGATCCTGGCGGATGGAGATCTGTGGTCTCTGCCTGCTGCCTACGGGAAACAGGCGTGACGATTTGTATGAATGTATGTGAAAATAAAAAAAAATCTCAATATTGCAATGATTAATGATTATTAAATAAATATTAAATCAATTAATAAACATTTTAATGTGAATTCTTTCAATTACAATAGGTATAAATCTATGATTTGCTCCGCAAATATCTGAACATTGACCATAAAAAAAAATCCAGGTCTTGGTCAGGATTATTGTAAATAAAAGCCCTACGCGAGTTGCGGGCTCGAGTCTGGTATGTTTCATAGTAAAATAGCTACAGTATACATATATCGATCGCCGGAACACTGTAAACTGATCGTCAACAGATGTGACTCCATAACGGACATAGACAGACCTTACTAACCGCAACATTTCCCATCCATTTGCTTCAAATAATTGTTTTTTAGGTTGACACTAAAGTAAAGTAAAATATTATTAATGGAATCAGGCGTTACTTTGCGGAAATCCATCACTATGTGGACAGTCAAAAGTTTTACTTAGCTAAGATCCGCGACAAGCAAAAAAGTCTTCCGTAGAGTCTACTATACCTGAAGATATTGTAACCACGTGTTTGGGTCGAAACACGTGTCGTTTACAAGATGGAAAAGTGGTAATGTGTGTTTGGTGTTGTGTATAGTGGTTGGTGGGTTGAGAATTGATGGCCGATTTTAGGTAAGTTTTTGGTTTGAGTTCCAAATAAATCCACTTCATCCAGCACAAAAAACACACATTATTAATTTTGCTGTTATTGTTTTGCTTGTCGCGGATCTTAGCTAAGGAAAACTTTTGACTGTCCACAAACCTGTTATTTATTTTTTTATTTATTTGCACAATGTACCTGCAATGCCTCCTAGAATTTCAGGCTTTCATGGACAGAGGCGTCTTAAGGTGTGGGCGATGTGTGCTATCTACCTATCGGTATAAAAGGTTAGTTCTCTTCTTTTCTTTAATGGTAATTAGGTATCACTAATTAGCCAGTGTCAAGTAAAACACCACGAACAATTGGCTCAGTGGCGGGGCCCTCCGCCCGCAGAGTCAATGGTAGCGGGTTCGATCCCCGCATCGGAATAAATATATGTATGGATTACAAATATTTATTCCGAGTTTGGTAACCACGCCAATCCGCATTGGTCAAGCATGGTGGCTTAACGTCCATTCCTCAAGAAATGGAGAGGCCCGTGCTCAGCAGTGGGACATATATGGGCTGTTAAAAAAAAAGTGAAACACAATAATATCAAGTATCTTTAAATGTACTAGTCTGCTTGTCACGTTACGTCTTGATAAAATAAATATTTTACCAAAACCTGCAATGGATTTTTGCAATCAACTTAAAAACTCACGATACACGCATTTATTTCATATATTGTATAATCCGCCACCATAATTAAACTTAAAAACTCACGATACACGCATTTATTTCATATATTGTACAATCCGCCACCATAATTAAACCTAAAAACTCACGACACACGCAATTATTTCATATATTGTACAATCCATCACCATAATTAAACTTAAAAATCACGATACACACATTTATTTTATATATTGTACAATCCGTCACTATAATTAAACTTAAAAACTCACGATACACGCAATTATTTCATATATTGTACAATCCATCACCATAATTAAACTTAAAAATCACGATACACACATTTATTTCATATATTGTACAATCCGCAAGTATAATTAAACAATATAAACAACTAACTGACAATAACATAAGATTATGAAAATGAAATAAAACTCGACATCAATGTTGTAATTTTGCGGCAAAAGTCCAATAACGTACTTTTTCTTCTTTAACAGCTATTAACTAATATGCTAATAATTATTATGCCGTTTTAAGTAAAATAATAACAAGTATCTTGAAATGTAAATTCAACTTGTTACTATACATCTTCATAAAATGCTGGTGGTTCTACCAAAATTTCAATGCAGTCAAGTTAAAAAGGCACAAGGCATTTATTTCCTTTTACTTGACTTTTGCACCTAAATTGAACTTTATTAAATATTGAAATGACAATAGATAATAAAAAATAAATAAAAATTTTAACGTTCCTAATATTATTTGGCGGGAAAAGTCCATCAATCTACTTGATTTATAAACAGACCTTAAAAAGCTCTTAGGGAAGTTAAAAAATAAGGTAAAAACAAATTCGATTAGAAGATTGAAAATTAAATAACAAAGAACTGTAAGATTACATTATTATATGATACTTCTAAATAAATATAATACATTTGCTGATTCAAAATAATGTTTCATACAATACGTAACCCGAGATAACCTTGTCAAATAATACGGGTATAAAAATTCTCACACACACCAATCAATTGTATTCAAACTCGAAGCAAGATGGTTTTTATTGTAAATTTGAAAAAAGACTGGTTTCATTTGCTAAGGTGTCGGTTTTTCATGCAAATAGACTCCAATTAGTAATCCTTGGATAAAATTAATTTAACGTTACAATTACTATATATAATTATATTGCTGCATATAGCATACCATGATTCATACTTAGGGATACCATTTATTTCTGTTCAATTATTACTTTTATTTATAATGAAAGTATTGCATTTTTAAAAATAAAGTATATAAATTTATATAATATAACATAACATCTATAACTCTATGCGTATTCAGTAAATTTAAAAATAAATGATAAATGTAAAAAAGAAATTATAATTTTCATATGGTTATTGCAATATTTTTTACATGTAAAATGTGTTGGATATGATTTGTTATAACTTCTAATTTCAATTCCTTATTACTAAATATGAATTACAATACAAACATTATAAAAATTTCTAACTAGTAGAAACGACATAATAATAATAATACATTTTATTTGCTTTTGAATAGGGTTTTAGGAATTTATGGCTGAAACATTTTCATTAGTATTTCATATTCAGCAATTTACAATGATATACAAATTTATTAATTATCAAACTCATAATCATATTTATTTATCAAAAATATTAAATCTAAACTTGATTGAAATACATTTATTTACAACTTTATGTTATCAATATATATTTATTAATTTGGTAGATATTTTTAAAGCTTGCCACATTTACACCCCAAACGGGCATCATTCGGTCCCGTTCAGAACTTCAGCGTCGCCGTTCCTTTTTAATTTCACTCGATTATCGCTCGCTTTTGTGCCGTCGATTCAATTCAGTCAGTTGGTTGGCTGTGCGGGTGTGGAGATATACGCCAGTTCAGCTCCGACTTTAATAAAGTTTAACTATTTTTTTTAAATAATACAAAAACACAATATGAGAGAAATAGTTCACGTACAAGCCGGACAATGCGGTAACCAGATTGGCGCCAAAGTGAGTAATTTTATAATTGAACCTGAAAATTTACAATAGTTATATTCAAATATTTTTCTATGTATTTTTGCAAATACGTACATTTAATTAATTGTTTAATTGTAATATGTTTTAATTTAAATTTGAAAAGATTTTATTAGTATTCAAATACATGCTATAAAATCTTATTAGTTTGTTGTTACCGGCTTATAACCTAGTACTTAGCTATATCTAACCTAGTATTTATGTATAAACGAGACAAGATGTCTTCTAATATATATTAACCCCATTGTATGCATTTAACTATACATCTTTATTTACTTTTACATTATTTTTTGTACCTTTTAAGTTATTTAAATGTACCGGTACGTTTAATTTAATATTTGAATTTCGATCCAGTTACATAGACAAATTCTTTTTTTTTACTTGTCTCTTGTTTATGAATATCTTTTATTTCTTATTTAACCGTTTTAGTACCATTGTTTTTTACTCACTTATACTTAAAAATGCCAAATAAATCCTTTATTTTTGATGTCATTTACCCTTGTCCTCCTTGTGATGCCAATTTCAAACTTTCAACAGTGTATTCGATTTCAAACAAAATTTTCCGTAATTTTAAACTATTATAGATACATACCCACATCTTATTTAGTTTTAAAATAGTTGATACTGAACCTTAATATTTTATATCCCTTAACGTTATTATTAAGAAAAATCAAATTTTCATGTGTTTTCATTTTATTTGCTTTGAAATAATGTTTAACGTCATCTACATATAAAACGTATTTTTATTTTATAGTGACTGATATTTTCATATAATTTAAATTGGTTTATGGCATATTTTAAAGGATATATAATCTTGTAAAAGATTGTAAAGGAATTAAGAATTAATTATAATATAACGGTCTAAAAAACTTAATATTGTGCTATATTTAGTGTTTTTTTTTTATTTTTGACTAATTATTTTTCAAAACTATAACTATTATGCCAGTGTCGAGTAAAATAATAAAAAGTACCTTAAAATGTAAATAAATTCAACTTTTCACAATACGTCTTGATAAAATGTTGGCCGTTGTACTACTATAAAACTTGCATAGATTTTTGCAGTCAAGTTTAAAAGACACGATACACGCATTTACTTCAATTCACTTCACTTCAAACTATACAAAGCAATAAGCCATCAGTATTAAATAAAATAACCGATAGTATAATAACAAAATATTATGAAAATGAAATAAAAACGCAATGTCATTGATTTAAGTTGGCGGGAAAAGTCTTAAGCTACAATTTTTTAATTTTTTTTATAATACCATAGTGTCATGATTATATATCTATCTGCCAATAGGCAAAGGCAACAACTGATTAAGCCCGGCTTATACTTGGCGATTTTTACTAGAGCACGGAGAGCCGATATGCTTTCTAAATAGAATAGTTTGTGATCATTTTGAAATCTCATTACGCCTGTTAAAGTAAATTTTAACGTTTTAAATTGCGGTCGCATTTAGACAGTAATGGCGAACATTTTTACATTTAGTGCATTTTTATTTTTTGAAAAAAAAAAAAAGAATCTTATAGTTCTCGTTTGTCTTAAAACCGATGAGGCGTGTTTCGTGATGGAAAATATTTGTAGTCATCCATAAACTTCTGTAAGACTGCAGATGTAGTACATAACTTCGAAAAACAAATCATAACATTTCTCAAAGGCCGACAACGCTTCTGCACTGCCTATGGCTATGTGTGTCGTTGATTGCTTTCCATCGGGTGACAAGCCTGCTCGTTTGCCTTCCTATCCAATATTATTCCCATGTTGTAGCCTTCGCCACCCATTTCGTTATTTCTTCTCATCCTATTGTCCAAACCTTAATGTAGGCAACATATCTGCGGAACCCTTAGTACTGCAAACGTTAATAGTGCTTGCTTATCTTCAGAACACCTGTTTTCTAGTTTGCTACCGCTTCTACAATGGATTTTCATGTCAACTATCTAATTCTGTTTATTTATTTATTTAGGGACCTTCAACAGGAGTTACATTGATTATACATTATTCTAAATAGCTCTAAAAAACATACTTAAATGTAATCCTAATTATAGACGGACACAACATTAACATAAAGTGAAAGCAGACAAATCAAATATTATACAGAAACTTAAATGTTAGATTTAATATGGTGCGCGAATTGTACCGTGGAGAATGCTAAAGCGTTGTTTATTTTTATGTATTTGTGGTACTAAAATACAAATACAAATAACCTAAAATTTTACACCCGTGCAATTACATTTACTCTGGGTACAGCAAAATTAACACAACTTAGAATATGAGGACTGTCGATGTTATTATGTAAGATCTTGTGCAGAAATATCAACGAAAGATGCTCCCTTCTTGTTTCAAGTTTTTTCATATGAATATATGCCAATCTTTGTGTGAAGTTTTTTTTACAATTCGTTTTTGCACTTTTTCTATACGTTAAAGAAACGGTTAAAAATAATTTTAGTTTCGGCCTGAAAACCCTCGATTCAGAAATCAAATACGGTCGTCACTGATGCATCTCGCTGTCTCGGTGAAAGACAAGCGAATTATCAGAGTGAAAGGTGGAAAGAAATTATAATTACAGAGGATCTTTCAAGATTAGAATTCCGTGAAATGACAGTCGGACAGAATGAGGTGTAATAAGATAATCATTATTGTAGTTGTCCGGGTCTTGAATAATATCAATTCAAAAGCTAATATAAAGCCACATTTCACTCGCAGGTGGACTGGGAGAGAATTCCCAATGGCATTAAGTCCGTCTGATGTACATATTGTGTAAAAATTTTAAATAAATAAATAAACAAAACAATCGTGATTATTTTTGCACACGTAAGGTTGGCCTAGAGTACATTTCACGCCAACTTACATCAGTGACGTTGTGTTTTTATTTCATTTTCATAATCTTATATTATTATCAGTTATATTGTTTAATTGTGGTGCCGTATTATACAATATTTCGAGTATAACGTAACTTTTTAAGTTGATTGAAAAAGTCCGTAGGTTTTGGTAGAATAGCCACCATTTTATCGAGAAGTAACGTGATAAGCTTATATATATATATATATATATATATATATATATATATATATATATATATATATATATATATATATATATATATATATATATATATATATATATATATATATATATATATATAAGTCAAGAATGGTATATTTTTTGTCTGTAGCATGAATAGGCCGGCTCGCCCGGGGAAGTACCACACTCCCGCACAAAACAGGCGAGTGGTAGCTTAGCTACTGCGCTTCGTACGGTGAGCGGCCTGGGTATCGGAGGCCCAATACCCTCCCCCTCCCATAACGTCACTTTCCTTCAAGGTCGGCAACGCTTCCGCACTGCCTATGGCGATGCGGATGTCTATGGGCGTGGATTGCTTTCCATCAGGTGACACGCCTGCTTCCTATCCCACAAAAGCCTTCCGGCATAACGTCCGTCCTCGTACCAGATTGGTACATTAAGAATAAATAAATTTATAAATAAAAATAGGTGAGAAAAAATGAAGTTTTTTTAACCCATTTTTATTTTATATCCATTTTATTAATAATGTATAATATTATATTATATATTAATAATGTATTATATTAAATATAATAAATTAATGTATTACATTAAATATAATAGTATATTATTAATTTAATGTATTATTTATAATACATACTAACACATACATATATACGTACGTCAAATAAATATTTATTCGTGTACCGTACAATCATTACGCGGTGTAATAGCGTTGGAAGCCATATTCGAAAGTGAATAATATACCACGATTCTAAAATAATAAATAACGGCCTCTAACGGTCGAAGCCACTTAAATAAGGGATATCAACGCGGTTATTATGGGAGTTCAATCCGAACCGCGTAGCTTTGGAGTTCTGTTAGCCGTAATAATCACAATTACAATCTCGCGTACATAATTTAATTTTTTTTTTCACGTTTCTCTGAGTTCTATCTGACAATCGTCTGAGCAGATGAGTGGACACTGACAATCCGTCTCCTCGCCAAGCTCAAAGTCGCTCAAAGAGCTATGGAGAGAGCTACACTCGGTTATTAATGGAGTCAGGCGTCACTTTGCGGAAATCCGTCACTATATGGACAGTCAAAAGTTTTACTTAGCTAAGATCCGCGACAAGCAAAACAATAACAGAAAATTAATAATGTGTGTTTGGCGTTGTGTATAGTGGTTGGTGGGTGGAGAGTTGATGGCCGATTT
This sequence comes from Baronia brevicornis, assembly GCA_031353405.1. Taxonomy (NCBI): domain Eukaryota; kingdom Metazoa; phylum Arthropoda; class Insecta; order Lepidoptera; family Papilionidae; genus Baronia; species Baronia brevicornis. The sequence goes on along the minus strand of JASFAT010000948.1, from coordinate 401,029 downwards.
TCGGTAAGTTTTTGGTTTAAGTTCCAAATAAATCCACTAAACCCAACGGAAAAACACACATTATTAATTTTTTGTTATTGTTTTGCTTGTCGCGGATCTTAGCTAAGTAAAACTTTTGACTGTCCATATAGCTATACTCGGAGTTTCTCTGGTAGATGTGATTCGGAATGAACAAATCGGCCAGAGAACTAAAGTCACCGACATAGCCTCTCGAATTGGCAAACTGAAGTGGCAATGGGCTGGTCACGTTTGTCGGAGATCCGACAATCGTTGGAGCAAAAGAGTGCTGGAGTGGAGACCGCGTTTCGTCAAACGTAGTGTGGGACGCCCTACGGCTAGATGGCGCGGCGATCTGCGTAGGTCGGCTGGCATAAATTAGATGCGTGAAGCCTAAGATCGGGCTGGTGGCGCTTCTTGGGGTAGGCCTGCGTCTAGCAGTCGACTGCTGCAGGCTGTTGATGATGATGTACACAATTTACTGCCTATGGCACTGCGGATGTTTATGGGGGATGTTGATTGCTTTGCATCAACTGACACGCCTGCTCGTTTGCCTTCCTATCCCATAAAAAAAAGAAACGGCTAGCGAAACTCCAAGGGTATCGTCTTTTTTTTTTACAATGCACTAATGTTTATGAAATAAACTTTATAAACAGTGTCATAGATTTTTATTGATATATTGTTTTTAAAAAAATAATACAAAGAAAGTAGTCAAAACACAGGCGGAACAAAATCAAAATCTTGAACGTCTAGTCTAGACGGACAATCGGACTTGTTTAAATATATACATTGTTTATTCGAAGAACAATACGATATTTGATGTGATTCATGATTATTCAACGCCGGCCATTATCTCTGCTTGTATGATTTATTTCAGTTCCCGCTTATCTTCTGTGACACATTGTGTTAACAATAATTTCTTAATACGTGACAACCGCTATGGTATATCCATTAAAAACATTTCAGTTTAAATTTTAGTCATAACACAATATTATTTTACAATTTATAAAGTTTTGTGTACAACTACCAAGATAAGGATAAAATTCTAATGCACGCTTTTAGATTTTATTGCAATAAAGAAAAAAAAATGTCTTTAGAAATAGCAAAACATGTATTTATGACACACGTTTTTTTTACAAGAACGCTATACGCTAACGCTAATGCTAACAAAACTAATAAAAATTAAATTTAAGATAGAGAAGAGAAAACAAAAAACTTAAACTTAGATGTGTCACAGAATGGTTTTTATTTAGCGAAAGCCAGGCGCTCTATATGACGCTGGTTTTCAGTAAGAACCAATATAGCTAGATCGCGGACCGCAGTGATAATACATATGTAGACAAGAATAAATATATTATTGCTTATATATGTTAGTATACATAACAGTAACAATAAAATAATAATGAGACACAAAAAACATAAAAACAATTTAATTTTGCCCGCCTAGATCCTAGCTTATTATAGAAGGCATATTTTTATGATATAGGAGGGCAAACGAGCAGGCGTGTCACCTGATGGAAAGCAATCAACGCCGCCCATAGACATCTGCAGTGCAGAAGCGTTGCTGGCTTTTAAAGCTTCTTTTTTAAAGGTTCAGAAGAACAGTATGAAATTGTTTTATATGAGATAAGGTGCTATTAATTATCAGATGGACTTTTCCCACCAACTTACATCAGTGACGTTTACATTTTTATTTCATTTTCATAATCTTATGTTATTATCAATTATATTGTTTAATTGTGGTGGCGTGTTTAATTATACAATAGATTTCGATTAAGGCGTATAAGTGAAGTGATATGATATAAATGCGTGTATCGTAACTTTTAAAGTTGACTGAAAAAGTCCATATAAGGTTTTGACCATTTTATCAAGACGTAACGTGATAAGCTGACTTGTTACATTTCAAGAGATTATATGGACAGTCAAAAGTTTTACTTAGCTAAGATCCGTGACAAGCAAAACATTAACAGAAAATTAATAATGTGTGTTAAACGGAAGACAACCGAAAAGTGAGTCTTCCGTAGAGTCTACTATACCTGGGGATGCCTCGTGTTGGGGCGAGACACGTGTCGTTTGCAAGATGGAAAAGTGATAATGTGTGTTTGGTGTTGTGTATAGTGGTTAGTGGGTGGAGAATTGATGGCCGATTTTCGGTAAGTTTTTGGTTTAAGTTCCAAATAAATCCACTTAACCCAACGGAAAAACACACATTATTAATTTTCTGTTATTGTTTTGCTTGTCGCGGATCTTAGCTAAGTAAAACTTTTGACTATTCATATAGTGATGGATTTCCGCAAAGTAACGCCTGACTCCATTGATAATTTCAAGAGATTGTATTATATATTAGTGTATTTTACTTGACACTGGCATAATAGTTGTAACTCATTGCCATCAAAAAAAGAAAAAATAAATGATTTGTTGTTTGTCAAGATTCGTGAAAACAAAATTACGTATGTAAATCGAATGGAAATATGTCTCGGTTAAAAAATCGTTTGAGATCGTGAATCACGCGTGGAAGTGGCGACGCGTGTTCCGAATGTGACATTAGGCGTTATAATGGCCGGTCGCCATATTGGCCTGCCATTGTCCCATAGAGTGCGGCTGACGAATATCCGGCCTTATTCACTCTTATAACTTCTTATTTGGACAATTGACGTCTTGCGATGAAGCGGCAGCGTGGAAAAATTAGAGCAAATTCTTTAATGACGATATCTAAAAGGGTTACATACATTATTTTGTTCTTTTATATGTATACATTTTCTTTTATTTAATGACAAACTATTGTGCCTGTGTCAAATAAAATGGAATAATATCAAATCTCTTGAAATGTCTAGTCAGCTTGTCACGTTACGTCTTGATAAAAATGGTGGCGATTCTACCAAAACCTTCTATGGACTTTTTCAGTCAACTTAAAAAGTCACGATATACATCATTTATTTCATATCACTTTACTTACAAGTATTAATCGTACTATATTGTATAATACTCCACCACAATTAAACAATATAACTGATAATAATATAAGATTATGAAAATGAAATAAAAACACAACGTCACTGATGTATTCATATGATATGAGATTTATTATTGTATTGATTTATTATGATTTATAGTTTTATTTTACTTGACACTGGCATAATAGTTGTAACTAATTGCCAGCAATGAAAAGAAAAGGAAAAAAAAATTTCACAACTTTTTCACAGATTATTAATTTCTGTCATTATATTTTATTTTTAATGCTTGACTTCAATAAAAATGGGCAGTTTGAAAATATTCCGTAATTTTGTCACAGATTATTAATTTCTGTCGCACACTTCATCACCGAATAGGCCTATCTCGATGTTATTAGCATTCAACTCGGCCTTTTATGGCATTACTGGGAATAATGAACTAAACGACTTGATTGTTCTCGTTTTACTAAGCAGTAGGTAAATAAAAACATGGCTGATACAATTTTTAATTCTGAATAAGGCTATGGATAACTTTGTAAGACTACTTTTAGGTATAACTATTAAATAAAAGACAAAAACAATGAAATTAAGGACAGTCTGTACTCGTGGCGATATTGTATATTGTGTACAGCCGAAAGTGCTGAGCCTTATGCAGTTCTAGTATGCAAACCAGAGAAATAACGCGCGATGGGAAAATGAACTCTCTGAAACATAGATTTCTCTCCCGACTGTCGCTCCCAACTGACCTATGCTGCGCCGGTCTGGTGGTCTTTGACATCGGAAATTTTGCTCCCCTTCACGCTCGCCCACCTGAAAGACGTCCGTCCCACGCGAACTCCTTCTGTCGCCGCCTGGCGCCCATATTTTTCGCAACAATACGAAGTCCAAATAGGTTCTTTGATTTGTAATTTGTTGGATAACGTACTCTTATTAAAAATATTCTGGATTATAAAGTCGATTATCCGTCATCGCCCTGCAAAACGTTTGTCGAATTACCGCGGGTCCACTGTCTTCAGGGAAGAGTACAAAAAAATGAAATTGTTATTAATTTCCTCTACCATATTTGATACAAAGACCTCACCAGCATACGTTTCCACCCTTATTTATAATTAGAACGAAATCTCCCACTGTGAATCCTTTGTCTCGAGGTGTATAATTATTTTGAATACCTACGGGCAGACGGTCCTGGAATAACTCTATGTCAACCGGTGACTGTTCATTTATTTCTAACTGTCTGGAAAAATAATGACAACATTTTCTGACACTTCTTTTTGGAGGGTACGTCGGACCACCGTGAAGACACGTCTTCGTTTTTAGTTGGCTTCAAGATACCTCGGTCTATTTTTGTTGTACAGTTGTTCACACTGTATTATTTACTGTTAATCATTTCAATCAGGTTGGGTTTTCGAAACTCAACCGCTCACCCGTCCGGTGCGCGGTATCTGAATTCTGAGCGGTATCGGAGGTATCTGAGCTACCACTCAGACGCTGGTTATCTGCGGAAGTGTGGTACTTCCCCGGGCGAGCCGGCCCATTTATGCTACAGACAAATAATATAGCATTCTTGACTAAGAAACTACATATATTTCAAAGGCCGGCAACGAAACTGCCTTCGGGGAGCGGTGTTGATTGCTTTCCATCAGGTGACACGCCTGCTCGTTTGCCTTCCTATCCCATAAAAAAAATGCACACGTTGTTAACTTTCGTTTTTTCTTTCATTGGCATGTCCTTGTTTTTCATGACTTCACTAAGAGACCAAAATCTTCTCCAAGTATTCGCTATTCTTCCGTCAATTATTTATACATAGTATCACTTGAAGCTGTTAATTGTCCTAGATATAGGTATATATATTTGTCTACGTATTTTATTTTTTCCGTATTTATTACAAGATCTGTCTGTGGGCAATTACTATTTGTAGTCATCGAAAGCCCAGCTTTCGCGCTTTGATTTGCTAATTGTTGTAGCATAAATTCTAGTTCCTTCAGTTTCTCACTGTTTATTTCATCAAATCAACCAAAATAATCAGTTGTTCGGGTATCCTAGAGAAGTAAGTTTGACTGTCCATTTTTGTAATGGATTACCGTAAAATGACTACATAAACTATCAATTTAAACTTAATACTAAATACCTATCTAAAATAATTAAACTTTACATTAAATTATAATAAAAATATCTAACCAAACAGATAAATTAAACCTATTTATATATAGTACTTCATAAATTGATATAGATACGGCAAGCTAGGTTGATAGTGTCTGGTGTAGACAGATTTTATTTTTTTGTAACCACAACGAAGGCAGTCAAGCATGAAGTCCGTTCGCTCGGTCACGGCCGTTCCTTGCATCGCCATGGCCAAGGCAAACCTAACGCCGCTTGTGTATTTGACGGCTTAGTTTCTTTGTCTATGATACCTTTGTCTATGATTGAAAACAAGGCGGGGTATGTCTGCGAATTTAAAGAGAATTCTTACGATACTGGCCAATTGCCAACAAACTTATTTATTATTTAATTATCTTTATTAAACACATTATATATACAAGGCTTCCAAATTATTAAATCATCCAAAAACTAATATTTATTTAAAAAAGTTTTTTTTCCTTTTCCTTGATGGCAATTAGTTGTAACTATTATGCCAGTGTCAAATAAAATACAATAATATCAAATATTTTGAGTACCCTCAACCGGCGGGCTTGCATGAGGAGAATAATGAGTGTGGAAGAAGCAAGGGAAGTATGCCGAGATCGTAGCAGATGGAGATCTGTGGTCTCTGCCTACCCCTACGGGAGACAGGCGTGACGATATGTATGTATGTATGTATTTTGAGTATAATGTAGTATTAGTCAGCTTGTCGCGTTACGTCTTGATAAAATGGTGGCTATTTTATCAAAACCTTCTATGATCTTTTTCAGTCCACTTAAAAAAGTCACGATACACGCATTTATTTCATATCACTTCAGTTATACGCCGCAATGAAACAATATAACTGATAATAATATAAGATTATGAAAATTAAATAAAACGTCACTGATGTAAGTTGGCGCGAAACGCCATTTAAAAAGTTAAGCTTCCTTTCTATTTGTTTCTTTTTTTTTGATGGCAAATGCTATAATTATTATGCCAGTGTTGAGTAAAATAATAAGTAGTTTTGAAATATAAATTCAGTTTTTCACATTACGTCTTTATAAAATGGTGACTATTTCTATTAAAATATATGGACTTTTGCAGTCATTTATTTCATATCTATACGCATCTATTTATTCATATTTATTCGCCGTAATCAAACTATATTGTATAATACGCCCCACAATTAAACAATATAACTGAGAGTAACATAAGATTATAAAATGAAAAAAAAAAAACACAACGCCGTTGGCGGGAAAAGTCTATATATTTATATATGGACTTGTTTAAATTTTCAATCGTTAATAAATACTTTTTATTCGTCCACTTAGGTTCAATGTTTTTTAAAACTTGTGGATGACACTTAATGTTAATACAGTTTTTTCAAATAATAATTCTTTAATTCATTAATTTATTTGTATATGGCGGGAAAAAAAAATCTGTTATATAAGATATTTAGCAGGATATAAATTCGCTGGAAAAAAAAAATTGAAATAGGATTTTTTTTTATATCCCTTCTTATTAATACAGGTCGTTTCTGCAAACAGGGTATAGAGTTAAATGTTGCCTAGTTCTAAAGCTTTACATTCCACGTAGAAGGCGCTACTATTTACCGGATGTGACCAGGTAAATCAACTGGAAGTACGTCGCCAGTGTCAAATGTAATTAAGTATACGTGACACGCACGAAATCGGTAAACCGAAACTAATGGCTGTTAACGCCGGTTTCGATATTCAATTGGCTCAGTGGTGGAGCTACCGGGTTCGGGGATAATGGTCGCAGGTATATATATATATATATATATATATATATATATATATATATATATATATATATATATATATATATATCGTCGACAGAAAACGTATTTGCTGTGAGTAGAATATGAAGTATTTTGATTTCATACACCATTTGAATCGGAAAAAAACTGAGTTGAATTCTCTCGTAGTGTTTTTTTAATTGTTTAATTCTTTAAAGAAATGACCGAGACAATTCAAAGCAGATTTTTTCTGATTCAAATGGTGTATGAAATCGAAACACTTTATATTCTATTCACAGCAAATACGTTTTCTATCTTTGATATAAATGGTATGATATGATATGGTATTCATTCCGAGTTTGGAAAAATGTCAGAGAACCATAGAACTATGCAAGGTGTCAAGTGTAGAAAATAATATAATAATAATAATAATAGCCTAATATATATATATATATATATATATATATATATATATATATATATATATATATATATATATATTATACAAGGAATATATATATATATATATACAAGGAAAATTGCATTTATGTAGGCACCTATGTATGAAATGCAATCCGGGTTTTAAATATGTATTTCACGCTTCGGTAGAACATATCTGCATTGCAATAAGATGTTTGAGGAAGGAAATTAATAAATGCTAACTATGTACAGACCAGACAAAACCACAAATCTTATCCTGTCGATGCAAAAATAACTTCAGTCTCTGTTGACACTTTATATTGTCAACAAGACACTAAAATACACATACCACAGATAAGAAAGTGCAACTTAAAAAAATATTTTTTTTTACGTATAAATATTGTATAATATGAATATTTTATAATTAATTATTTAATTTTTTATATCTTAAAAGTTTTATATTATTATTTATATATAACGAATATATGATATCATTCAGTTAGCAAGTTTTAAATAAATAATAGGATATTATTTCCAAAACACTGACAGTTGATGGTATATAATTCATAAAGAAGCTTATCTGTCAAAAATTTCTAGTACATTCTGGTACAAATTACCTCAGCCTCGTTATTATCTGTGGACCGAGTAAAGTGGAAGTGGTAATACACTAACGAGGTTAATTTGCCTAATTCTTGTCGGTCACTTGTCATTTGTGGTGATTTTAGACTTAGCCGAGCTCCCGAATTGACTGTAAGTACTCTTAATTTTTTTGTTTTTAATTTTTGTTTTCATTTACAGCTAACAATTCACCACATTTTTAGAGTATGTTGTTCAAAATATATATTATACGTACGCTTTTTACGTACGTTACAATTTTATCTAATAAATCTAAATCCATATTGCAAATTTACCTACGACGCAATAAAATATGCATGCACAATACTAATTGACTATTAATTAATATAAAGATATAACAGTCTTAAGAATTTATAATAAAAAAATAATGGCCTGAACACGCCGGTTAACATTAAAAAAATAAACAAACAATTTAGTTGTAATTTTTTGGCTACCTTATTGTTTTGCCACATACTTGACTATATAGTTGAAATAAAAAAAAATGAAATGACAGTCAATAGTGAGTTGTAGGATTTTTCCCGCCAATGACGTTGAGTTTTTATTTCATTTTTATAATCTCATAATTGATTTAGGCGTAAATGTGAAGTGAAATTAAATAAAAGAGTGTATCTTGTCTTTTTGATTTGACTGCGAAAGTTCATGTAAGATTTGTACAAATTTTACCATTTTATCAAAACGTATTGTGACAAGCTGAATTTACATTTCAAGATACTTGTTATTACTTTACTTGACACTGGCGTAATATTTATAGTTAATTGCCATCAAAGAAAAAGAGGAGTAAGTAACCAGAATAAGTAAGAGCCAGAATAAATAAATTAGTATACGTATTTGATTTCAATTACGTAGTTTTAATATAAGATTTTAAAATTTATCGAAACTAGATATATATTTTACACTCTAAATATGTTATCTATGACATATTTAGAATGTAAAATATATATCTAGTTTCGTTAATTTTTAAAATCTCATATTAAAACCATGTAATTGATATCAAATACGTATATTAATTTATTTATTTTGGATTAAATTTGTTTCATTACTTTACATTCTGTGTGGTCTGTGCTGCATTCTTTAGGGTATGTTTACACTACACGTACTGCATAATGCATTGGAAAATTTATTTGTATAACGTATTTAGAGGTACCATAAATATGATGTACCCAATATTTCGTATTTCCTGTGTCCATCTTAGGTAGATATATTTTCAGTAGAAGTGTTTAAATTTCAATTTTATTTAGAATTGTTAATTTTTATTTAATTCTACTAGCTTTTCGGGGACCGGCCCTTCATAGCTAGCTATTTCGTGTCCACGTTAAATTTCAGGGAAATCAGCTCATAAATGGCGATTTTTCCTTTGTATCGCGGCCATCTTGTTTTCGCCATTTTGTTTTTTTCTTGCACTTGTACTTTTGACCATTTTTCTTTCGATAGACACGCCGGTAGGTGTTCCACCTTCACATTTCCAAGGTTTGGATGTAATTCCTCTACCTCGAGCCCTATCCGAACATTTCTCCGGAACAAACTTACCCTCCATCTCTTACAGTTTCGCCAATAACATGTCAGTGAGTCAGTCCGGAGGCCCAACCCCCGCTACCCCTCCCGTAATGACACTTTCCTTTAAGGCCGGCAAAGCTCTGGCCACACACACTTTGGCTTTGCATATGGCACTGGGGATGTTTGTGGGCGGCGTTGATTGCTTTCCATCAGGTGACACGCCTGCTCGTTTGCCTTCCTATACCATAAAAAATGAGTGGTAATGCAGTTTATATAATATGTAATGTAGTATAATTTTTTATTTCTCTTTATCATGTAGTTTTATGTCAATTATCAGTCTGTTAATAATGTTATATATGTTTTACTTAGATTTTATTTTGGTTACCTTACATTTATAATGGAAAAATAATTAATAAAAAAAATTATATTCTTACACTATAAATTATTTACGAGACAAAACTCGCATATAAAAACCGGACTGTAGACTTATATCGGACTGAAAATTGCTTTTATAATTATCTCTGTTAATTTTTATTTAATATGTCACGCGTCATAGAAGTTATCTTTTCAATTACGTTCACAACTTGCTTTTGGAATATTTTGTCTATCTGTTTATTATATCTAATCATGGAGTCAGTTGAGTTGATTATGGCCGATCTTTATGGGAGAAAAATCGGAAGCAGACATGAGGACTGCCGATAGAAGTAAAAACTTAAAACTAAATTTTTAAACTAAATTTTGAAATTTCAAACTAATTGTAATATTATATAAATTATATAAGTAAATAAAAATTGAAGTCTTTATAATATATAAATAATTTTAATAACTAATTATATTAATATCAATTAATAATATTTTTAATAAATAAATACAATATAAATAATTTTAATAATATATACCTTAAGCATTAGCATGTTGCTGACGCGAACCCATAGATTTTTTCCCTACCTAGAGTCGTGTAATGCGGCTATAGAAGTTTTCATTTCAATAATAGTTAATTTTGTAAGGACTCATTATAACCTGCTAAAGACACATACATAGATCTCCTATAAGGCGATCTCACCCTATCTTCGGCTATATACGTCTTATGGATGGATAAAGTACAGAATAGTACTCATATCTATTTAAATATTATCTAGTCAAAATGGCAAAATAGCTCGGTAAAGATCGGACTCTTCGATCGACGTCTTGAGTCCGTATCTTCTGTTGGACTATATATTTTAACCATTTTCTAATAAAAGTATTATTTAGCTTAATTAGAATGGTTACCAAGAATTCAAACAATATTAAAAACGTTGCTAATATTCTTTTAAAAAAAATATGGTAAGAAATATTTGTATTGATTAATTTGAACGCCAAAAAATCTTCCAAAGCGGTTTCTACAATAAATTGCAAGACTTTACCACTGTAATTACGAAAATGATTCATTATATTGTACATATATACATAAGTTTGAATTTCGAAAGAACAGAACACGTTAAATTATATTTTTATAACATTGTTTATCTGTGCATCTATGATCAAGTGTCGGTGTTGAAACAGATGATTGCCATATGCCTTATATAAAACATTTCCAAACAATCGATAATATAAATAAACAAATATAGGTCGTTCAACTTGCTTGCTTTAATATTTACTAGTCCTACTATATTTTATCTGTGCTCTAAAGTTTTCGCGCCCAAATTGGAACTACGTACTTCTTCTCTAGTGACAATTAGTTGTAATAATGGTGACAATTAATTGTCAAATAAATAATTAATAAGTATCTTCACATGTGGACTATTTTTAGTCTCGACAAAATGGCGGCCAATTTACTAAAACTTGATATGGACTTTTGAGGTCGATTTAAACTTCTTGTTTATTACAATATAATTCTATTGTCTAAAGCAAATTCTTTTGAACAAAACCTAAAATTACAATTGTTATAATAATGTTTTTTTAGTTCTGGTGGTAAATTTTCATGTTGCTATAAGCTATAAGCTAAAATGTAGTAATTTTTTTACTCAGACCATAACGGTCTGTGAAAATAGTTCAAGCAAACACACAAGGCACCCAAGTCTAAATCCTTTATTCATTGCAAAGATTATTTCCATACAATTGTCAATATAGATGATTTTCTATAGAGATACAGATAATAAATATAAACAAGTAGTTAAACTATAATATAAACAAGTAGTTTAACAACGGTTTCAGAATATTGTCGGGGCTGTCCCGTTTCTGCAGTGCATCAGCTATGTTCGTTAGAGCCCACACCGATGGCTTTTGGGCCATTTTGCGAAAACGAACAGCCTCGTTGCTGCGTAGAGTGCGGGATAGCTCCAACTCTAATGAAAACCGTTGTTGCGTTTTCAAAGTCAAAGAAAATCAAAGTTTCAACTCGCGCCTCATGAAACAGCTAAATCGGCTTCAATGTAAATGATTTACTAACATAATTTTTAAGGTGTAGATAATTACTAACACAAATGTGAAAATGTAAAAATATAAGAATGTTAAAATGTAAAATGCATGGACCAAAAAAAATTTCTGAAATAAAGATTTTTAATATTATATATTAAAAAAATAATTGTTTTGAGTTTAATGAATGTACGATTGAACTCAAAACAATTTTTTTTTTCATTAATATTGTAGATAGAATAATCAACATTTATTTTCAATTGTGATTTAAAATCAAAATCCCTTGGCTTAGAGCTCGTGAATTCATTACCGTATTAAACTCTTAAACTAACATAAACCATCTTGTGAGTCAGTAACTATTCGAGATACTGTTTTTAACTTTCTGACACATCACAAGTTCTTAACGCGATTTGTTTTACTTACACTCGCTTTGGCTCCGCCAGGAAATGCCACGGCGTCCTTTACTTTTTTTTTAGGATTCCTTAGGGCTGAGAGGCTTTCGCATTTTTATAAATCTGTTTTATTTTCTTCTATTAATGGAATATATATACAAAGTTAATTTTGATATTGAAAGTTATTTTATTTTATTAATAAGTAATTTTTTTATGGGATAAGAAGAGTTTGCCTTCTTGGGCAAGCTTGTCACCTGATAGAAAGTAATCAAGGCCGCCAATAGATATCCGCAGTGCCATAGCCATTGCAGAAGCATTGCCATAGACATTGCAGAAACATTGCTAGGCCTGTAAGAAACAGTTAGGCTTATTTTTTGAAGGTTTCATTGTTGTATCGTTTCTATAACACTGCTGGAGGTAGCTAGTTCCACAGGGTAATGGTGCGTGGTAAGAAATTAATGATAAGTTAAATTACTCTACTTAATTTGCTAAGTAGAGTAGAGTATAACTAAGAATGTGTCCATATAACACTTTTCTTATAGTCTCTATTGATGGCAAGACACTATTTTCTTGTGTTTTTAAATGAACTTATAACTTTTCACTTTTTCTCTTTATTAAACTAATATTGCCCTTCATTTGGCGCTCTAATTAATTGTGACAATACTAACAAAATCAAATGACGAAAAATAAATAATTTGAATTTATAAATTGTAAGTATAATTTACGGTAGAACTTGCACTTGAAAAGTAATTCCGTACGGAACCGTCCCTAATAAGTCTTAATTGCACTTGATAATTTTTTTGTTTTACTTTTTCCCTTTACTTACGGTAAGTAGCACTGGAATGTTTACATTCAGCCACTCGGTTTATATCCACACGCTCTCTTGTTTTATGTTTTTTTTAATATGGCGTCCGAGGGTGTTTCGATCGTCTATAACTCAAGTTCGGTCTTATTCAGCTTGTTTAAATTTAATTTAAAATCTTTTGTTTCTGTAAATTTAATTTCAAAATTTCTACATGACATAATAAGAGTATTTATTAATTTTTTTTAACTAATGCTCCTAACGTATATTTATTTAAATTATTGAAAGATAAGCAAGCCGCCACAACATTTAGATCATCGCTACGGATTTATTTTAAACATATCAATTGAACTGTTTGTCTAGCAGAACGGATGTTAGTTGTGATTCAGTAGCTAGAATAAAGATTCATTCAAATGTTATCACGTTTCACGGGATTTAATGTAGCCGTATATGGCAACACAGTGGGAGACTGGCCGAAAATAATGCAGTCGGATGTCAACGGCCACTGAACGATGCAATAAGAAAAAGTGAGTGTTCTATTTCCAAATTGCAGCGGAGAGTCGGTCTCTTCAAGATGGCGCTTAGCTTGGACAAGGGTTGTCAATGTGCAATTTTAATTTTAATTTGTTTTTTTTTATTTTATTTATTTTCAAGTAAAGTACTAAACGTACAATTAATAATAACGGATTTACATTTTTATTACTTAAAATTAATTAACTGAAAAGATAGACAGTATAGAGATTGTCTAAAAATGTCTAGTAATTATACATTACGAAATATACAACCTTATTTGTCATTTTTAATTTTAAATAGATATAATTAATTTATAATAATTTTACAAACATTTCTAATAGTTCTTACTTCAATATCAACTATTTCGCGTATACCTCAAATGTTTCCATGATGAAAAGTGGCCCTAGTTATTCCTTAGAAACTCTTCTGTCTTCTACTAGAAGTATCATTGAAGTGGATTCGACAATTTACAGCGTTAGAATGCCCCAAAAACTGTTTTTTTTTTTTAGTAAAGTGAGACTTTTCCCGCCAACTTACATCAAAGACGTTGTGTTATTGTTTCATTTTCATAATCTTATTTAAGTTTTATTGTTTAATTGTCAGTATATAATATAATTCGATTAGGCTGTATAAGTGAAGTGATATGAAATAAATGCGTGTATCGTGACTTTTTAAATTGACTGAAAAGTTCCTTAGAAGTTTTTCGTAAAATTGCCACCATTTTATCAAAACGTAACGTGACAAGCTGAATAGTTACATTTCAAGAGATTTGATGTTATTATATTTTACTTGACACCGGCATAATAGTTAAAACTAATTGCCAAATTAAAAAAGAGTTTTTACAATTAATAATTTCCATATTTGCAATAAATTGGGTAAAGTATAAGATATTCAATTAGAAACAGAACATTTTATTTATATATATTGACAGAAGACACTAAATCATACATGGTTAAATAAACAGGACATTATTGATGATGATGATACAGTTGACATTATTAATGGAGTCAGGCGTTACGTTGCGGAAATCCATCACTATGTGGACAGTCAAAAGCTTTACATAGCTAAGATCCGCGACAAGTCGCGACGACTTGTCGCCGATCTTAGCTAAGTAAAGCTTTTAACTGTCCACATAGGAAGTTGACATCCCTAAACGAGGAACCGATGTTTCCAACATGGCGGGCGTGGCGACAAAAAAACAAGAAACTGTTTCATTTGTCGTCTGAAAGTAAACACGCTTAAAATCTTCAGAACTACATTTAAAGTAACATCAAGGTTATTTCTTATGTATAACTTTCTCCGCATGAGACAAATAAACCAAAAAATCTCTGACAAAATTCGGTATCACACTGCTGTAGTAAAAAGAAAACTAGAGCTACATAGATTGCAATCAAAAAGAAGTAATATTTCTTTAAGGGAGACTAGCAATGTTTTTAATATTACTGAAATTCTTGTTAACCATGCCAACCAACCTTGTGCTAGGAAATGAATGCACCACTAATATGTGGAATTAGTTATCCCTAGCGGTGTTTCTGAACTAATATGACATTGAAACCTTTTATAATCAAGCCTATAACATTTTCATTCAAAGGCCGATAACGCTTCTGCACTGCCCATAGGCCCATAAATATACGTAATGCTATGGCATTACGTATATTTATGGGTGGCGTTGATTGCTTCCCATCAGGTGATACGTCTGCTCGTTCTATCTAATTCTTTATCTTCTATATCAAATCGATCATACATCGTCATTAAAAAAAACAATTAGTTCTTTATCGTTCAAATTTTAAAATAACGAATGTTAAGAAGAAGAGTAAGATAATCCACCTGGATGAGTGGCGATCTACTACGGTGCGCTTCTCTCGTAACTTCTTTCCACGCACCACCAGTTTGTGGAATCAGCTACCCTCGGCGGTCTTTCCGAACCGTTATGACATTGGAACCTTCAAGAAACAAGCCTAAAAGGCCGGCAACGCTTCCGCGACTCCTGCGGTGTTGCGGTTGCCCATGGGCGGCGTTGATTGCTTTCCATCAAGCGACACACTCGCTCGTTTGCCCTCCTATCCCATAAAAAAAATCAAAAAAGGTTTTAAATATTGAAATAAAAAGTTTTTTAATAAATTAGTGATAGTAGTCAATGTATCACTACCGTACAGTATTATATATAATAAATTTATACGCCTAACCTAAGTCTACTACTACAATATAACTAACTAAACCAAATATCGTTGAACATTTAATTCTTAATATTCATTTAATAAAAGATACTAAGAAATTAAAAAAGCAATACCCAACCTAAATGTTTTTATGATATCTGATCATAAGCTGACTCATTTATCGAAAACCCAATAAATCGGGGAAGTACATATTTTTTATTTCAGTGTTGCAAACTTGGTCGCGCTCCCACGTTTTATGGGTAATTCATTCGTTTGCTTGTGCGATGCGAGCAATATTATAATTAAACTTTCTCTTCCCTCGTACTATTTTGATTGATTCGTTGGTTGGTTGATCTTCGATTGATTATGCTCAGTGGGTTGTCGAGTTTTTACTGCATTTTGTGCCACTTTCAAATTATTTGGTTTTTCAAGTACAACGAAATCGAAACAACTCTTCCTTTGCAGTTCACTAAGAACGTCAATCATTTCTTTTCACTGATATGTGAATGAACGTTGGTTTTCAATCGCTTTTTTGCTTTTTTCGTTCTCTCGTCTCTGGTCGTAAATCCTTCCACATTTTTTAGTTCGTTCTAGGAAACTGAGACTTAATCGTACGGTGGTGGACGCTCGGCAAATTTTATTTGTGTGTTTCTCAGTAACCCCATTTTTTCTTGTGGTTGTCCAATGAGGTCACTATGAAATCAGTGACTAGTAAAATATCTTTATTGTGAAAAATATTAACTATTTAAACATAAAAATATAAGCCACATGCTTCGCCAAAGTACGTTGTTCAATCTTGAGGAATAATATTAAAATAACATACATACATACATACATACATATCGTCACACTTGTTCCCCGTAGGGGTAGACAGAGACCACAGATCTCCATCCGCTACGATCCCGACACTCCTTCCTTACTTCCTCCACACTCATCCATCCTTCCTTTCACATTCATCGTAGCGAAACGGCTCTCCGGTAGTCGCTTTTGGCCCTCGTGGAAATCAGGACGTGACTGGTGGCGAACCACGTCGCCGTCATTTTTAACAAATTGTAATAAACTTAAAGTACAAATATATATGTATATATATGTACATATATAATGTCGTCGTCACAAAAAATGGGTTAATTTGGTAAGTGGAATAAATGGTGTGGGCATATAGAGAGGATGGATGAAAGACGACTGGTAAAATACATTTACGTTGCGGATGTGAAGAGTGATGAGTGTGAAGGAAACAAAGCAGGTGTGCCGAGATCGTAGCAGACGGAGATCTGTGCTCTCTGCCGACACCTACGAGAGACAGGTGTGATGATATGTATGTATGTATGACTATATCACGCCAAGCAGCACCCAGTCCAAACGTTCTCAACACACATCCTGCATTGTATCTTTGGATGGCGATGGAAATCCTTTGGACAAGGAACGAGCTAGAGCGAGGGCCAAATCCTTTCGTAGGCGACTTTAAAAAAAGTTATAAATAGTGAATGGGCAAAACATCTATCTGAGAAACAAAATCACAACTGTCAATTAACCATGACTGTTAATCACCATAGTCAAAACACCATTGAACACTGGAACCTTCTTTACCGTTAGATGGGGCTCCAGTCAATTGCTAGGTCAGTCAGGAAGTCAGGCGTTACTTTGCGGAAATCCATCACTATGTGGGCAGTCAAAAGTTAAAACCTTTTCGATTGTCTTCCGTAGAGTCTACTATACCTTAGGATGCCTCGTGTTGGGGAGACACACGTGTCGTTTACAAGGTGGAAAAGTGATAGTGTGTGTTTGGTGTTGTGTATAGTGGTTGGTGGGTGGAGAATTGATGGCCGATTTTCGGTAAGGTTTGGTTTAAGTTCCAAATAAATCCACTTCAGCAGAAAAACACACATTATTGATTTTCTGTTATTGTTTTGCTTGTTGCGGATTTTAAGCTAAGTAAAACTTTTGACTGTCCATATATGTATAAATATATATGTTATGTATGTATGCACTTTTGTATGAGTCACTCCCAACGGATCGATTGTACAGGATGTTACAGGTTGAATAATCAATAAACGCATGCTTACTGATTATTTTCTGCCAATATGTGAGAATATCTGAATAACCTTCACACACATGGTTTCAACAAGATGGCGTCACGCTTGACACTGTTAGAGAGACCGTGGAGCTCCTTCGTGATTATCTTCTGTAACAATTTAATAAGCTGTTTCGGCGATATCCCATCCCTATGCACTGTTTTCCGAGGACACGAGCCAAACTCAAAAGTAAAGTCTATGAAACAAACCCGAAGACCATCATTTTTTTATGTGGACAGTCAAAAGTTTTACTTAGCTAAGATCTGCGACAGGCAAACAATAACAGAAAACTAATAATGTGTGTTTGCCTGTTGGATGAAGTGGATTTACCTGGAACTTAAACTAAAACATACCGAAAAACGGCCGTCAGTAACTCTCCACCCACCCACCAACCACTATACATAACACCAACTACAGAAGACAACCGAAAAGTGCATACATAGTAATGGATTTCCGCAAAGTAACGCCTGACTACATTTATCATTTTTTTTTTGTTATCGGATAGGAAGGCAAACGAACAGGCGTGTCACCTGATGGAAAGCAATCAACGCCGCCCATAGACATCCGCAGCGCCATAGGCAGTGCGAAAGCGTTGCCGACCTTTAAGGAAAGTGTTATTATGGAGGGGTAGGGGGGGGGGGGTGTTGAGGCTCCGGAACTCAACCGCTCACTGTACGAAGCGCGGTAGTTAAACTACCACTCAGACCACGGTTTCCTGCGGAATTGTGGTACTTCCCCGGGTGAGCCGGTCCATTCATGCTACAGACAAATATTATGCCATTCTTGACTAAGTATTCTTCTGCAGCGTGGCTTTACGACTATCGAAGCACTAAAAGAAATCACCATCTTAGCACTAAAAGAAAATATTATCCGCGAATTAACGTTAACGTTACTGTGTCTAGATTCCAAGAATGGGCCCGAAGTTAACATTTAAAAAAAATAATTTTGAAGAAAACGAACCCACACTTCTCTTCTTCGTAAAAGTTATTGAATTTTATTTATATCCTTATTAGATTTTCTATAATATATGTTTCAAAACCTAATTCTGTCACCGGACACCCTATAACTCAACCGCGTTAGCTGGAATTTCTAAATAGACAATAGACATCGATCCACCGCAGACTAGCCCACGCTTCCTGACGGTGGCCGGTGGCTAGTATTGCGTGGACGGTCTGCGGGCTTCCCACTGCTGATAGGGTGACCATGAGTATATAAAAGTAGAGGATAGAGCGGCGTCTTTTATCTGAAGTCTATATAGCAGTCACTTAATAATACTCGGCCGTGGCTCACACGGTACTGGGCCAACAAGAATGCTATCTCGTTACACTAACTGCTGAATATTATCTTGGTATTGTGCGACTTTCAATGGACGAGACTTTATGGAAGGAAGGTATAAATCAAAACGTATAAATAACGACGTATATATCAACGTCAATCAGCGGTCCGCGGTAACGTAACCAAATGAATGCGGCCGTGGTGACGAAAAGGTTGGGTTTGCTACTGCAAATAGGTCTCTCCAAAGTCGAAAGATTCGTCCACACATGTATACAGGGTATATAGGGTCATCACAAGTCGCGTACTACAAATATTGCATTATTGACAATAATATCACACATTACAATGAAATTTACTTACATATCTGTGATAATATTATTTTATTACGTAGATTAGAAATATATATTTTTTTTAACTTAACGCCCCAATGTTCAGGTTAGAAAAATCTTTAAATGATGTTTCTTTAGATTTATTCGAATGAGAATGATACGGAATCCCATAACGGTGCGAATATTTTTTATATTATTTAAGTATTATTTCATTACATTTTTTTTAAATAAGTAAATTACGGAATACAAAATATTTGTTTACTATTTTGAACTCTCACGTATATAAAAACCGGAATGTCCTAGTTTTACCACGCATCTGGTCACCCTACTCGATTGACTATTGGCGCCATCCAGACGCCTTAGGGCGCCTACGAATTGCCCGGTAATGTAAACATGATCTTATACATCGCCACGGTAAAATCATTTCTATAATCCTATTCGAATAGTTTATTTTTCTATGGCTGTAGTGGAAGGTATTATACGACATTTATTATTTTCTCATTTTTGCATACCAATGTTCCGCTCAGTTGCAGTATTATATTTTACTCAACTTTATCCGAGTAAGGAGTTGCCAGGGGGACTTGCCCACAGTCCACATCTGCCCCATAGCAGACAGATTGATGACCGCAGATCTGGCACCTTCTTTGATAATGATGCTGGTAGCTTGTTTGGCTTTTACAGCTTCACAGTTTACAGTCCGTGGGCTAAAAACAGCTAAAAAATTACCTATCGCCGCTTCTAGTCTCCTCTATTTGTGAGAGGCCTATGGCTTAAAGTACACGTTAGAATTAAACTGAATCTTTCCTAAAGGCAGCTTTAGTGACTTGCATGTTCATGTATTTCTTTCTTGGAAAAATATTCATTTTTTGCCTTTCGAATTTAATAAAGCGTTTTATAATCGACAATCCGACCACAACGATCTTCAATTGGATTTGATTAGATGATCAATTGGCATTTACCTCTTAAGGGTGGAGGGTATTCATTTATTTATTAGCTTGGTTACTGTCCTTTGTGATTGAATTCAATATAGTGGCATATGTGATGTTCTGGTATAAGACAGTTATTCCGAAGCACTGTTACTTTAAAAATATATATTTAACAACTGAGGGACAGCAACATAAACATATTTTACACCAGTGGTCGCCAAACTTTATTGATCATCGACCCCCTATATAATTTTTCGAAATATTCATCGACCCCCAGAAAAGTAATTTTCATTTAATTAAAAAATAACAATGAGGTATCTATTAGGTACCTACATTTATTAAATATTAAGTAAAAAAAACAATAAGTAAATAAATTATATATTTATTGCTTCTTAACCAATGATATGGGTGTGCTTGGTGTTTCTTGTTTCATTTAAATAAATGTTCGTTTATTAATTTATTTTTTATAACAAAACTGATATTCAGTTTTAAAAATATTCACAAATTTTACATACGCAGTTTGGTATGTGTGATTTATGTTATAAGAATTATTTTTACTTCAACCCCCAATCGTCCCCTAGGTTCAGATCGACCCCTAATTTTCTCAAACAGACCCCCGTGGATCTATATAGACCACTTTGGCGACCTCTGTTTCAAACTAACTTATTTATTTCGGATGTAGTATAGTGACACGGGGTCTTTAGGGAGGTTCAAATAAAATTCTACAAAATTATATTAATTTATTCTTGCGATTCATTTTACATTTATATAATATATTATTCATACTTTTCACTTTACATTTTATATCTCAATATATAATATTTAAATTTTTATTCCGGAATGTCACCTACATGTCTATCTCTGAGACGTCAGTCGAACTAAAGCATTTTGTTTTATAACAATGTATTTCTTTTTCATTTTAAATTTGAATATTACGAATGTAAAAAAATATATGTAATATAATATATAAAAGGTTTTAATGCATTAGTGATATATTTATGAAAGTATCACTACAGTAATGTTGACAATTTCCTTAGAACACTGGAGTTGCCAGCAATATCTAATTAAATAAGATTAATTATCGACTCATTAAAAAAATCATAAAATTCCCGTGCTAATTGACCATAATTAGCGCGTGAGTTGCCAGTGGTCCGACCCACTTCCCGGTAATTAGAAACGTGGTGATAATAGTGAAATAGTTACCATCATTTGTTTAGACGATTCCTTGGAGCGATACGGCACTAGCGATCGCCACTGGCGGTGTATATAAAATATTTATTTTAACTAGGGTGACCAGAAAAATAATGCACATGGCAATTAAATTTTTTTGTTAATAATTTTAAAGCAAAGTGGAACACATCTTGTAGAGTCACCTGCAAGTCATCAATGAATAGATATAGCTTACTATATATAGCACCGTATATACAATATAACGTACCAATACAATTCACGTAGGACAGTTGTTTTCCTCACTAATAAGTCGATAATACCCGTACCTAATTGGCTCAGTTAAGAAGCTACCGCTTTGGTAGTCTATGATAGCAGGTTCGATCTCGTCATTGCAATAAATATATGTATATTCTATAGATAGAGATAAAAATATTCTATTAATATTTATTCAGAGTCCGAGTGTCTCTCAATATCACCGCGTGATGGGCTTAAGTCAATTCCTCTAGAAACTATAGGCCCGTGCGCAGCCGTGGGATATATATGACTTTTGGAAAAAAATACCCACACTGGGAAAAATTACTAACTGAATTATTTTTTAGTTGATGTTATTCTTAAAGTTTGCAAGTCTTGTATCTTTTGATTAAATAATAAACCCTAATTTAAATTTTGACAATCGTGGTTACCCTACTGATGTCCATAAGACACGCGATCGGGTCAAAACAATTTGCCGGGGCGTCGCGTGAAAGGGACCTGAATTTTTGTTGGTGAACAATTTGAAGAATGAACAATTACATAAAAGGGTTTTTGTTCTGTGCATATATTGTTTATGTATAATAGTTTTATTTTATATTATAGTTTTTAATATTATTTACAGTTAACCCTTTCGCGACGTGCTATTTTCCTATTAAAACGGGCAGTTTTCGAGGTTTGCGGAATACGGTCTTCGTCGTTGTAGCATACATTTACCGAAAAAGTATGGTATTCGGTGTTTCTACAAGAATATTGTACTAAATTAAAAATATAAATTTGGTAATTATATACTTGTAAAAAAATACATACATACGGGAATATACGGTCTTAGGCGCGAAAAGGTTAAAAGAGTAAGAGAAATTGACTTGCAACATTTCTTGTGATCGAAAACTAACTTCCACATAGGCGGTAGAATTAAAATAAATGACAACTTTTTTTAAAAAAGTCTTTACTGTCTTTGATTTGATTTAATCTAATCAAAATAATATTTTTACCAGAGCAAAAATGACCTGATAACAAATATATTTCATTTCCTTTATATTCTGTGCTTGTTTTCTATTTTTTTATTTTCGATTTATATATATATATATATATATATATATATATATATATATATATATATATATATATATATATATATATATATTCACGCCTATCCCCCGCAGGGGTTGGCAGAGACCACAGAGCTCCATCCGCTGCCATTCATCGCAGCGAAACGGCTCGTCATTGGTCGTTTTTCGCCCTCGTGAGAATCAGGACGTGACGGGTGGCGAACCACGTCGCCGTCATTTTCGACAAATTAGGTATATTAAATTCGTCTTTAGTGAATCCCACGAGCCGCAAGGGAGGATGGAGGTCAGCCCCAGCAGAGCCCAGCATGCCGAGGTAAGGCACCATAGTCCCCGGGGGAGCCCGACCCCGGGACGATCGGCACGCTTACGACTAGGCTCGCCCCTAGCCACGCATCCATTGGCACGGCAGACCGTGGATTGGCGGAGAGGAAGGGAAAGGATAGAGAAAAAAGGAAGGGGCAGGAAAGGAAATGTGAATTGGGGGGTTACCAGACTCGAAATAAACATACGCTACGAAACACTAATATAATAGACAAAATCGAAAATTTAAAAAAAATTTTAAATTTTCGATTTTGTCTATTATATTAGTTTTTCATCATTTGTTAGCTTATATACTTATAATTATTGTCACTTTGTGGTATATTATCAGATCTGCAACCTTAAAATCTGCATTGGCAGGAGCCACCATGCCCTGTCCCATAAAAAAATAACTTGCACAGATTCACAACAAAAACCTTGCGCGCATCTTGACTTATATGAATTATTAACACATGTCTAAATAAACTAGTCAAGACATGTCAACTCACCCCTCGTCGCTGTGAACACATGTTCCGGAACATCAAATGAAAAGAAATCGTGAACAAACTGTAGGGTTGTCAACTGTACTAAATATTATTTTTATTACAAACAATAAACAATAGTACAATTTTAAGCAATTAAAAAAATACAACAGTATAAAAAGTAAGTTATTATGCTACCAACACATTTTCCACACAGACACACACACATATACACCGTGACTTTTTAATTACCCGAGAAAATTAAGTAATATATTCAGTTATCGATATACATTAAATAAAGCGAAGAAAGAAAATTTTTATTTTTATGAAATATTTATTAAAAATTTCCTTAATGTACAACAAAAATCTTGCTAATTCAAATAGACATCATTATCATTCCAATATGAACTGCACCCAAACCAACCTAATTTGGTCGCGTAATATTTACGTACGGAAGGGACAACTATGAATGAAAACAATTTGCGCAACCTGCCGACAAAAGACGTTTTTTCTCTTTCGCACGCGCTGTTGCCATACTTATGAATACATGCGTCTCACGCATAGTAGTAAACAAATACTACGAAGATGGCGTACAAGTATTTGATGCATTTACAGGATTTCTTTGAAGTCCTATAAAACAATATTTTTGTATGAACGCTTTAATATTAAAAAGTCACGGAATATATATATATATATATATATATATATATATATATATATATATATATATATATATATATATATATATATATATATATATATATATATATATATATAATGAATATCGACTTATAATACAAAAACTTGAATAAGGGACAACCCTAACAGTTATAGTGCAAACGAGAAAGGTGTTTACTAGTGTCTGTTTTTTTCTGTGCTCGGCCTGATAGTCTACTATTAATTAAATACTTATGGAAAACATCTTGTAACACGTCACGTCATCTCTGACGATACTGACGTGTTAAACCCGTCCGTCACCCATAAATATTTTACACGCGTCATTTGACATTCCCATAATAAGTACGTATGACGTGGAATCTGGAATCCGGTCAAATGTACGAATGTCATTACAATAGTTATCTATCAGTATTGTATTCATTTTATTTGTAACCGTTTACGAGAGCAGACGTCAATTTTGTTTTGTATTATCAATTTATTTATATTCGTCAGTGTGGTTTGTTTTATCTGTATTATAGTGTTTGTTCGTGTATTTCCACCCGATGATATGTACATACATATATTGTAAATAACTTGTTTGAAATTTAATTTATATTAATTGTATATAATATTATCAAGTCGTGCATATTACAGGGACTCTTTTTGAATCGTGAGTATAGTTTTTTTAACGTTGTTTTGGACCAGGCTGGACTGGATGCATGTAGCCGAAAATCTGGTTAGATCGTGCGCTATGAGAGAGGCCTATGTCCAGCTGTGGACTGCCGTGGGCTACGTATGACAGTTGTTTGTGTGTATTTGCATTGCCTGTCGAATACATTTACATCGAAAGGACTAAGACAGAGACAACAATTTCAATAAAAACAAGGACTGTCACCATAAACTTTAGAACCTGTTGAAAAGGGGTCTCATCACGACAGTAGGGGAAGGTTAATACCGATCTATGGGTCCTAGATAAGATCGAGGCTTCAACTTGGACCTTTTAAGAGGAATGTATTGTTCGATACGATTGGAGAAGAGTTCGAATGTAGTGTCTTCTAGACTAGATATATACAAATGGAGTCTAGAGAAATAACTTATTCCCGGG
The DNA here is from genome assembly GCA_031353405.1 of Baronia brevicornis. Classification (NCBI taxonomy): domain Eukaryota; kingdom Metazoa; phylum Arthropoda; class Insecta; order Lepidoptera; family Papilionidae; genus Baronia; species Baronia brevicornis. The sequence continues at coordinate 375,759 of JASFAT010000948.1, read as the reverse complement.
ATCTAGCTCTCCCGGGTACTATAGTACCTGCGAGGCTCTGCTGGGGTTGACCTCCATCCTCCCGTAATAATAAACCTAATTTGTTAAAAAATGACGGCGACGTGGATCGCCATCCGGCCTAATTCCCACGAGGACGAAAAGCGACTAACGGAGAGTCGTTTCGCTACGATGAATGCGAGAGGTAGAATGGATGGAAAGGTGGATGAGTGTAGAGGAAGCAAGGAAGTAAAATTTGTTGAATTTTATTTTATATCCTTTGTAGTTTTTTTTTTAATTTTTATGTTCGAAAACCTAATTCTGAGACACCCTGTATCTAAAAGGTGTAATATTTTTTTTATTTGTTCCAGTTCTGGGAAATCATATCGGAGGAGCACGGCATCGACCCAACCGGCGTTTACACCGGCACCAGCGACCTCCAGCTTGAGCGAATCTCCGTATACTACAATGAGGCCTCTGGTTGGTATCGTTTGAAAACTTATGTCTCACATCTATTATGGGGCTGTATATATATATATGGGTAACACTCTGACGAGTTGTTTAATCTCTACCCAACCTCACCGTTCCACCATTGCTCACGCGCCATAAAATTTGGTTCTATCCCCATCATAGATGGCTGGCCATCTACCGTATTTAGTCGCACTTTTCCACCGCGAACGGTGCAAATGTGGAATAATTCGGATACCTCCAAAGGAATACTACGCCAAGTCGAAAATCATATGGAGGAGTTTCTTAGTGGATTAGAGTAGTTAGAATTTCTTAATGTTACAGCCACGCTGCAGACGAATACTTTGTCAAGAATTGCATATTTTTCTGTAGCATGAATGCGCCGGCTCGGAAAACCGGTGTCTGAGTGGTAGCTTAGCTACCGCGCTTCGTACGGTGAGCGGCCCGAGTTCCGGAGGCCCAACATCCTTCCCCTCCCCCTCCCACTCCCACTCCCATTATGACGCTTTCCTTAAAGGTCGACAACGCTTCCGCACTGCCTATGGCGGATGTCTATAGGCGGTGTTGGTTGCTTTCCATCAGGTGATACGCCTCCTCATTTGCCTTCCTATCCCATAAAAAAAAGAAGTTTCTAAAGAAAAATGTCGATATCTACTATATAATTAAAGCAGTTAATTCAATATTAGTATCAGCCCGCGGCAGTACACTGTTGAACATAGGCCTCACTTAAACCGCGCCACCTAGTCCGATCTTCGGCTACACGCATCTAGTCTCTGCCAGCCGCCTTGCTTGTAGAGCTATGTCGGTGTCTCTGGTTTTCCGGCGTCATTTCTTCATGTCGAATTCTATCCACCAGAGAAACTCCGAGCATAGTCCTCTGAGCGAGTTTGAGTTTGTGAAGGAGACGGACCGTCAGTATCCACGTTTCGGCACCGTAAGAGAGTACGGGCAGGACGCATTGGTTGAAGAATTTACAATATATTTATTTGTTCAAATTCAAATAAATTTAAAAATTGGGACGACCGGTTGGCTCAGTGGCGGGGCCCTTCGCTCGCTGAGTCAATGATCGCGGGTGCGATCCCCGCATCGGAATAAATATATGTATGGATTTATAAATATTTATTCCGAGTCTGGTGATCCCCCCCCCAATCCGCATTTCCTTTCCTGCCCTTTCCCTTCCTCTCCGCCAATCTACGGTCTGCCGTGCCAAAGGATGCGTGGCTAGGGGCGAGTTTAGTCGCAAGCGTGCCGACCGTCCCGGGATCGGGCACCCCCGGGTACTATGGTGCCTTACCTCAGCATGTAGGCCTCTGCTGGGGCTGACCTCCATCCTCCCTTGCGGCTCGTGGGATTCACTAAAACGAATTTAATATACCTAATTTGTTGAAAATGACGGCGACGTGCTTCGCCACCCGTCACGTCCTGATTCTCACGAGGACGAGAAGCAACAAATGGAGAGAGAGGATTCGCTGCGATGAATAGTAGCGGATGGAGCTCTGTGGTCTCTGCCAACCCCTGCGGGGGATAGGCGTGAATATCTATAAAAAAAAAAACTAAAAATTGTAAATATTTCTTATCTGTCCGCCATCTTAAACGAAACGTCAATTAGAGCGCGTGACGTTGTTTGTGGGGTCAGATGACGTCACACGATGTACGGTGACACTGTGAACAGTTTACGCGGCATTTTTACACAAATAACATTTATATAGAAATAGAAAATCTATTTCTATATAAATGTTATAGAAATAGAAACTAGGGTGATGGGAGGGGGAGGTGAGGGGAAGGGAGGGGGAGAGGAGGGGAAGGAGGGGGGAAGTTGGGCCTCTGTAACTCGCGCGGTAAAAAGCGCGGTAGCTTATTTGCGTCGATTATTTTTTTACTTAGTATTTAGAGACGTTGATATCATACGATGTAGACCACATATGTGTTGACGTACTATTATTATAAGTGAAACGTCGAGAAGCTTTTTTTTTTTAAAAAAAAAAGATAAATTGAATGTGAACAAAGCAAACAGTCTGACTTTTCCCGCCGACTTACATCAGCGACGTTGTGTTTTTATTTCATTTTCATAATCTTATATTATAATATTGTCAGTTATGTTGTTTAATTGTGGTGGCGTATTATACAATATAGTTCGATCAAGATGTATAAGTGAAGTGATATGAAATGAATGCGTGTATCGTAACTTTTTACGTTGACTGAAAAAGTCCATAGAAGGTTTTTGATAAAATTGCCACCATTTTATCAAGACGTAACGTCATAAGCTGACTTGTTACATTTCAAGAGATTGGATATTATTTTATATTACTTGACACTGGCATAATAGTTGTAACTAATTGCCATCAAAGAAAAGAAAAGATAGAGTCTGAATTAGTAGTATTGTCCACACGATTTTTATTTGAAGTTTTAATACAATAGGATAATATCGGGTGGTCCTTACGCAACCGGGAGCTCGAGTCAACTGACTATGCTCATCGACTGTGGCTCTGAGTCTATAGTGCTGACACAGCAGCCCTCAGCTATATAGGATTGAGTGAATGGATATAACAGTACGGTGAAAATTATGCACGGCAAGCGAGTGGTAACTGTGTGGTTGGCGAAGCGAAGCGAAACGCGAGCGTTGACCGCAGACGGTGGTGGACGGAACTGTAAAATGCGTCAGCGATTTAGGACACTTACACTTAATATACTGCTGAAGTTGACAGCCGTTTGGTCAGAAACTCATTGTCAATCTTACCAAGATCTTAACACTCTCGTATTGAAGAGAGAGGGCGAGTAAAAGATCGGACTGGAGTAATGTTGGGAACCTAACTATCTGGATAAGTGGCGAATTCAGTACGGTGCGTTTCTTCCCGAAACTTCTTTCGACGCACCATCACCCTGTAGAACCATCTATCACCAGCGATCTTTCCTAACCGATATATATATATATATATATATATATATATATATATATATATATATATATATATATATATATATATATATATATATATATATATATATATATATATATATATATATAATATATTTTTTTTAAACGTCAGTTCGCTTACAATCAAGCATTTACCACCATTTTGTAATCAGATTCCTCCGAATGGATAAGAAACGGTGGTTTAGACATTGCAGGTCAAGAATGGCATATTATTTGTCTGTAGCATGATGAATGGGCCGGCTCACCTGGGGAAGTACCACACTCCCGTCTGAGTGGTGGCTTAGCTAATGCGCTTCGTACGGTGAGCGGTTGAGTTCCGGAGGCCCAACCCTCCTCCCCACTAATGACACTTTGATTAAAGGCCGGCAACGCTTCCGCACTGCCTATGGCGCTGCGGATGTCTATGGGCGTTGACTGCTTTCCATCATGTGACACGTCTGCTCCTTTTCCTTCCTATGTCATAAAAAAACGACGAAAGAAACTTCGCATGTTTACTGCTTTTTGTTTCTTTTTCTCATCTTTTGACAACACAGCAATGTGTATAGATCACTTTATAATGAACTTTGTAGTTGGACAGATATCCGGGAGAATGTCCAGTTGTTTAATTAATAATTAATATTCAAGTTTATTAATCGAGTCAGGCGTTACTTTGCGGAAATCTATCACTATGTGGACAGTCTAAAGTTTTATTTAGCTAAGATACGCGACAAGCAAAACAATAACAGAAAATTAATAATGTGTGTTTTTTGTGCTGGATGAAGTGGATCTATTTGGAATATAAACCAAAAACTTACTAACGAAAATCAGCTATCAATTCTCCACCCATCAGCCACTATATACAACACCAAACACACATTATCACTTTTCCATCTTGTAAACACGTGTCGTGTTTCTCCCCAACACGAGGCATCTTCAGGTATAGTAGACTCTACGGAAGACAACCGAAAAGTTTTTGGTTTAAGTTCCAAATAAATCCACTTCATCCAGCACAAAAAGCGTACATTATTAATTTTCTCTAATTGTTTTGCTTGTCGCGGATCTTAGCTAAGTAAAACTTTTGACTGTCTACATATTTAAGTTACAATGGTAATAAAAATTTTACAGCAATACTTTAATTAAAGCAAAATAAAACTAAATTATCCATATGTACAACCTTATTATTTAGTATTTTACCTCTGCCATCTTTTCGAAAAAAAAAATAAAAAAATGAAGTTGAAATAAGCGTCGTATTGAAGCAATTCGGCCAATTATAAGTACAATTAGATAAACGAGGTCAACGAACCGCCTGCATGATGGTCCTTATGCTGTCGACACGCATGTATCCGACATGAGACTAAATTGGTAATTGTTGAAAATGACAACAAAACCCAATGGAGTTATATACATACATACATATCGTAAGACGTAGTAGGCCGCAGAATCATAACTTACCACCTTGCGACAAATAAACTTTCTTCCTTTTAATTCTTGTATGTCGTGTTTTGTGAACAATAATGTATTAAAAAAAAACTTTTGAGATTTCCGAAAAAAATTGTATCTCACCACTCAAAAACAGTCTTTCGACGCCGTACAAAATTTTCAATTGGTCTTAGACCTGTGAGACTCGGACCATTCGACTGTAGTATTCTTATAGTATTTTTTCAGTCGATATTCTGAACACCTATACGTATATAATGTATTATAAATATGTATATGTGTATAGCATATACGTTTAAATTTATATTAATATGTTTTCCGTACAAGCTGCACCACTCCCAAAACAATTTTCTCTATTTCACCCGCACGTTCACTGGGAGAGAACACTCAATGGCATTAAGTCTGCGTGATGTACATTTTGTGCAAAAAAAGATTAAATAAATCGAATATTAACAAATCGATACCTCCAAAGAATACTACTACCCCGCTGAGTTATATATTAGGTGTACAAATAAGTTTCCGCGGTTTGTCAAAAGATGGCCCCACCAGAAGGTTATGGAGAAATTGTCAGATGTAAAACGTAATATCCCAAGTTTAGTCATCTGGCAACACCATAACCTTAAAGTACTAGTGATTCCGTATCAGCATCACGTAATTTTTTTCGTGCAAAAATGTCAAGTTTTATTCCGAATAAGCATCATTTGCGGGAACTTTTGATTTACTTCTTTAATGTGAAAAAATCTGCAGCTGAGGCGCATCGATTGCTTCTAGAAGCATATGGTGAAGCTGCTTTAAGTGAGAGAAGTTGTCAGGAATGGTTTCAAAAGTTTAAGAACGGTGAGTTTGACGTTAAAGACAAAGAACGCAGTGGAAGGCCGAAAGTGTACGAAGACATGGAATTAGAAGTACTATTACCGAGTGAACTGAGGTGAGGATACTGAACGATCAAATAAATATTGTAAATTCCCCTCTTTTGAATATATTCTCTTAAAAAAGTGTGAAATTCGTTTAATACAATAAAATGAATTGTCATATTTACTAAATAATAAGTGGTGACGTAAGTTTTGACACACCTGTATCGCCCACATGTTGTTTTCTTACATTGTGGGTGGGGGTTTGTTTATATAAGGCGCCCGTTGTAATGGCGGGTCACTTTTCGGTTGTCTTCCGTAGAGTCTACTATACCTGAAGATGCCTCGTGTTGGGGCGAAACACGTGTCGTGTACAAGATGGAAAAGTGATAGTGTGTGTTTGGCGTTGTGTATAGTGGTTGGTGGGTGGAGAGTTGATGGCCGATTTTCGGTAAGTTTTTGGTTTAAAGTTCCAAATAATCCACTAAACCCAACGGAAAAACACACATTATTAATTTTCTGTTATTGTTTTGCTTGTCGCGGATCTTAGCTAAGTAAAACTTTTGACTGTCCATATAATACATTTTGCGTCTACCGCAATTATTGCATCAGCCTGTAATGCATATCAAATATTCCACGTAATATTCACGTGGGCTATGCCGGTCATTGTGGGTTAAGGGGTTAATAACACCTTTTATTGATATATTTTACAATATTTCATCTTAACATCGTTATCAACATCTTTTTAAACACTTTTTAGCTCTTACAACTTCGTTACACTCCCAACAAATACTCTTACCTCCTTTCAACTCTCTCTTTCTATCGTATTGTCCTCTCTCTCGCACCTTTCATTCGATTACTCGCACATAATACACAAATAACAATTAAATCAACAATCGGATACTTCACAATCCTACATAATATTGTAAATTTCATTAAAATAGCTTTTATTATATAGCAAACTAACTGACCCGGCAAACTTCGTACCTTCTTAGAATCAATAAATAAAAAGTTGAACGATAATTGCAGAATGTTTCAATATTAGTAAAAAATGTGGTCAAAACTTAACAGGAACAAAAAGAAATGGTAATCAATAAAAAAATAAAATAAAACTTCACTTTTGAATTTAATTTGATTTCTGAACGACTTTAAAATTTAATTGATTTCTGAACGACGGGACGATCAATATTTGACAGGTAGGAATAGTTTCTAAGGGAAAACGAAATTGTTGCTTTCACTATATTCCTAATATTTTTATCATATTTACTCACCTTTTAAACCTTCCTTGGACTTCCAAAAATAATTCATAACCAAAATTAGCTAAATCGGTCCAGCCGTTCTCGAGTTTTAGCGAGACTAGCGAACAGCAATTGATTTTTATATATATATAGATATCGACATTTTTCTTTAGAAACTCCTCCTATGTAAAACCTACGATTTTCAACTTGGCCTAGTATTCTGTGGAGGTATCCAAATATAAACATGGGGATTAACTTGGCCCACTCTCAATGTTATATTTCTGTCTACAGTTGCGACGGCGCAGGATGGCGGAAAGTATGTGCCCCGAGCCATCCTGCTTGACCTCGAACCGGGCACGATGGACTCTGTCCGTTCAGGCGTCTACGGCCAGCTGTTCCGGCCGGACAACTTCGTCTTCGGCCAGTCAGGCGCCGGCAACAACTGGGCAAAGGGCCACTACACCGAGGGCGCCGAACTAGTCGACGCCGTCCTCGACGTGGTGCGCAAGGAGTGCGAGAACTGCGACTGCCTCCAGGGCTTCCAACTCACACACTCCCTCGGCGGCGGCACCGGCTCCGGTATGGGCACGCTCCTCATATCCAAGATCAGAGAAGAATACCCCGACAGAATCATGAACACATACTCAGTTGTACCCTCGCCCAAGGTGTCAGACACAGTCGTGGAACCGTACAACGCGGTGCTATCCATCCATCAGCTAGTCGAAAACACGGACGAGACGTACTGCATAGACAACGAGGCACTCTACGACATATGCTACAGGACGCTCAAAGTACCAAATCCCTCATACGGCGACCTCAACCATCTGGTGTCGCTCACAATGTCCGGCGTCACCACCTGCCTCAGGTTCCCCGGCCAACTGAATGCGGATCTCCGCAAGTTGGCCGTGAACATGGTGCCCTTCCCACGTCTCCACTTCTTCATGCCCGGCTTCGCTCCCCTCACCTCCCGCGGCAGCCAGCAATACCGCGCTCTGACTGTACCCGAACTCACCCAGCAAATGTTCGACGCCAAAAACATGATGGCGGCGTGCGACCCACGCCACGGTCGTTACCTCACAGTGGCTGCTATCTTCCGCGGACGCATGTCCATGAAGGAGGTCGACGAACAAATGCTCAACATCCAGAACAAGAACAGCAGTTTCTTCGTCGAGTGGATCCCGAACAACGTGAAGACCGCCGTGTGCGATATTCCGCCCAAGGGCGTGAAGATGTCTTCCACGTTTATCGGAAACACGACCGCCATTCAGGAGTTGTTCAAGAGGATATCTGAACAGTTCACAGCTATGTTCAGACGCAAGGCTTTCTTGCATTGGTACACTGGCGAGGGTATGGACGAGATGGAGTTCAACGAGGCGGAGAGCAACGTCAACGATCTCGTATCAGAGTATCAGCAATACCAAGAAGCCACTACCGAGGAGGATACCGAATTCGACCAAGAGGAGATGGAGGAACTCGCACAAGACGACCACCACGACTGAGCTGATTCTTCTATTCTTACGTTTTTATATGTCCAACGAATTTAGAGGCTAAGTTTTATAAAATTGAATGGAGATTTTTAATATTGTCTCGATCACTTGTGTCCGTCAATAGATTTGACGTGTACCGACAGTGTGTCTATAATGAAATTATATATTTTTTTATTTTGAATAATAATTCAAAGTCTGTTTTTTAAATGCTCCTCGAAATTTATGGAAACGTACCAATATCTGCATTTCTTAGTGTTTAAGTGATAAAGATGTCTTGTATTCTTTTATATATTAATTTATAATTAAACGTTTTTAACAAAACATATAATTTTTTTTAATATTTCACAGTTTTATGTATATACATTTGAAGTCTTATAACTTGGAAATTAGTCACACTTGGGATACAGGGGTGTCAAAGTATTACATAAATAGATTTACTCCCCTCAATTCCAATTAGGGGTTGCTAGTTTTAACCTAACCTTTCCTTACAAACAGATCCGGTGGGATGATGAGCAAAAGAAATCGGATTCTAAGAGTGCCTCTCCAACTTGCGAAGGTTGGCAGCCAATTCAGCACAAATCTCCTCCTCATTCGCGACGTGCAGTAGTTCTGGAACACTCACCATCCCGGTCCACTCCTTGATATTACGTAGCCAAGACTTTCTTTTTCGACCAACTTGTCTTTTGCCCGCGACTTTCACCCATCATGATCAGTTGCAACAACTTGTACCTGTCATGTGTCATGATATGACCCAGGTAAGCAACTTTTCTACCTTTGACGGTCTGCAAAAGTTCACATTTTTGCTCGACTTGTCAGAGAACCTCGTCATTGGCCACTAGTTAATATTGCTGCTTAAAGAACTGCCAGATACTTGCTATGTTAAATAGAAATTTAACCCTAATTTCTAGTCGCTATAGTAACTTAACGAGGGGACATACTGTGCTTAAAGAAAATTTATTTCGTATTACCACTTACTGCCACTATGAAAATGAGAGGGGGATATTCTATGCTAAATAGATATTTAAACCGAATTCCTAGTTACTATTAGTGACTAAGGCACCTGAGTGGACATTCTTTCTCATGTTAGGTACCAATTATGAATTTCTTTTTACTTTTTATAATAAAAAGTTCGAGGAGCAATCTTGTAACCTATAGATAAAAAATGAATATTTAAGATGACAAATGGAGTCAGCCGTTACTTTGCGGAAATCTTACTTACTTAGAACTTAGCTAAGATCCGCGATAAGCAAACAAAAACAGAAATATAATATGTGTTTTCTACTGAAAAACGGCCGTCAGCAACTCTCCACCTCCCAACCGCTATCCACAACACCAAACACACACTACCACTTTTCCACCTTGCAAACGACACATGTTTCGCCTCAACACGATGTATCATCAGGTAGGAAGAAAACCGTTAAGTGTCCATTACGGTTAAGTATCACACTTAACGGTTGTCTTCTGTAGATTCTACTATTCATTATGACTACTATTCATTATGTCTACTACTCATTATGTCTACTACTCATTATGTCTACTACCCATTATGTCTACTATTCATTATGTCCACATAATATTTCGTTGGTTGATGAGAAAAGGAGCGTGGATGGGAGAAACTTCTTGTGTTAGTAAACAGTCTGTCTTCAAAAAACACCAAAATCTCTATCGGCTTTCGCTGATACATGCCTTGGTGTCAAAAACTCCAGTTTAGAAATAAAACAAAGTATAATAGACAAATAATTTTATTATCTTCATCATAAACCTTACGCGCAACGCGACTTCGAATTACATTTCCTTACTATGTACATACATACATTGTCTGAACACAATTTTCGTGGCATTCGATACGCCACGCTCGGATAATTCTGTATAACTGATCGCATGGCCCAAAGATTTCAATTCTGAGAATGATTTTTATACTAAGATTGACGTACGAACAAGCTCAAATTCTTTATTTCTCTGACTTTTAGATGTTTCAAATTAAATCCCCATCAATCTGCATTGGACAAACGTGGTGGGTTAATGTCCATTCCTTCAGAAAAGAAGAGGCCCGTGTTCAATAGTGGAAGATATATATGGGCTTTGAAAAAAAAATTTAAATAAAATTTAATAAAGGTAAAACTGCGTCATACGTATCGACGCAAAAGAGCGAAAACGCAGATAGCACGCAAAATCAAAACCTACCACCAGAACCAAGAAAACTTTTAATTTTTGATAAAAAGAATTGTATCTGACCACTCAAAAAGAGTCAGTTTCAACGATGTACGTGACATTGGCGAAATCTTTTGTGCTATTTTTGCACTATTGAAAGCCATTAATCCAAATGAATGAATGAAGCACGAATGATTTCGCCATTGTCACGTAGAATGGAGAAGACACGAAGTAGATCAATCGGTGCGGTTGAGATAAGGAAGGAATAGAATGCACAGGACACGTATGAGAGACATTATCCATCGTGCTTCAAGGCTGATTACGAATGCAGAATCTGTCTAAAAACCTGTGTAGGCCATACATACATCTCCCACAACCGCTGACACCGAAAGAGGCAACTCCACCACTCAACCACAGGTCGTCAATAGGCAATGGGGTGGTCAATGAGTAATTGGGTGCTCAATGGGCGATTGGGTCGTCAATGGGCGATTGGGTGGTCAATTGGCGATTGGGTGGTCAATGGGCGATTGGGTGGTCAATGGGCGATTGGGTGGTCAATGGGCGATTGGGTGCTCAATGGGCGATTGGGTGCTCAATGGGCGATTGGGTGATCAATGGGCGATTGGGTGATCAATGGGCGATTGGGTGATCAATGGGCGATTGGGTGATCAATGGGCGATTGGGTGATCAATGGGCGATTGGGTGATCAATGGGCGATTGGGTGATCAATGGGCGATTGGGTGCTCAATGGGCAATTGGGTAGTCAATAACAGGTAATAGAGGAAAATTTAAGTTCATCCACCTACATAAAGCTATATCCACGTGTGACTTTATACACCCTAGATCTTTGGCCATACGATCAGTAAAAATTATTTATTTATTTATTGTCTTTTTAACCTTCTAATTGAAAGCGAGTCATACAAAAAGAGATAAATGCATCGCGCGGCCGCCCACATAACAAACAAACTTAAAATACTATACAAACGTTATGTACATACCGTGTGTTAGATTAACAAGTGTTTTAGTGAAACGAGATTCATTGGGAAACGCTGGTCTGGGAGTTATATACGAAATGTATACAAATAATAACTTTTCAATTGACAAAGCGAGCGATTTTAAAAGTCTGCTGGTCGTGTTTCTACGTCGTCGGCTTGGCCAAATTTTTTTTTTTATGGGATAGGAAGGCAAACGAGCAGGCGTGTCACCCGATGGAATGCAATCAACGCCGCCCATAGACATCCGCAGCGCCATAGGCAGTGTGGAAGCCTTACCGACCATTAAGGAGTGTCATTATGGGTATGGGAGGGGTGGGGGAGGGGTTAGAGGTAGAGGGGAGGGTGCTGGGCCTCCCCAAATGGGAAGCCCTACCCCACCCGCCATATTCCCCAGATACTGCGTCGTCCGATTATCACTCATTTCGTTTGATCAGCAGTTCCGCTCATATGAGGACATCGAAAAATTGTTGATCCGTGTATAGGCTCAAAATACGAACACTTTTATTGCAACTGTATCCGAGCTCTGCGAGAAATATGGGCAAAAGTAGTATCTAGCGATGAGCAATACTTTGAGTGATGTATTTGTAAGCTGTAATTTGTTTCTGTACAATTAACTCTTATCAGTCGTAAGTCACCTCTCACGTGACAACAGTACTTTGTCGCTGCGGTAGTAAGTCACCTCTCACGTGACAACAGTACTTTGTCGCTGCGGTCGTAAGTCACCTCTCACGTGACAACAGTACTTTGTCGCCGCGGTCGTAAGTCACCTCTCACGTGACAACAGTACTTAGTCACTGCGGTCGTAAGTCACGTGGGAGGGGTGACAAGACGAGATATATGGACAGTCAAGTTCTACTTAGCTAAGATCCGCGACAAGCAAAACAATAACAGAAAATTATTAATGTGTGTTTTTCCGTTGGGTTTAGTGGATTTATTTGGAACTTAAACCAAAAACCTACCGAAAATCGGCCATCAACTCTCCATCCACCAACCACTATACACAACACCAAACACACATTATCACTTTTCCATCTTCTTACGGATAACGGAAGACAACCGAAAATTCTTTTCTTTTCGGTTGTCTTCCGTAGGGTCTGCTATACCTGGGGATGCCTCGTGTTGGGGCGAAACACGTGTCGTTTACAAGATGGAAAAGTGATAATGTGTGTTTGGTGTTGTGTATAGTGGTTGGTGGGTGGAGAGTTGATGGCCGATTTTCGGTAAGTTTTTGGTTTAAGTTCCAAATAAATCCACTAAACCCAACGGAAAAACACACATTATTAATTTTCTGTTATTGTTTTGCTTGTCGCGGATCTTAGCTAAGTAGAACTTTTGACTGTCCACATAGTGATGGATTTCCGCAAAGTAACGCCTGACTCCATTAATAAGACGAGACATGTTGAAACTCGCTGTGTTAAATGCAGGCACTATTGCCTTATTAATTAAATATCCGTAACAGAGCAACTGACATCTCCATTTATATATCAATGGCTTTTCCAGTTATTTTTTTAATATATTGAGACCAAAAATGAATAAAGTCAATAAAAACTGTATCTGTAGCTACAACCTAGCGAGAATCACGTATAGAAAGCTAGCGAACGATAAGGGTTAAGTTGCATTTTTATATATTTAAAAAAAACAGTAAGAACTTAGTTGCGCACCTAATATTTTCTTTACAGGCCAAACTTAAAACTCAAACTATTCCGATGTAGGCTTTAAAACAAAACTCCTCTTTCCCAATTCAGCGTAGACCACACTTATAACCAATTAATTATACAATTAATCTATGTTAGTCGTTATTTACAAAATATTTTTCATTATTTTTAACAATATATAGTAATCGGCACTCCCGTTTCTAAGTATCTAAATCTGGTTTATAACATTTTTGTATATGATTAACAATCATATATAATATATAAAGGCCATCCATTATTTTTATTACATGTGGAGTTTAGGTGGTTTATATTTATCCATGTGGTGCCACAGAGGTCACTCAATATCACAATTTGTTGACCACCATCACCGTGTGACGTAACTTATGGATGGCCCCTTACGCCACTGAAACCATAAAGGTAGATACCAAAATAATGAAAAGTAATTTAGGTACTTCGTTGGCTTGGTCGCCTTGAGCGAATGGGCGAGGACCGAAGTGTGAAGAGTGTTTGTGTCAATCAAGTGGCTGGGGAGATCAGGTGGACGCTGACCTGAGCGAACTTCAAGCCAGCAGTCGGCGGGAATTAGCGCGGGACAGGGAAAGATGGAGGACTCTGGTTTCGGAGGCCAAGATCCACTTCGGGTCACTGAGCCAGCGGAACACAATCTAAGTGGATTTACTTTTTATTGTTTAAAAATAAACATTAAATGAGGGTTGTAATTTCAAAACCCCCTAAAACGACTTTGGACACATTTACATATTTTTGCACCAAAATAAAGGTTTTAAATTTTACTTTCAACATGTCTATAAGTTAACTTACATAACCCACTTAAATTCACAGTAAAATCAATCTAAAAAGTAACGTTACTTGCAAATGCCGCTAAAATGCACATACATATTTTAGATTTTCCACATGTTTTAGGATTGCCATGACACGACAAACAAATCAATAGCAAATATTGCCATTTGTATTAACAACATATTCAAAATAATCTTCTTATATAAAATTACTTCAGGATTATTTAGAGAGTTTTGAAATTATACTCCTCAAATAACGAAAATAAAAAGACCTTTAGAATGTCTTCATGCATTTGATTTTGAAAAATATCAAATAAAAACATATATTGATTGATTTTTAAAAATAATAATTTATTTTGATATTTTTATTTAATTTCATTCTTCGGGTCGGAGGAAATTTTCAAATTATCTAATCATAACTATTCATAAATGTATTTTATATCTTTTAAATGTAACTTGGGAGATGTTTTGTAAATGTATGTATAAATGACTTTTAATATTTACATATAAAAATAAATACAACTGCCAAACTGTTTTCATGATATAAAATTTATAATTATTATATTAACCTCACCGAAGTTATATTTATAGTAAAAACGCAATAACTTTACCTTTATGGTGTCAGTCACATTGGACCTTTATTTCTACAAGTACCATTTATTTACATATTATGTTAAATACAATAAACATATTCATTGAACATAATTTTCTTAAGTAAATATTAATAATCAATATATATACGGCAAAACCTAGATTTAGTATAAATGCGATTTTGTTCTACTTCCAGTCAAATTGAATGCAGCGGTTAGTTTAAAAAATACATACATACATATCATCACGCCTGTCTCCCGCAGGGGTTGGCAGAGATCACACATCCATCCGCTACAATGTGGGCAAACCTTCCTTGCATCCTCCACCCTCATCCACCTTTTCATCCGTCCTTCCTCTCACATTCATCGTAGCGAAACAGCTCTCTGTTAATAGCTTCTCGCCCTCATGGGAAATCATTTTAAAAAATGATCAAGTAAAATTATTTTCATTCATAATTTGTTCCAAGAAATTTTGAAGGAAACTTTTTAACTATATCCTTTATAAAATCTAAGATTTATACATACAAACATATCGACGCAAAAAAGCGAAAACGTGTTAGACTCATACATACCATTCGATGCAGTGATTTCTCTTCTCCTAGTATGCAATATATTTTTTTGACGTGTGTCATTTGCAACGTTTTCGCCTTTACCGTCGAGATGATCGCGCCTGTTTCAAAGAGATCAGATCTCTATCTGCTACGATTTCGGCACGTGCTTTGGTGCAGGGGAGTGGCCTACTACCGATCCAGATACTTGGGTGCACCATTAATGCTGTGGGCGAGCCGAAGAGGCTGCTACAGTTCTTCGAGGAGCTGGGGTGGATAGAATAGGAGCTATCCATTCTGACAACACGCAAAATGAGGAAATCAACCCGTACAACGTATTGGAACATATTTCCACAATTTTGAGGAATTATAAACGTAAGCTAGCTTTTCGGCTCAAAGCTACGCGAGCGTTTTGGGCTTCTTTTTTTCAGCAAAATCGTCCCACAAATGACCATTTATTAGCTTTGCATGGCGGCCATCTTGTTTTCCGCCATTTTGAATTTTTTCTCCCCCTTCACCAGTGTTCGCACTTGTCATCGTTTTTGTTCATGGGCGACCCCGAAAGGTATAACGGTTCGGGCGGGCAGTCGAGCAACTTTTCATCTGGTTCATATTTCCAAAGTTTGGATATAACTCCTCTGCCTGTAGCCTCTCTCAACATTTTCCTAGAACAAACTTACCCTGCATCTCGTACAGTTTCTCAAATAACATGGAAATCAGATAGTGTGTGGTAATGCAGTTTTATATAATAAAAGAGAAGTACAAATAATGTCAAGTAAACTTAAAATAAAAAAAAATTAAAGCTTATTCGAACTTAGTATACAGGCTATAAATATAAAGCAACTGACGAAAAATTATTCGATACAGCATTGTAGTAAGGTTAGTAAAAAAATGGCACTTTACTTATACAAGGTGAAAACAATTGTCAATACAATAAGTGGGTACAATATAACAAATTTGTTAGAACTTGCATGGAGTGAAATGTAATTGTGAAATATCATGAATATAAAATAAAAATATTAACACATCACTATGGGGAAATCTGTCAAATATTGTCGGTCATAATAATGATTTAAAAGATTTTTTATAATTTTTTTTGATACAGGTACGAAAATGAGTAATCATGACATCTTATGGAAAGTAATCAATACCATAAGTATTGCAGAACTGTTGCAAACCTTTAAAAAACGCCACTGAAGGTAGTCAAGTTGATAAATGGTGGTTTGTGGAAAGAAATCTTCTTATATAAAGAAATCGATTGTGTTCAATAAATAATGTGTGATAGAATTGAAAATAATGCAAAATGTTTCATACAAATATTTAAGTTGTGAAATATCCAACATGTAAACATAAAATATATCATATAAACAAAATATGTAATATATAAAAAACTTATATTGTAAAAAGCTAAGATGTCAAATATCTAACATAAATATGTAAAATATCTAACATAAATATGTAAAATATCTAACATAAATATGTAAAATATCTAACATAAATATGTAAAACTTATTACATGTATACCTTATCTATATCATATCTTGTCAATTAACATTACCACTTTGTGTAATTTGTGCTACTATAATAATATTAAATAATTCATCTGCAATTTCCATATTGGGATGCTCCATTTGGAGTACATAATAACAATGTTTTTCACCATTTTCTACTCCTAATTGATCATTATCTAACATGTCAAGGTGTTATATCTTACATGTAAGCATCTAAAACATCTTACATATAAACATAAAACAACTATAATGTAAATGAAATATCTCACATGTGAATATGTTAGATAATAAAATATCTAACATGTTCACATGAATGAAATATATTATAGGTTATAGATTTGTCAATGATCTCTCACAACCACATATCACTTCCATTACATAACATTTATGTAAATTTTCACCTCAAAACAAAGGAATGCACTGTATACAAATAAACATCAATTATTTGAATATCGATACATTTTTATATCTGTACACAACAATATACATTTTTCTACTTACAGTACTGTCTCGATCAAACAATGTTTCTTCCGTAGTTCCTTCACATCACTAGTAACACTTGTTTTATCACTGTCATAGGCACTTACCACTGTTATTGTTCAAACTGACACCTCATTATCTTCATTTAGCCGTATCAAATTGTCATTAGCTGCTAGCTTGAGGAGTGTCTTTTTGATCCGAAGAGCTGGCAGTCTTACAGAGGGGTTTTGATGCCAACACTCTCTCATAAGATTTGCCATGCCAATGATTGTCTGAAAAAGGATGAATTCTTTTTCAATCACTTGCATTCACATAGAAGTGAAAAATATTTTCCTACGCACATAGATTCAATTCCACCTTTAGAGGAGATAGTAGTCTCAAAAAAACCAATTTCTGAACAATAGTCTTGCTATTGTGGACATATGAAAAGTTTTAAGAGCCAGCCAGCAGTCTGCTAAACCAGTTCCCTTTTCTCTAATGCAGTTAATTTTTTTTTATGGGATAGGAAGGCAAACGAGCAGGCGTGTCACCTGATGCAAAGCAATCAACGCCGCCCGTAAACATCCGCAACGCCATAGGCAGTGCGGAAGCGATGCCGACCTTTAAGGAATGGGACATTATGACAATTTTAGTATTAATTAGAATTTTTTACAAGTTCAACTAATTCAGAATTTTTAACAAGTTAAAAAAGAATATATATTTATTTTACAATATCCGGTATGATATACGGACAAAACCTCCCTCAGTCTTTTACAGTTTTCTATACAATTTGCCAACCATGACCAAGTTCTGCCAGTCATTTTGACAATTACATAGTCCTATCACTTAAATTGCCTGCTTCTCTTTCTTTTGTGCCCTCTTGGGTACGATGTTATGGTTTTGTTTTAATAGTGCATAGTAGTATAATTACTATTATTGTATATACTACATGTACTAATGTAAATAATTGTATATTTTACCGTGGCAGCGGAATGAAGGATATTCTATGATTTAACTATCCAGGTGAAACACATTTATGTGAAAAAAATGCTGTGAAACTAACTGTTGTGAACTGAACTTCATGAATGGTCGGGTCAAGAGTACTTTTAACCTGCGAACTTGTATGGAGAGAGTGATAAGTATGTATGAAACTAACTGGATGGCCATCGGTGGGCGGCGCAGGTCTGGCACCATCAACGCAGACAACCTTCCGCATCTCGTCGAAACTCGGATCGCAGGGCGTCAGCTCGTGGAATGGTGGTCTATAGTCTCTGCCGCACGCTCGTCTGCACACTTCCCATAGAACGAGAGCCAATGCGTATACATCGCACTTGCGGTATGCATCGAAGCACTGGAGGTTCATGCTGAAAATAGATTATAATGAAGATTTTAATTTATTCTTCTCGAGTGTTTGTATGTGTGTATCTCTCTCACTGTGTGTGTAAATAATATATGTATTTCTATTATTAGTAGTAGTATAGTAATATATTTATTTACACTGTGTGTGTAAATAATATATGTATTTCTATTATTAGTAGTAGTATAGTAATATATTTATTTACACTGTGTGTGTAAATAATATATGTATTTCTATTATTAGTAGTAGTATAGTAATATATTTATTTACACTGTGTGTGTAAATAATATATAAAAAAAATGAAAACTGGAACAATACAATTGACTCTAGTGAAATCCTTTTCAATATCAATGGAAGTGGGTACAATTGCCACATTGGAATAAATGAATATATATATTTCTTCCGAGTCTGGTAACCCCATGACAAGCATGGTGGGTTGATGTTCATTTCTCTAAAACTAAAAAGCTAGGGCTATAAAAATATTTTACCTTTGATCCAGCATCTCGGGGCTCATGTAGCGCTTGGTACCTTGACGAGGATTGTGCTGTATAGTCTGAACATGTTGCCTCGTCACCGCCAAACCAAAATCAGCAATACAACATTCACCATTTACTTTCACAAGGATGTTCTTGCTTTTGATGTCTCTATGAGCTATTGCTGGTTTACCCTGAAGTAAAAAGGTTACATTTAAATACTATGTTTCTTTCTACATTATCAGCTTACAGTAGTTAAACAGGCCTACATGCATCCAGTTTCTGCTAGTCACCTAGCACAGATCCAGTAGGCATTCGTTGGATATTTTCTCGGGCCAGAAGATTCCGAGAATTTGTCGACAACATCGGTTAAGAAAGACCTGAAGCCGCTGCGTGATGTCCTTTGTTACCTTCCATGTTTCGCACTCATACCTACATACATCTCCGCGTAGCGGCCAAGATGAAATCCATCGGGTTGACGTGGCCTCAAGTAAAGCGCGTCGCTCAAGACCGATCCCAATGGAGAAGCACTGTAGACGCCCTCTGCCTCACCTCGGGGACATAGGACCATAAGAAGAAGACCTAGCACAGATTATCGGTGCATTTTGGTCGGAAGGCATTCCACACTACATTTTGTAAGACATGGTTTCCACTCCAGCATTTGTCTACCCAAGCCTTTAAAGGCTCTCCGATGCTACTTCAATTTGCTAACTCGAGGGGCTATGTACATTTTCGTTTCTGAGATGAAGATACTCAAAAAGGCTTAGCAAAATTTGTTAATATTATCAATTCCAACTATGCTAATAAATGTGGTGCTAGGAAACAGTTCACTACGATAGTCCAGTTCTGCTTCAACTCCAATTAGCTAACTTGGAGAACATTCTCAATGATTTTGGTTTTCATTTAAAACTCTGTTGTTTGGAGAAGTTTTGTGAAGACATCTATTTGCTCACGAGGATCGGGGTCTTATGATTGAATATGCTTGTGGTCAAAACTGTGGCATCTAAACTATATCTGAATATCATTACCTGTGTGCCATGAATATCAGTGTGAAGGTGGAGTAGTCCATTGACGGTAGACAAACAGATCACCATCATCTGATGGCGGGTGAGTGTGGTGCGGTTCAAATGTTCATACAGTGAGCCCAATGGGTGGAAATGGGTGATCAGCCACAACTGGAAATGACAAATGACTGAGGTTATTTATCATATAGATAAATAGATAGAATGTTGTTGCTAATCAATGAGCATACTTATACATGTAAACTAATTAGCTTAAGGGCCATGCATAAATTACGTTACATTAATTTCCCTTTAAGTTTATACATGTGGTGCTACATTGGAGTCTCATACCTCGCTTGTCACTTCATATCACACTTTGTTGACACCTTCCTCTCTTTAACATGAGACAATATTAGTACATAGCCTGACATTTGACAAATGAAATATAATTTCTTATATAAGAATTTGAATTTACTACTCGAATTACTGGCAGGGAAAGGGCAAAATATCATACAATTAATCTTTAAACAAATTTACGAACCTGTGTGCAACTATTTCTGCTGGTCATATCACTGCCAATATAAGCCAGGATATTGTCATGTCGAAGGAGCACTGTGCTGTAGACCTCAGTCTCCCGTCGCCACGAGGCCTCGTCTCTGGAGAAGAAGATCTTCACTGCCACGCTGTCCGCACACCATGAGCCACGCCACACTTCTCCATATCGACCCTGGAAGGAAAATTTCAATTGTAACTCTAAACTCATATTTTATTTATTTATAAACAACACCACTATAATGTCTTCAATCATCTGGATTGAAGAAACAAAAATAACAATCATATAAACAATATCCAAATCCACTCACATATTGACAAGAGGAAAATATAATAATAAAAAGGTGCTTTTCCGTTAGGCGGGCGCAAGTGAAAAATCGCCAAGTAATGTACAATTCTACCAAATTTTTAGTCTGACAGTCTAACCTTAACTTTTTAAAAAAAAATCCTAACCTAACAAATCTCAAATGTTTATCATTTTTTACAACAAAAATTAAGAAAAAAGGAAAAACGTGGCACATGGCCCCAAAAGATTTGGCATTTTTTTGCATGTTAGGTTAGGTTTTTTTTGCTCGAGGAAAAGTGTTAGGTTAGGTTGTAAGAACTTTGGCGGAATTCTTCATTATTTGGCGAATTTTCACTTGAGCCTGCCTAACAAAAAAGTACGAAAAATAATATGTACAAAATGCCGGCTCCAGCAGAATGGATATACATAAGCCACCTACCTTACCAACGCAGTCAATAAGGGTGACTTGCTTTGCAAGAGTCCGCTGCACCATCAGAGGCAGCCCCGACCCCGAACCACTCGTCACTGAACATTCGAGATACTCCCGCAGGGTTGAATCACCAGCAGCCACTGCTTTCAACCCACCACCATTTTGGGAGCCTTCGAGACCTGCAAAATGTAAAACTTCATCTAGATCTGTTAAGCTTATATTGACTTTATTATCTATAAAATTAAAAATGAATCACCTAAATGTATGTTCGCTTCAGAATGTCTGCACTAAATTAGATAATTATTTTTTGTTGTGTTTTTATTATCGGGACACGGTTTGTATACAAGATAATTTTCAAAGAATTGTATGGAAACATGTAAAAAAAAAACAATTTTTCTCCTTTACGTCATTTTTAATCGCAATATAACTAAAAGATGGCGCCATCACTGTGATTGTGATAGGCGAGTCGGATTACAGGGAGTGCCGGATTAGCAGGGCAGCATTATTTTGTAATGGTAGAGCCACGTTGCAGACAAACACTTTGTCAAGAATGACATATTATTTGTCTGTACCATAAATGGGTCAACACTTCTGCACTGCCTATAGCACTGCAGATGTTTATGGGCGGAATTGATTGCTTTCCATCAGATGACAGACCTGCTCACCTGACCTGCTTTGCCTCCCATAAAAAAGGGTCCAGATTACTGGGGTCCACTGTATTACTAAAATACCTTCATAGCACGCACTGGTCACATGAGGTCCATACAGGTTGCTGGAGAAGTAATTAGAGTCGGGACCTAATTTGTGTAGGGCTGCCCTTGATATACGCAACCTAAAATAAAAACAATTCTTTATTAGTCTATCTTAGTGTCTTAATGTGTCTCTCAAAGGTTGGCAGGTAATTCAGTAAAACTATCGGTTTATTATCTCACTACTAGATCTTCCTCATTTCTGAAGAAATAGATACCCATTTTAAAGGCGGTTTTTATGCTACAGGCCGTACCGTGTACACTACAACTGACGAAAATATCCACTCTACTTAAATGTTTTCCGTTGAATAGGCTTCAATATCTGCGTGCCAAAATACAAACGAACTTATATGATAACTATATATGACCAATATATGACTTGGGATATCCAATATATGACTTGATAACCAATATATGACTTGGGATATCCCCGCGTTATACAAGAGAAAACACGTGTTATAGGAGGGACGTGAAAATGTTATACGAAATCGAAATTATAAGAGTAACGCGTTATAGGAGGGTGTACAATATTTTGTTTTATATATTCACACCTATCCCCCGCAGGGGTTAGCAGAGACCACAGAGCTTCATCCGCTACTTCATTCTACGCAGCGAAACGGCTCTCCATTGGTCGCTTCTCGCCCTCGTGAGAATCAGGACGTGAAGGATGGCGAACCACATCGCCGTCATTTTTTTACAGTATTAATATTAAAAATAAATAAGGGTATACACATAGTAACAATATGTACCTGTGAGTTCTGCGTAGAACTATGACCACCATAGCTCCGATCGCACCGATCACCAACACAGAGGCCACCACGCTGGCCCACAACCGCCAAGCTGGCGGTGGGAGTGGTTCAATGGCAGTGTCCGCGGGCAAAGCCGGGAAACTGCCATCGTTACACAAGTCACCTTGACAGCAGGTGATGTTCAACTGCCCTGCGTGTCGTTTGCGTAGCCTGGAACAGTGAGATAAATAAGTTTTACAAATTGAAATAAGTAACAAAGAATCAAAAATTACAAATTTCCTTCAAAAGGCTGGCTCAGCAATATGCCCTCCGAGACTAAAGTTTCGGAGATTGCTGGTTTTCAGCCATTCCCTACTCCATAAGATAGAGAAGGGGGATGAGGGCCATATTGTAGCTTTAATGAACAACAAAAAGAACTACATTTGAACATTGAAATGAAAGCTTACCCCAATGGAGGCTGATTTGTGCGACATGTCAACTGGTAGTGGTCTCGCTTTTTGGAGCACCCCCGCGAGTGTTGCAGCGTGCCGTCTGAAGCGCGCACCGACGATTTGTAGCAGTACAATGCGTCCCTGCATATCCCACTAGATTCCCCCTCCGCCCCGCAGTCAGGCGGTTCACACTCATGGCACTTGTACCTGTAAGGAACGATACATAAGTTTAAAATCCAAACTAAAGACCCGTTGTTTTATAGAGATCAGTTTCTTTGGAGAATTTCACCTTACTGAACATAAGTCAATTTGTCAATTGACATACATAGATAGATATAGTCACGCCTGTCTCCCTGTAGGGTTAGGCAGAGACCACAGATATCCGCTACGATCCCGACACACCTTCCTTGCTTCCTTCACACTCATCCATCCTCCTCTCACATTCATCGTAGCGAATTGACTCTACGTTCGTCGCTCCTCGCCCTCGTGGGAATCAGGACTAAACAGGTGGCAAACTACGTCGTCGTTATTTTTTAACGAATAAGGTATATTAAGGAGTCGTCATAGTGAATCCCACGAGCCGCAAGGGACGATGGAGGTCAGCCCCAGCAGAGCCCCGCACGTTGAGGTAAGGCACTATAGTACTCGGGGGATCCCCGTACAGTGAACACATACGTTCGTCTCTTGAATGCCCCCATGTCATATTTGCACAATTCGTGTTAGAAAACTACGACTAGCCAACCATGTGATGGGGATGGAATATATTTGTATGGTGCGTAGTGGGATGGTGGAACTGTTCAGCTGGGAAGCAACTAAACAAATCGTCAGAACAATTGACGTAACAAGTTATTTACATACATCTTAAGAGTTAAAAGGAAATAAAGTTCACCTGCAGTTTCTATTCTATTTACAGAAACCACATCATGAATAGATAGCGCAAGCTTGATCTTAATCAAACTGCTGGAAATAAGCTAGTACAGCAAACTTGCTTCAAGGAAAAATTTCCCTTCATTGAAATAAATGGTCCATTTTAAAGACAGCCAACCAACAGAGCTTTGCAATTCTAGATGTCTATGCCTACCATTTAATTTCCAGGACCATAACCATACTGTTACTAAGGTTCAAATGATACTGAACCACACAAAACATTAGATTTTTTTCTTTTTTTTTACTGTTTAGTATTTCTCGTGGGATTGTATAGCTTTTCATAACGAGAGATTAACATGAGCCGAGTTGGAGTGACGTTGTAGATTGAATGTCGATGGAAATGTGTGTAAATCAAAACAATAAAATAGAAACAATCAAGTCCCACCTTCAGCGGTGAATGGTCCATGGCAATAAAAATGTTGAGGGCCAATATAAACTATTTCAGTGTTGAATATTCTTTCATAAGATGAGCTATAACTACAAACAACCTCTAAGTCTCATGAAAAGTTATTTGATATATATCAAAGATTTATTATTCATACCAATTTATTATAAAAGTAATATATACCTTTTTTGAAATTTCCTTCTGCTATGTTAGACATAAAAATAGATATTATAATGGTTAGAATACAATATTCTTAATACTAAAAAGTATAAAAAATGCTTAATATAATACTTATAAGGGTACCCCCCTTATAAGTATAATATTAAGCATTTTGTTGCTCCGCTAATCCACATTGGACAAGCGTGGTGGATTAGCTGTCCGTTCCTTTCAGAAATGGGGAGGCCCGTGCCCAGCAGTGGGACGTATACGGGTTGTGAAAAAGGGGTGGTAATTGTGTGAGACGTTTTTCTCTAAATTTAATCCCCTTTCCACCCCTTGGTGAGATTAAGTGACTTGATATTTAAAATTTCGAAAATCTTAGGTTTACTACAGGAGGAGCTTCTAAAGAAAAATGTCAATATTTGCTATATAATTAAAGGTATTTTAATGGAAATTTACAGTTTGAATAGTTCAGTTATTGTTAATTTAAATTGCATAATTTTGTTATATATATTTATTTGCTCATTTTCAATTTAAATTTAAGAGGGTATTCAACAGAATAATTATATTTCGCAGCCTATATCTTGCATGATTATCAAAAGTATGTTTACTTGGCTTACTACTTGTTTATTTAAGAAATTTTGGGATATTAATATTTAGACATTGAGTGATTTTCCCTTAAAAAGTGAAAATACCTCAAATTAAGTTGGCGTTGTATTCCTTGGAGGTGTCGAGCTATAGTTTCTCTATTCATAAAACAACATTTTTCTTAATGATTTAATAAAAATTTCTCAATCTATGAAGTATAATCAGTTCTTTTTTTGTTGTTCCTCTATGATTTACTCATTTGTATTTACAAATTGTGATAATTTGGTCGACAATTGTATCATTGAAGATGAATCATGCAAAAATAACTGAAATAACTTTTCTTACATAAGGATGAGCTAAGTTAATGTTTAAACAATAACCCAATTGGTTCGATTTTCACTTATGTTATCTATATGTAGAATTAAACCCAGAATGGTTTGATTTTACCTACTACTGAAGTACTAATAACAATTTTGAAATATTTCCTAATACAAGTAGCTATTAGAATAGCATTGTTAACGAGACATCTTGTAATATTGAAACATTCTTGTATAAAGAAAATAGGCTCAGGCCAAAGATTTCTGAAAGAGAAGTGTTATGACAATTCCATTTTAACTTTAATGAGCATGTTTTCTGAAAAAATTCTTTAAACATACCTTGGATGATGTACCATCATGTTTTCAATGGAAAAATGGTCATCTTTGAGATGATTGTCAAGTTGTGTGCTGGGAGAATCATCCTTCTCCGTGTTATCAAAACCTGGAAGTCCTGCTGTAAAGTTATGTAAAAAATTAATTATTTATATGGCATGTAAAAGCAATGTTTTACAAAATAAATAGAATAGAAAACACACAAAAAACTTGTAATTGTACCAAAAAGAAAAATTAGATTTACTATGGTAAAAGGGATGGAAAAATTGACTTATCCAGAATTTGTCACAAAATGGTTCTTACTAAGCATAAGCATATAGATGGTAGATGGTGTGACGGGCTGATTTCCGCAACTCGAAGTCAACATACGCCTATTTTGCTATAAGCACATAGTCCAATCATCATCATCCCAAAAAATTTTTTGGGATAGGGGAGTGAACGAGCAAGTGTGTCACTTGATGGAGAGAACTCAACACCACCCATAGACATCTACGACAGCACAGAAGCATCAGTCTTTAAGGTATGTATAGTCTTGTTTTTTGAAGGTGCCAATGTCATATTGGTTTGAAATTACCGCTGAACATAGCTGGTTGCACAGGGTGGTGTTTCACGGAAAGAAGTTTGAGGAAAAACGCACCGTTCTGGACTCATTCAGATAGTGTGGATGAAACTACTTTATTAATAAAAAAATATTTAAAATCCACCCATTAATCCTAATATTTTTATTAGAACCTAGATCTCTTGATTACTGACAACAGGGCCTCCTCATTTCATTTCAGGAGTATAGTACGAGACGACTATGAGGACAGTAGTTTTATGCGAAAGATAAAAGTAATCTATGATCCTTTATCCACGTCAGAATTACATATTTTTTTAAGAAAATTTGTGCGAAAATTTTTGTTTACATAAAACTAATTTTTTTAGTTTTAGATTAAATCTCTTCAATAGGTTTAGATAAAACTTAAAACAATATTCAAAATAAAAGATTAATGTATAACAATTTGGAGTTCGTAAATGTTTTGAACTAGATTTTTCAGAAGACTATTACTTTTATTTAAAATTATATAATACTCTTTTATAACATGCACCATATATCCAATATAAAGTAAAAAAATACAAATTATTAAGCATATTGTTAGCGCGTCACATAGAAAAACAATAATAAAATATGGAATAATAAAACATGAAAAGAAGCTTCATTTAATATCAATGATACCCATTTATACGAATACAGATATTTACACATTTTGTAAACAATCGTGTCAAGCACAAATACAGGTATTTGTTTTCTTAATTACTTACCATAGCAAGTGTTTATTAATAAAAATGTGAACAGGTACCCCACAATGACAGCGTCCGCCATTCTTCATTCATCATAACAAAGCACTGTTGATACACAAAACCAATCCTTTAATTTTACTAATCAATTATTATGACATTACCTCTATGAAATAAAATAAAAATACCTTTTAATTACCATTTAGCTTTTACTTAATTAATTACATAAATGCAATATACTTAGTTTACATAAAAAGCTATTAAATGGGAGTAAAGTATATCCGCCCCAGTACCACAGAGTAAAATCAGTTTCAATTTTAACTTAGAGCTTAATAAAATTATGGCAACTACAATAATTATGTGCAGAATATTACAGAAAAACACATACCAGGCGTGCGTCTGTCTACTAATTGGGTCTATTTGCTGCTTGACACATCTACGGTATAGCATTAAGCACTGCGGTAAGGTATATAATAAAAAAAATATTATATAAATTGATATTTGTCAAATCTCAATTTAAATAATATTTTTTATAAATTATATATATTATAACTTTCGTTCAAATAAAAAGAGTATACATAATTTGATACAGAAGTTTTTTTTTAGCATTTTCTTATATTTTTACATTGGTTGCACTATGTCACACTATGAGAAATCTATAGTCTATTGTTGAACATCACAAATTTAAAAATGACTGTTGAGTTTTGAATCAGTTCTTTAGTTCCGGTGACGTTTCTTAAGCGCTTAATTTTATTTTTATCTTCTATAAGTTGTGAAAGTATTGTTATAGCGTTGTTTAGTAAAATTTGTTGATAATAAGTTTTGTTAAGGTATATAAAATTGAAGATTTTGTAATAAAAGTATTTGTTCGAAATGCCGAGGACAAAGCGACCTAATAAACATCGAGAGGCATCGTCTGGAGGCGAGGATGCAATGAAAAAGTTTAATAAACTTGGTAAAAATTTTAAAAATTGTTTGTAATATAGTGTAGTCATATATTATGAGTAATAATTCGAAATTAATGTTTACTTTTGCAGTATTAGATCAGCAAAGGGCGATAGACCGCTGTGTTGAAATGGAAATTAGAGATATTGATTTGGCTTATATGATAATGCTTAGCACCATTAAAAACACATATTTAGATAAAACTATTGGGCAACTGGTAAGCATTACATACATTTTTTTTTACAACATTTACACAGCATAAAATGAATATAAAATTAAATAGCCACCAACCAGCCAGAAATGACGTGCTAGCAGGTTCTAGGAAAAGATCAGCACCGAGGTTTTATCATAGCATTATCTTGAGCTAGTTCCACTACTACAGAATAAACCAATAATTGAGCATTAATTATATCTTTGATTTCTCATTGTATTGAAATTTTACTATAGAAGATTATCTGTAGGAATAGCTTGACTTTTTATGGTATTGATAGGCAAAAGAGCAATATTAATTACTGTAGTTTATGGGCATCTAAGTTCCCTGCAGATGCAATGCTTAGGAGGTACATAATGGTCCCCATCAATAATTTCTAGTCTATATTGCATTGCATTGTCCCATTGCTATAGGAATGGTTCCCAATGGGGATATTGCATGTATGACCTGATGATTTCAACACAACCAATGGGGTTAGAAAATTTGTTATTGAAAATATTTAATTTTTACTTTTCAGAAAGCAGAACTTTATATTAAAGAAGACAGCCATTTTAAACATAGTACCACAACTCAAAGTTCAATCCGACCTGCCTCACATGATGATGGTAAGCATGAAATTACATTTCGTCTGCCTTATTATCAGAATTCATAAATCCATATTAGTAAATTTTATCGGAACAACAAAAAACTGTTGGTTTTCTCTTTCTTAATTTAGTTATAAAAAGAGATATTTTTTAAATTGTAGAATAATAAATAAAAAGAGGTATTATTTGAATAAATAACACAGTATTTACTTCAAGAAAATACCTCTTTTTATAACTAAAGTAAGAATGAGAAAAGCAAGTTCTTTTTTGAGTAACAAATTCTGATATTAGGTGTGCAACTAAGTTCTCGCTGTTTGTCTTTAGATGACTCCAGCAGTAAGCGTTGGTTGATTTTGACATATCTAAAGCCTCATGAAGCAAGCTTAGATATATAGTAAACAAACCGCTCTGACGCGTTAGTGATTTTATTGTGGCGTAATATAATGTTAGTTGTGTGAAGATGTCTAATTTTGTGCCAAATACTCGAAAAAACATCGAAAACTTAGTTGTCCACGTAATAATTAGGTCGATGATATGTGATCCATATATCCAACATTAACCTCAACTGCACGCGTCGCATCGTAAAAAAAAAATTATAAAACGGTTGACGCTCCTAGTGCCTATCTAGGATTCCCTGAAGGCGTAGGTAGTAATAAAATAGGGACAAACATTCAGACTCAGAATAATTACCAGTAGGTCAATACAAATGTATATCCTGATGCAGCATTCGAATCTATGTTTGTTAAAGAAAAACATTCACCATTTGAGTCCCTGTATGCTATAATGTAGCGTTTCCCAAAGTATGGATAGTGTAGTAGGTCTACTAGTAGGTCGCGAGGGAATATTAGGGAGTGGGGACTGAAAAAAGGGCGATAATACGGCTCTCAAGTATTGACAACTATCATTGCTTGTTTGTGTGAACCTTTCAGTATCCCATATCTATGTGTGGCGGGATTTTCGGATGTAATTAATATTAAAAATAAATACCGAAATAAAACCGTCGTATAAAACTCTTTGTATTGTACCTAAAATTGAAATCGATGCTAAAGACACAAGAACAAAAAAATAAAAATAAAAAAACAAATGCATTCTTCTCATTAAAAATAACACTCCTTGTATTTTAAGTATTAAAATTTTCGAATGTTATTTTCGTGTTTGAATAGTCCGTCATATTCGTATAAATATCCCTTTTTATTACTTCATGAAAACCGAGAGGTTAGTCTCGAATTTGGAAGGATTTGTTAGGTGGGTCGTATGTAGTCAACTTTGGGAACCATGGCTCTAATTCTTCTTCTAAGAGTGCCTCCCGACTTGTGAAGGTTGGCAGCTAATTCAGCACAACTTTCCTTCTTCTTCGCGAGGTGCAGCAGTTTTGGAGCACTCGCTATCCCAGTCCACTCCCTGATATTACGTAGCCAAGACTTTCTTTTTCGACCATTTTGTCTTTTGCCCGCGATTTCTCCTATCATGATCAGTTGCAGCAATTTGTACCTGTCATATCTCATGATATGATCCAGGTAAGCAACTTTTCTACCTTCGACGGACTGCAAAAGTTCACGTATTTGCTTGACTTGTAGAACCTCGTCATTGGCCACCCTTTGAGTCGGGCTCTAATGAATGGTATTAAAACCAATTTGAATATAAGATAATTAAATATCTTGATCATTACTAAAATGAAGGCACCCATTTATGAGAGACGTCTCTCTTAACAAAGATCTTATTATTTAATAAATAAATGATCTCTCTACTAGTGTATCATAATACCATATCATAAGATTTCCGCACTAACAAATACATCGCTGTTGTTTCTGACTAACCGGGCGCTTTCTGGGGGCAGGCTACCTCACTGAGAACTCATCCCAGGGCTCCGGAGGGCATGGTGTAAAGAAGACTTTTGGTAAGTGCTTCTTCTGCTTTTTCTCTTTCCTTCCGTCATATCATTGGTGTGTGTTAGTATCATTGGTGAATGAGTAAGACTATGTACATATCATTTTAGATTCATAGACTTGTTAAGGAGCACTATTAATTTTAAAAAAAAGTAAAATATTCATCCTCCCTTGCGGCTCGTGAGATTTACTATTACTTTTTAACAAACATAATTTATTAAAAAATGACGGGCGACGTGGTTCGCCACCCGTCACGCCCTGATTCCCATGAGGGCGAGAAGGGACTAACGAAGAGACGTTGCGCTATGAAATATGTGAGAGGAAGGATGGATGTAAAGATGGATGAGTGTGGAGGAAGTAAAGGTGTGTTGGGATCGTAGCGAATGGACATCTGTGGGCTCTACGGGAAACAGGCGTGACGATATGTATGTATGTATGTATGTGGTTAGCACAATCACAATCAATACATGAGGCTTATTTAGATTAATTAATAACCTACAGCCTGTCTAAGTCTAAAAAGTTTGTCGAGTCGAACAATCGTTAATCGGCGATAAGACCGCCTATTTTACTGTCGCGTGTTTAAAATACCCACGTTTGTTTCTCGCGTGTTTGTCTTCACGTAATTATCCGTTGCGTGTTTGTCTTCACGTAATTATTTGCCGCGTGTTTTTCTTCACGTGATTATCTGCCGCGTGTTTGTCTTGGATGTTTAATGCTTACAGCTGAAGATGGGGCCAGGTAAGTTGGAAAGACAAAATTCGCTTACGGCCGTCCAACAGTAGACTGGATATATATTTCATACATACATACATTTATACATATCGTCACGCCTGTCTCCCGTAGGGGTAGGCAGAGACCACAGATCTCCATCTGCTACGATCTCTGCATACTTTCCTTGCTTGATGATGTATATAATGCATGGAGCTTTAGATAGCTAAGGAATGAAGATAAGTGTTAGTAAGACGAAAATGATGGTTTGACGTGATTATCCGTCGCGTGTTCTCGTGTCGGCACACCGTATATATTAGGGTTCGTCGTTCATCAGGTGTACCCAGAACCGTGAGCCGCTCCACGCGTCGCTCCCGCTCCGCGGACCCCGACCACGCGCCGTCGACGATGTCAACGATCCGCCCCCATCGGCGGCGCTCTCGCTCCGTGTACCGCACGCCGGCTTACAACAAACTGGCCAATTGCAACTATCCCACGATCACACCCAAGGTAAACACCCAAACACACACACACACACACACACAAGCCAATCACGTGCTTCGATAGCGGTAGAGCCACGCTGCAGACGGATACATTGTCAAGAATGAATAGCATATTTGTCTGTAGCACGAATGGGCCGGCTCGCCCGGGGAAGTACCACACTGCCGCAGAAAACCGGCGCCTGAGTGGTAGCTTAGCTACCGCGCTCCGTTCGGTGAGCTTTTGAGTTTCGAAGGCCCGATCTTTGCACAGTTTCTTTGCTTCCTCCACACTCATCACTCTTCTCATGCGAGCTCGCCGGTTAAGGGTACTCTTGACCTGGCCTTTGAAGCTTCGGCAATTTGGTCAAGGCGTGTTCTTCTTGGTCTTTGCCTACCTACCTTTCCATCCACATCCGCAACGTGTATTTCTTTTACCAGTCGTCTTTCATCATGTTCATTAGACTTTCACACTAATCTTGTTTCAGGTGGCACCCCACACTCCTCTGACGGTGCTCCGAAAGCCGCGGCAGGGTGAGATGGTGATTTCTCTGGATGGTTCGCCCGTCATGGCGTCCAATTGTTACACGTGAGTATCATCACCATGTTACGATGCTTTCGAGTGTTACATAAGCATATTCAGTAGATGACACCTAATATTTTTATTAGCATTTACAGGAGTTTTACGTTGATCAAAATATCTTGATTACTTTTATAAATACCTTGACCTCTACATAATTTTATTTTTATCTGCGTTAATGCCCGCAACGATGGCATTAGGGCGCCTTATAAAGCAGCTAAATAGGCTTTAATTTAAACATTACATGAAAATACTGTAATAATAATAATAATTCTTAATGTATTTGTATATAATACTAACACAAAAATGTATGGACCAAAAAATCAAGTGTCTGAACTAACGAATATTATTATAATTCTCTTCAGCCTGCTTATATATTCTTAAAAGGGGGAAAAAACAAAATGGTGGAAAACAAGATGGCCGCCATACAAAGCTAAAATTGTCATTTATGGGCCGATTTCTCTGAAATTTGGCAGAAGTCCTAAACATGAGGGGCCGCATGCATGCAGGCGGGCCTCGAAACGCTCCTGTCGAAGTCCTGTTCTATAAAACCGTATTTTTAAATTTTCAGAATGCAAGCAGACGAGAAAGCAACATGCAACATCCTACTCCAAGACGGCACAATGCTGTCCCTCCAGCCGAAGCATATGCGTCAGTCGCAGGTGTTCGTGCCCTTCTCCCTGATGGATAGCGATGTTTTACAGCAAATGCACACGCTAAAGGAAAATATCGACAAAGTGCTCAAGTTGGGGCAGAAGGCAAACATTCATTGAAATGAATTTAGGATGTATTTAGTTTAGTATGATCAACGAGATTAGAGATGGATGAGTGGCGAACCAGTGCGGTGCGTTTTACCCGAACCTTCATTCCACGCACCACCACTCTATAGAACCGACTGCCATCGGCGGTGTCTCCGACGATGAAACCTTCATAAAACAAGCCTACTCATATCTTAAAGGCGGGCAACGCAACTGTGATGCCCCTGGTGTTGCGGGTGTGTTTCCATCGGATGATACGCTTGCACGTTTGCCTCCCTATCCCATTAAAAAAATAGAATAAGAGTGAGGGTGATTAATATTCACTGCCATGAATGTATCTTTATTATTTTAATTTACCATTAAATTGATGTAAAAGCAACAACAACTCCTCCTACGTATCCTCCATTGGACTATGGATTTGGACCATTCCGTAGCACAAGCTTTCTATTGGAGCTAGCATCCTCTATTGGACTATTGATTTGGATTAGATTCGTAGCACAAGAAGTTCCGTTCAGGTCATTGGATGTTATGACTTAATATTGATATATTTTCACACAATATTATCAACGCGTCAGTAATTGACTTTTTAGAGTATTTCCATATACAATATTATCGTGTACCACTTACGGTACACGGGGTAGAGATATGAAAGGTCGTTTGACGTGTACCGTAAATGGTACACGTGGCACAGAACCAGTTAACTAATGGAAAATTGATGTCATGTATTACGATGTTTATGTGCCAATATTTTAGTTTCTTATTAATAGTCATTTCTTTAAATATGTCACAATTTTCATTTATTCTTTGTAATATTTAAATATATTATTATAATGATATATATATAATAGTTAATATTAATTTTTGTATGACCAAATAGTTGTGTGCACTTTTAGATAATATTATGTTTTTCTATGATTAATTGTGTAAATAAATTGGAATGAATAAATACTTAATGAATTTTTTATTGTCCATTGTCTATGGGGTGTCCTTTGGCAGAATTAGGTTATGAGTCGAATAATCAGTGAACGCATGAATACTGATTATTTGCTGCTAAAGGAACATCCTCTCTTCATCCACTTCACGCACATACATGGTTTGAACAAGGCCGCGCCTCACACTGCTAGAGACCATGAGCTTCTTTGTGATTTCTTCCTTATGAAATTAAGCTGTTTCAGCGACATCCCCCGGCCATCCCTATCGCCATATAGATACTACAGTAAGAATTGAGCTTATACTGAGATCGTGAGTTCGATTTCACCATATTTTGTAGGATAGGCATTAAGTTTACTTGGAATTGTGAACAAAAATTCTAGTAATATCAAAAACTGTTGGCAACCTGAAAGATGGCGCAGATCGTACTGACGAGAAATTTTCGTATATGTTCAAGTTACACAAAAAAGTTATTATTAGGTGAGATATAATTATAGTAATATTGATATTATCACGAATTTATTTAATCAGTCAGTTCCTTGATTCATATAAAAATGACAAAATATGTAATATCGACTCTGTGTTGGAAAGCTCTCATACTATCTGCAGACATGACATGTGCAAATGGGGCTATACTGCACCCCAGTGTGAGGGGTGTGATTGCGCGGTCGCAAGTCAGTCCATGTAGCATCAGCTCAACTGCTCTCTGTGCTTTAATATCTGCACATTTCAAGATCTCATCGAGGCGAATGCTGCTGCCATCACAGTGACGAATTACTGAGTGAAAAAATATACCATTGACACGAAAAGAAGAAGATAATATCTAAACTTTGATTTCGTTCATAATTTTTTTTTGGATATTTCAACATCGATAATATTGATATATAACATTTGCGTACGATAATGAATCACTATCGTACATTGACATAAAATTATCGTATATGTACTATAATTATTGTACGATTGGCAACACCGATCAAAAACATTGCTTCTGTAAAAAAAATGGTTAAAGGAAAAAACGAACGGCTTAATTGAATTGATTATTAATTTATTTAAATAGAAAATATTGGTCTAACGTTTACACACAAAATACATGACAATCAAAGTTCATTATTTAGTTTTATCACAAGACTATGTAAAACGATTTAGAAAGATGGCGGCTACTATCCGACAGCGAAAAAAATGACAGTTTTAAACATATAACTGAATATATCAGCGGTACTATTTCATTTAGCAGTAGTATTTTTAACAATGACAGAAGTGTAACGCATAATTAATTAAAGATACAAACGTCATACAGATAATAAATTCCATGTATTTATAGTGATCTGCATATTGTCTCTTGCGAAAGTTAACAACTTGAATTCACTAATAAACTTTTGAAAGTTTAATTGTATCCGTGCTTGCCGAGGGTCTGTTCTACTTCCTTTACGTATTTCTCTGCCACTTTTTGTTGCCTCATATCAGCCACCTGTTGATAATTAACAAGGCGATTATATCGACATCCTATAGGCGCTTAGTCCTAAAAGTTTTAAGTGGATGTTATGTAGACGTTAGAAATTAATGAAATTTGGTCTCGCTGCAATGTCGAGCAGGTGGGTTTGAAGAGTCAGACGTCTCACATCCGTAATGTCGATGCAAGACTGCAGGCTGACTTTGTCTAGTTTAGATTTTAGGATGCATTCGGTAGGTTATTTAATTAAGATGGTGGGAAAACGGTCAAGAAGGTAAATGATACCTCAACGTAAATGCTCACCGCTATGATCCTTAGA
Source organism: Baronia brevicornis (assembly GCA_031353405.1). NCBI lineage: Eukaryota > Metazoa > Arthropoda > Insecta > Lepidoptera > Papilionidae > Baronia > Baronia brevicornis. Next base: position 339,814 of record JASFAT010000948.1, on the reverse strand, counting down.
TAATTGCAACACCATGTTCATCGCCGTAGCATAGCTCTACTACTATAATTGTGAGACCGTCGTCTCTTGATAAGCAGGACGAATAACATACAGTAGACTTGACATTTTAAATGTCAAGATATGATTATTATTGTTGATAACAGATAGATAAAAAGCAGACATTGTTGAATCGATTAGAATTTTAATTTTTATTATTCTGTGATTATTTATCTGTGGCAGTAATTCTTTTTCGATTCTAACATTACACGTGGACTTTTCTCGCCAACTTACATTAATGACGTTGTGTTTATATTTCATTTGCATAATCTTATATATTATTATGTCATATTGATTAATTATGGTGGTGAAATATGCAATATAGTTCGATTAAGGTGTCGAAAAAGTCCATATAATGTTTTGGTAGAATAGCATTTTATCAAGACGGGACATGATAAGTTGACTAGTTATATTTCAAGAGATTTATTTTTTTTATAAAATTATTGTATTTTACTAGACACTGGCATAATAGTTGAAACTAATTGCCATCAAAAAAAAAAAAAGAAAAGAAAAACATTACCCGTCCTATTAAAATCACACATACCTTCTGCTTAATGACTTTTCTCTCATACTTCTCCTGCTGTTCTTGCTCCATGCGTAGAGCGACGCCTTCGTTATGTATTTTTTCCCGTAATTCAGCCCTGGTATTGTGGAAAAGAGATATATATTAAATAAACTGAATTTTAAATATCGAACAAACGAGCCGCCCATAGACAATAGACTAGCGCTGCCGCAAATTAAATGTTTTTAAAATAACACATGGTACTAGATGGGGACACATCTTGTCATCATAAGCTTTTAGCAGTCTACTTTTAGGTTTAATTCAAACTGACAGCCTAATGCCAGCATTTTACATGTCGTAGCTTGATTCGCCATGCAAAAGATTGACGCTACGTGATCTTATTCATCACTTGGCACCAGTTTCTAACCAAAGATAATGCTTCTAGTCGTTGGTCTGTAATAATGTATACCTGGCTTTTTATCTAGTTATAACTACCCTTAGTAAGACGTACCACGTTCAATAGTAGAGCCACAGACGAATACTTTGTCAAGAATGACATAATATTTGTCTGTAGCATGAATGGGCCGGCTCGCCCGGGGAAGTACCAAACGCCCGCAAAAAACCGACGTCTGAGTGGTAGCTGACCTACCGCGTTTCGTACCGTGAGCGGCCGAGTTCCGGAGGCCCAACACCCTACCCCCTCTCTCTACCCTCCTCTCCCATACCCACTCCCATAATAACACTTTCCTTAAAGGTCGGCAACGCTTCCGCACTCCTTTTGGCGCTGCGGAAGTCTGTGGGCGGCGTTGATTGCTTTCCATCAGGTGACATGCCTGTTCGTTTGCCTTCCTATTCCATAAAAAAAAACAAGTGTAGGTTAGGTTGAGAGTTCAAATATTAAAATACAATTGCTTTCACTTACACTTTGTTTAAAAAAAAACTGATGTGAACTGTTATAGAGTGACCATTTTAAGCTATGCTTTGACTTCGATTTGCGTATCGAAACTTCTTTGTAAATAATTTATAGTATTAGGCGTTACTTTGCGTACATCCATAATAAAGTTGGACAGTCAAACTCACTTTGCTAAGATACGCGAACAAAAATTAGTAAAATGACCGAGAAGTACCGAGAAACAAACACTGTTTTTAGTAAAGTGGTATTGTGTGTTTGACATTGTCAACGTTAGTCACCATGGCGAGGTGTTGGAGGATTTCCTAACGGTCGTTTATCGTTGAGTAGTTCTCTATACATTTCCAAACACACAATATGGCCAGTCAAAAGTTTTACTCAGCTAAGATCCGCGATAAGCTAAACAATAACAGGAAATTAATAATGTGTGTGTTTTTCTGTTGGATGAAGTGGATTTATTTGGAACTTAAACCAAAACCTTACCGAAAATCGGCCATCAATTCTCCACCCACCAACCACTATACACAACACCAAACACACACTACCACTTTTCCATCTTGTAAACGACACGTGTTTCGCACCAACACGAGGCATCTTCAGGTAAAGTAGACTCTACGGAAGACAACCGAAAAGTGATCTTTTTACTTTTCTGACACACAATATTATTTATCTGATTTGTGTTCGTGGATCTTATCCAAATAGGTTTGGCTGTCCATCTTTTATCATTTTTAAATATTGTAAATGGTTAATCCTAGTATGGGATATTGGTAAATACCTAGCGCGCTCCTTATCGTTGATCTGCTTCATGATCTCCTGACGGTGTCGCTCGATACGGGCTTTGCGCTGTTCATCCAACTTTAAACGACAAATGTCACAGATACACAAAAATGAAAAAGTTATGCATATAGTAGGTAGTTGTGCTGACTCCTAAATAGATATCGTGCCGTGCCAATGGATGCGTGGGTAGGGGCGAGCTTAGTCACAAGTGTGCCGATAATAAAATATATCTCTCTCTAAGTCATAAGTACCCCTGGCCATAGGGCAGACACGACGCTTCTCCATCTCGATCTGTCGTAGGCCATACGCTTCACTTCGCTCCACGATAGGCCCATCTTCTGCACATCCGCCGTCGCAGTACGCCGTCAAGTTTGTTTTGGGCGACCACGTTTTCTTTTCCCCCCGCGGATTCCATTCGAGGGCGTGTTTGGGGATAGATACAATGATAGTGGATATTAATGTTCCGCATGACGAGAATGTCATCAAAAGCGAAAAGGATAAAAAAACGACCCACCACACGATATTTCTGTGTTGCCCCTCACCATTTTCTCCTTACGCAGGAACTCCTCGTTCTGTCTGGCGGCGTTGTTGAAGCTCTGCTCGTCCTTGGCTATCTCACGCGCGATCATCCGGTGAATACCGTTTATCTGGCGGTCATTATAGAATAATTATCATTATTTTTTTTATGGGTTTGGAAGGCAAACGAGCTGGCGTGTCTCCTGATGGAAAGCAATTAACGCCGCCCATAGACATCCGCAACACCATAGGCAGTGCGGAAGCGTTGCTGACCTTTAAGAAAACTGTCATTATGGGAGTGGGAGGGGGAGTGGGGAGGCTCCCCCTCCGGTTGTTGAGACTCCGGAACTCAGCCGCTCACCGTACAAAGCGACAGCTAAACTACCACTTAGACGCCGGTTTTCTGCGGAAGGATAAAGGTTGTCAATATACGAAGGCCATTGATTGGTAGGCAACGCTTTGTTTTTAAAATTTCTATTCAGAACTTGGTTGGGGTATATAGTCGTCACGCTGTAACAATTCGACGACAAAGAAACTTGAAACTCCCATCACGATGAGTCACGGACCTGGTTGACCCTGGCCTCATGCAATTGCTTCATCTCTCGGTTCCTTTTGATGGCGGCGTCCCGTTCCTTGCGACGGTACTCCCGCTCCACGTCCTCTTGGATCTTCAAGTTGCGGATGCGTTCCAGTTCCTCCTTTAACTCTTGTTCCGCCTGGAAAATAAGTTTATTATCAAGACTTATTTTTTTTATGGGATAGAAAGGCAAACGAGCAGGCGTGTCACCTGATGGAAAGCAATCAACGCCGCCTATAGATATCCGCAGCGCCATAGGCAAGTCGGAAGCGTTGTCGACTTACGTTTAAGGTAAGTATCACTATGGGAGTGGGAGGGGGAGTGGGGGGGGGCAAGGTGATGGACCTGCGGAACTCAGCCGCTCACTGTACAAAGCTCGGTAGCTAACTCAGACGCCTCTCCGCTCCCATATGACACTTTTCTTAAGGGCCGTCAACGCTTCTGTACTGCTTATGGCACTGCGGATGTTTATGGGCGGCGTTGATCGCTTTACATCAGGTGACACGCCTGCTCGTTTGCCTTCCTACCCCATAAAAAATATCCTATTTTACAGAGTATGAGATGCACTTTTTAACAGAGATAAATGGACTTAAATTTAAAATGCCTGGTTTGGTCCGAAAGTAACATTAAAATCTATGTATATATTTTTAAATCATATTATAAATTTGAAGTGGTCTTTATCGACTAGTGCTTATATTCCGAAAATTATGGTACCTTTTGAGCTTTTGCTATGTGGTCGATACCCTTCTGTTTGGCTGCCTTCACCACCTCAGCTTCTGCTCTCGCGTGCGCTTCTCTCTCCTGCTTATGTTTGAGGAAGTTCGCGATCCGCAGGTTCATTATTCGTTCCTCTTCGTTCTGCATCTGTTTGTGATAGAGCAGTTCCGCGTTGCCTGTAACGAAAGAAGAAAATTGTTTATTGATTCAGATATTCGGAGAAGGTGTAGGATTTCATCAATTTTTTGGAGTAAAACGAAATAATATGTATATATATATATATAGGCTTGCTTCCTCCATACTCATCCATCCTTCCTCTCACATTCATCGTAGCGAAACGGTTCTCCTATAGTCGCTTCTCGCCCTCGTGAGAATCAGGACGTGACGGATGGCGAATCAATCATTTTTAACAAATTAGGTTAATTATATCCTGCTTAATATATAAAATAATTCTTTATTCCCATATAAAACTGAAATTAATTCTATTTATGAATATTATTTGAAAAAACTGTATTAACATCAACTATCATCCACTACAAGTCTAAAAAAATGTATTTGAACTTGAGTGGATGGATAAAAAAGTATTTTGTTAACGATTGAAAGTTTGATCAAGATATATAAATATATACAGGGAGAATATAAACTAATAAATAGTAGGAATTGAAAAAACTATACGGCGATTTTCAAATTTATAATCACCTTGATCGAGTATTTCTTTGAGCTTGGCTTGCGCCTGCTGCTTCTCTTTCAGTTTCCGGGCTTCATCGATCCTCATCGCGATGTTGGCCTGGTTCACCCTTATGCTCTCCTCTTCGATGCGTTCAGCTTCCATAATCTAAATCATAACCTCATTACAAATGCGTGCTATAAACTTTGACTGTTTAATAGAGAGACGTTTGGCAAATGAAATGTCCAAGACATTCCTATATATATATAATTCTATGGCCTACAGGTCTACGGACGGAAATTTTGATTGAACCAACAGCCATTAATTTATGACATAAGAGGGTAAACTAGCAAGCGCGTCGCCTAATGGAAAGCAATCATAGCCGCCCATAAACATCCGCAACACCAGAGACGATCAATTGGCTCAGTGGCGGGATCCCAGCCCACGGAGTCAATGGTCGGAAATAAATATATGTGAAGACGCTTCGGCGCCTAGAGTTATTTGTCTTTATCAACGACGAAAAATGAGTAATTTTAGTCAACAACAAAGCGTGCGTTGTCTGTGTCAAAAACAAAGAGTGGGTGGTCTTTGTTCGCCGATCTCTAGTCTTTGAGCGTCGTATATATGGACGCGGGGCGGCCATATTCGCACAGTTCGAATTGAGGCGCCGCCAGCGCAACGCGTCAGCGACGATTCGCTAATTGTTCCATTTAATTGTATAAGTGATTTGTGTCTAAAGTGCTTTATATTTAAAGTGCAATGTACTGAAGTAATTATAATCCATTGTCTACAAAAAGTATATCATTGGGTTCGATTGCCATCGTCACGCCCACGATTCTCAGGACGATTACTGGTGAAGGCCCTCCTGCGCTTTCGTATGTATGGTCTACAGATATTTATTTCGAGTCTGGTAACCCCGCCAATCCGCATTGGACAAGCGTAGTGGGTCCTCCAGAAATGGAGAGGCCCGTGCTCAGCAATGGGACATATATGGGTTGTGTTTGATCGATTGATTGATACGTTTGCCTGCCTATCCCATAAAAAACACACCACCGCTTTCCCACGGTGTACATTATACGTGTTTCGCCATACACCTCTCAGATTGTTTGAGAGGTGTGGTATGTTGTGTCTATATAGCGCCCAACTCATATGCAGTGCTATTAATCCTGTAGATGTGCATGGACGATGCTGATACCAATAAAACAAATCTAAAATAACCCTGAGTCATATATCAGATATCTGTGGTCCTACTCTTCTACTATTCCCTATAAAAAAGTCGAAGTACTATAGGTGTACCTTTGAGGTCTCGTGTGCTCTTATCTGTTCCTTCAGTGCAGCGAGATTCTGCAAACGTAATTCGTGGCGTCGCTCTTCTTCCGCCTCAGCTCTCTTCACCGCCGCCTGGCGGTTCTTCTCCATTATGGCGTCCAATCTGTTGAAAGGGGCTGGGTCTCATTATATAGATAAATAACTTGTACATTCAAAGCACAATGCAAACAAAAGTAATATCATCATAGTAAGTATGGCATATCATTAGTCTGTAGCATTAATGGGCCGGCTCGCCCTGGGAAGTACCACACTTCAGCAGAAAACCAGCGTCTGAGTGGTAGCTTTGTTACCGCGGTTTGTCCGGAGAGCGGTTGAGTTCCGGAGGTCCAACTACAATGACAATTTCCTTAAAGACCAGCAACGCTTCTGTACTGCCTATGGCACTACAGATGTGTATGAGTGGTATTGATTGCTTTCCATCAGGTGACACGCCTGCCCCTTCTTATCCCACAAAGATTAAATATACATATATTACTTCATACAGTATCACATCGATAGCTTTTTTCAATTACAATAGATGAAAAATGAAGAATTATTTAGTTACTTTCATTAGTACGTTTACCTTCTTTCCTCCTCATCTAATTCCTTCTGTATGAGCTCCTTTTCAGCCAACTGCGCATCTCGGATGGCGTGGCATTTGGACGCCAAGATGATCCGGTTACAAAGGCGGGGGCCCTGCATGTTGTTTGCACGGAGAACTGGATAAAAACAAAGTATGTGTTAAAACTGTTCTGGGCACCAGTCTCCCCCATTTCTGGAGGAAAGGACATCGATCCACCACGCTTGTCCAATGCGGACTTCCGGGGTAACCAGTCTCGGAACAAATGCCTACCATTCGTCGAGGCATATGTTTTTTTATTATTACAACATTCTAAAGAACACATTTTAGCATTAAAATTTTTAAGCTTTTCTCTTGATAAAATTTTTTCTTGATAAAATGGTGGCAATTTTACTAAAACCTTCTATGGACTTTTCAGTCAATTCAAAAAGTCACGACGCACGCGTTTATTTCGTATCACTTCACTTATACGCCTTAATCGAACTATATTGTATAATACGCCACCACAATTAAACAATATAACTGATAATAATATAAGATTATGAAAATGAAATAAAAACACAACGTCACTGATGTAGGTTGGAGGGAAACGTCATAGCTGGCAAAAAAAGTACTACCTATAATAAACACACAGATAACATAAGCAATAAATTGCATGAAAAACTAAAGTGTTTTCTCATTTTGTTTTACTTACTCTCAGCCCTGGATAGAGTGTGCGCTGTTTGGTCAGGGCCTTCCAACTCAGGATCAGCTGTGCCCGTAGCGGCTTCAGCTCCCGGTTGGGACTGGAGTTTCTCCTTCAACAGCTGCTTCCTTGCTTCCGACTCCTTAGCGGCTTGTTGTATCGCCGCTTCTTGTGCATGCATGGCTGCAAGCTGTTCCTCTTGCGTCACAATCTGTTAAAAATATAACTTTGTTACAGAACGGTAGTCACCGTGACAGAAAATATTAAAAACACAATTTTATTCTATATTTTTAAAGAATTTAATTTTTGCTTTGGGCACATAGAGAGGACGGATGAAAGATGACTTTAAAAGAAATTAATGTTGCGGTCTTCCCCAACCGACCGTTCCATCCACATGGAATCCCTTCAGGTCGTATACCGCTAGATTTTTCATAGGCTATTATTTATATGGGATGTCCGGTCGCAGGAAGTAGGTTATAGGTCGAATAATCAGTTGATACATGCTTAGTGATTATTTTCCGTCAATATTGAGGCGTAATTTCACCTTCACTTCGCATAATTTTTAGCGAAGTGTTAGCGTTATGGATGGAGAGTCTGAACTAGATATAACGGTTTTAAAATATTGAAATTGAAAATATAATACTTGAACAAATATTGGAACAAATATATAATAAGTACTTGAACAAATAATTAAAAAAATACTTGAACACGTATTGGAACAAATATTTGTTCAAATGTCTAATAAAATCTTTGTTCAAATGATTGATCAAATGTTTGTTCAAATGATTGATCAAATGTTTGTTCAAATGATTGATCAAATGTTTGTTCAAATGATTGATCAAATGTTTGTTCTAATATTTAATCGGTTATTGGTTCAAATGTTTGTTCAAATGTAAGATCAAATGTTTGACCAAATGTTCCAATCCAACAAAATCAGTAATTAATTTGGTAGTTTTATACATTAATATGATTTAAAAAAAAAGCAAATTGTGAATATTTACTGAAAGATAACAGGCAATAATTTAGAAAATTTTTACATTTGGCCATGATACATAACAATCAACAAACACCTGTATTATAGCGATGATGTCAAGTGAGGATGTCAAGGCGCTTCCACAGTTGAAAAAAAAATCTCGGCTGACACCCTGTGGCAAAGCTCGAAATAGTTTTTATATATGTAAGTTAGTTTTATATAATATAGTTTTGATTGTCACCCTGGAAAAACGATCTCAGAAGAGTTGCAGGCAAAGGATGGATAGGATTAGTAAAAAATACAGCGGCATGGATACATAGATTATGTATGACCTTTGTCCAAGGAAAAGCTGTCGATTGTCTTGGTATACCTCATCGACATTTACAATCAATAGAAATTAAACGAATTATTCATTTATATTCATTAATAGTAGATAGCAATAAATTTATTTATTTAATAATTTTTATTTATTTAATAATTGTATATTTTGTACATTACAAGACCTAAAACCTTTTAATGTTTTAAATGTCTTATTTCAGTAATTCAATAACGAAACAAGATTTGAATGAATTTTATTTTAGCAAATAAATATTTACATATAATATCTCTGGGCCCGCCTGTGGCGGCCCCTCAAGGCGTATCAGTTTTTGCCACAAATGGTAGAGGGGATGTTGGCCTTCATTTTTTGCTCGGCCGTGGAAGCACCTTGACATTCATAACAACTTTCAAACACTATTCAAACAGTTGTGGCGTCTGTACACACCACATTGTTTTTAGTGTGGCAACATTGTACACCCAGTGCCTCGTCCACTTCTCCGTCCGCTCGAATAGCGACGACACGCATCATATTTGTTCCGCGCAATTTAAATATAACTATTGTTTACAATTTATATATTTATACAATTTAATGTGTCCGTGTTAGTAATTGTGTGTACAAGTAATAAATAGAAAGTTTGCAAGTGAATCTGGATTTATTTTAACTTCAACTCGAAGCCTCACACGTCTTCACAGTATCCACTTAGTCGCTTTCATTTTCGCGTGCCTTTGAATAATTGGTTTGTTGTATGGAAGTAAAGAATCAGGATTCGAGTCCATAAATACCCCGATATCGATTGTAATAGATGTAGATTTTCACTTTGTAGCGCGGCCACCTTGTTTACCGCCATTTTGAATTTTTCTTCACTTTTCCCAATTGCAAATCCTAACCAACAAATTTTCCGTGGGAACCACCCTTCGATCTATTACCGTTTAGGAATGCTGTTCAGTCAATTCGTAATGATCAAATTTCCGACCGACCGATTTTTTATACACTTTCAGATATAATATAATATGACGCATACAAAACCGATGGAAAAATTAACGTACCTCGAGCCACGCGACCGAAAGTAAGCTTTAAAATTTTTAAAAATTGTAGACCGAGATATTTTGCTTTCTAGATAGGTCGAAATCTTTATTATGATAGTACCTTCAGTCTTTTAACAATGCTTGTTCGAGCGCAACTCCACTATCGCATTTCGTTTTTGCGTGCAGTTGAAAAAAATGTGTTGTATGAAAATCGAAAAGCCTAGCTCGGAGCTAAATTTCGAAAACCCAGAATTGTTTATCACAAATGACGATTATCGGCTTGTATAGCGGTCTTCTTGTTTTCGGTCATATCTGATTTTTTTACCATCACACCCAATAGCTACCTCCTCCAAAGATATTTTGTTCGAGAACTATCCTCCTATCTCTTACCGATCAGGCGTGCCGTGGAAAGTTTCTCGAGTACAATAAGGTTCCTCGGCTTTTCCTAAAATTTCACTCATCCATTACATACAAAGCAGTATAATTTACAGTATCTGGTGCCATCGGTTCGATTTGGTTATAATTCCTCTGCCCTACATTTCCTAGAACAAACTTACCCTCCGTCTCCTACAGTTTTCCAAATAACATGTAAGTGAGTGAGTGAGTGGTAATGTAGTTTTATATAATAGGTAATTGTAATATGTGTAAAATAAATTTCACAATTTTTATATTTCACATCTGGCCATTGCCTCCAACTATACAAGGCACAAGTCAGGCCACACATGGAATACTGTTCTCACCTCTGGGCCGGGGCTCCCCAGTATCAACTTCTTCCTTTTGATCGCATTCAAAGTCGTGCGATCCGAATCGTCGATGACCAAGATCTCACCGATCGGCTTGATTCTCTAGCGCTGCGGAGAGATGTCTCATCTCTCAGCATTTTTTACCGCCTTTATCATGGGGAGTGCTCTGAGGAATTGTTTGGAATAATTCCCGCCGCGGAATTCCACAACCGCACAACTCGCCGTAAAGAAAAATTTCATCCCCACCACCTGGATGAGTGGCGATCTACTACGGTGCGTTTCGCTCGTAACTTCTTTCCACGCACCACCAGTTTGTGGAATCAGTTACCCTCGGCGGTCTTTCCGAACCGTTACGACATTGGAACCTTCAAAAAACAAGCCTATACATACCTAAAAGGCCGGCAACGCTTCCGCGACTCCTACGGTGTCGTGGTTGCCCGTGGGCGGCGTTGATTGCTTTCCATCAGGCGACACGCTTGCTCGTTTGCCCTCCTATCCCATAAAAAAAAAAAAAAAAAATTATTTAGAGTTTTGTAAAATTTATATAAATATGTATTTTGAATATTAAGCTGTAGTTAGTGTAGTAATGTTATTTGTTTATTATTAGAGATATTGTTCGGTAAATATATTTTAATATCTATTGTCAGAGTCTTTGTTCATTGTTCATTGTCTTTGTTCACCTTCTTGATTTTGTTTATATAAAAACGAAAAGCCAAAATTTATTCCAATTCCAACCTTTGAGCCGAAATATACCTTAGCTTGTTTCTTGAGCCTCTCAAACTCGTTTCGATGCATCACAGCGGGGTACATGTTTGGTTCAGTCTTGGGCACCAACAGCGCCCTCCAGCCGCCAATCTGCGGCACCAAAATGAAGTCCTTTTTCGCCACCTCGCACTTGTGAATCGGTCGTTTCGTTATTGGAAATTTTAGACGACATTCTGAAGGTCTGTGAAAGAATTGTGCAGACAATAGACAGCTAAATCGGTATAAACTTAAGTAACAAAATAATGGGAGTTCACAATATATTTTTTATTCCCCAATGCTTTTAAAATTTATTCTTTTTTCATAGGCCGTTAAACTTTATTGGTTTATTTTGAGCCCAGAAACCTCTTATATCAACTAAATAATTTAATAAGCTAATAATAAACAAATAACATAAACATAAATCTCAAGTAAATATAATAGTCAAGCAAATAATAGTCTCAAGCATGAACTTAGAAATCTAACTATAGTATAATCTAAGTTTCATATAAACATTTTTTATTATGCATAATAAATAAATAAAAGACTATTTATTGCTGAATGTTTTACAAATTGAAATAAGTAAGTGGAAGGTTAGAACTTTTACTTAGATAAGATCCGCGACAAATCTATCGATCAAGACTTGTCGCGGATCTTAGCTAAACAAAAGTTCTAACTGTCCACATAGTAATGGATTTTCGCAAAGTAACGCCTGACTCCATTATCTAAAATAAGTAAATAAAAATTACAAATTTCCAGCAATTAGCTGTCCGAGACTAAAGTCTCGAAGACTTTATTTTACCTCGAATTCTTCTTATCCGAACCGTATATATAGTTGTTTTATTATCTTTACTTCGATATTAAATAAAATTTTAAAAATTAAATTAAATATGTAAAAATGTCGTTAGCATTCTATAGTTACAAGCGATCTCAAGTTACCTATGAAGCTGGTAACATCCAGGCTCACTTCCTTTCCGTACGTTGTAATAATTGATCCCTTCGTGGGGGTCTTTTACAACATTAGGCATTTTAGTTTATTGTAAATTAATAAAAAAATCCGAAGGCTAACTGCTACTAATTGAAATAAAAATGCCGATTCGTTGCTAGGTTACCAAACAATTGTTTTTATTACTTTTAACGCTTATGTAAAAATAATATGTATTTCGTTTCTTACGTATTAAGCTGTTTGGGAATAATATGCATTAAACGAAATATTTATTTAAAATTAAAGTTAAAAAATTTAACTATTTATTACATGAATAAATAATAAAACAAAATTGGTAATATGTGTTTCATATAGCCTTCATTTCTTTCTCTCTTTGCGTACATCAATTCATAAATAATTATTAAAATAATTTGTACTTTATAAATATTTTTCTTCCACATGCCTCAAACAGTTTTCGCTGCCTAGCGGAATCTTTAGACGCATCTTTTATTAATTTGTATTATTTTATAATTAATATATAATTTTTTATAATTAATATATAAAATAATATATATTTTTACAGTGTGCAGTTGGTGAAGCCACCACCATCATCATCATTATTAAATGATCATATTTGTAAACGATAATAGGCTAATTTTTTAGGGGAAGAATTAGTAATCTGACGCCGTAAGATCAATTCGCTTATCGTTGGATTATTAAAGCATAGTTTCTTATTTCAATTTCTATTATTATTTCACTTAAAAGCATTACGTTTATAAATATGTAGACGTATAATGAGAACAACTTTGTAGTATACGTAATCTGATAAAGATGTACACACTGACGATAAAAAAGTATAAGAAAATTGATAAAACGTAATATCAATCATAGATCAAGCATGTAGTGATTAGTTGCTATATGTGGTTCAAGTAATTTCACTATGTTTTCCGACTTCAATTCATTTTTTTGTGTGACAATAATAAGTGATTTTTGCCAGTGTCAAGTCAGTTATCAACCTTGTCAACTGTTGTCATTATCTGACTCTATCTGTCAAAATAACGTGTTGCTCTACTTTTATTAGGAGATACCTGACCGGCGATTCTGATCTAATAAGATTAAGTAAATACAGAATTATTTTTTTGTATATAATTATACCGAATATAGTATATAATGATAAAACTATCAATAAAGATAATTAGTGTTTAAATTACTTGAGAGTATCTCAGTGTTTAGGAATACAATTTATTGGAAATTATGTAAGAAGTTTTTCTTCAACTTTAAAATATAAGTAGCAGAACTATTTTTTATATACAATGGAATCCACTGATAAATCTAAATCTGTGAACACATATTTAGCACCATTATTTGTAAGTATTTTATATAATTTATATTTATTTTCTTGAATATTGATAATTCTGCTACTTTATTGATATATTTTTAAAATATATGCTATTTACTCTATGCTTGAAAAGCTATATTTGAAGTGTTATAGCATGTAATATAATTTGGTGTTATTTAATAATAATTTTTAAATTATTATTTTAGGCTGGTGCTGTGGCTGGTATATCAGTAGATTTAACATTGTACCCTTTGGATACATTAAAGACAAGGTTGCAAAGTGAAAAAGGTTTCCAAAAGGCTGGTGGGTTTAGAGGTGTTTATAAAGGTAATTTTACGTTGAATAACATATTCTAATTAACTATATTCATTACTTAAACTACTTTTCTTGTGGTGAACGTTATCACAAGTTATAACCTTTTCAAACCTTGTGTTTTGAACTAGAAAATAAGAGGCCATCAAATATGTATGTTTTGATGCACATCAAATAAAATCCCAAAGCATAGTAAAAATCTAGAATTAGGTCTTTTGAAAGAGTGTGATATTTCCTTGGATACATCGGTCCATTCATGCTGCGCATAAAATCATGAAAGTTTGAACAATTCATAAAATAAATTGGTAGAATTTTACTATTAAAACATATTTATATTTTAGTTACATTTGTTCAAATTTAAGTCTAAATGGCTAATATTTGTGACATTTTTAACAATTGTTGTCGAAGATTATACTCCTGTAATATGACAGTCCCATTTAAGATTCTTTTCGTTAATAAGTCCACATTTATAATTGTTAGTACAACACCAAGATGTAACTTTGCTTTCTAAATTATGAAAGTTTATATATTTGGGATAGTTTTTCTATAACGGACTTTGATTGTGCTCACTCAACAATCCAAAGTCTCTAGGTCTCTGATACGATAACATGCTACTATTCTCCATCTTGTGCTGCTGCTGGAAGTTTGTTTACATTGGTGATGACCGCATTACTCTAATGATACTTAAAGCGATTGATAAATCATTGACAGGAAGATGGTCCCATGTATACCTTTTTTGCAACTTGATCTTCTCCCATCCTCTCTAGATGCCTGAGTCAAAGGAGTCGATACATCTTTGTCTCTTTGATTATCTTGGCATTACTCACATGTTCTTTCATCAATGTATTGAAGAATGCTGAAATCTCACAGGGGAGCTATTTTTTTATAGTTATTTTTAAATCTTTAATAACATGTATCACATAGACATGTTTTTGGATAGCTGGGGGAAGCCTAATGACATTAATGACATGTTTTTCTATAAAGGCCTTTTTAATGGCATAGGAAAGCATAGCCTGATGGAAACAAATCAACACCACCCATGGACATCTGCAGCACCATAGGCATTACAATTGTTTTGTCGGACTTTGAGATAAGAGTAGACTTGTTTTTGAAGGTTCCAACATTGTAGGCTGGTTTTATTTATCTTTAAATCTAGCACTAGTTAGACCTTCTTCTTAAGTGTTCTCTTTTGTAATAAGGTCTGTCCACCGTGGCCGCTACTTCCATGCCGATGACAGCACTTTTCTTCGTGTCATATGAAACGACAAAATCCTTAATTCAACCATTTGTGTTACCACAGTACGCGCCACTTGTGAATATGTTTGCTGCATGTATCGGAGAAGTGGTGAGTAATGTATTGACAGATATAATTCTAATTCTATGATTTTATTTTAGCCTATTCGACTACGGCGACTTCTAGGAAATTCTAGAAGTGTCAACTGCGCTTAACCACTTGACAGTTTTGCCCAAACTGTACTTGACGGTTCAAAAAAAAAACAGTGGTAGAAGAATAAGCTATTTTTCTAACACATTTTTCCAAAAAAATAAATCCCAATTTCTATTATCTTAACAGCCAGTATCATATTATAAGATATATAGGATCTCTTTCATATTTTTCAGCTAGCCTGTGTCATTCGTGTGCCAGCTGAAATAGCCAAGCAACGCAAACAGACGTACATGGGCTTGAAGAAGCTCAGCTCTATCTCTATACTGATGGACGCGTACAAAGCTGAGGGCTTCCGCAGGGGTGTTTATCGGGGCTTCTTTTCCACCGTGGCACGGGACATACCGTTTAGCCTGATAGAGCTACCGATGTGGGAGTTGCTGAAGACGTTTGTTAAAGAGCGTAATGATGGACAGATAACTGGATTTCAGGTCGGTGTGACGATTTCTTTTTTGTATAGCAGAGCAGGTAAACGAGCAAGCGGGTCACCTAGTGGTAAGCGATTACCGCCGCATATAGACATCCGCAACGCTGCAGGCGTCGCGGATACGTTGCGGAACTTTTACGAACACATACGTTTTTTCTTGACTGCCCCTATGTTATCATCACGTGGGAACACGGCAGATGGTAAATTGTTCCACATTTGCACAGTTCGTGGCAGAAAACTGCGACTAAATCGCACGGTGGTAGTAGGCCAGCCATCTACGTATTGAGAAAAGAACTTATAAATAAATATATGTATGGATTACAATTATTTATTCCGAGTCTGGTAACCCCGCCAATCTGCATTGGACAAACGTGGTGGGTTAACGTCCGTTCCTCCAGAAATGGAGAGGCCCGTGCTCACGTGTGTGACACACAGCGCGGGACACATATGGGCTGTTAAAACATGTTTTTTTATACTAATAATATTATTATTAAGAGAAAATTGTGTAAATAACAGAAATAATAATAATAATGTCTTTATTTTCATTAAATTGGTTTAATTACAAGGTTTTATGTATAGTTTGTTGTCTGCCAGAGTGCGTGTTGTGGCTCCATAGCTGGTGGGTTTACTGCCGCGCTGACAACTCCCCTTGACCTCGCTAAGACTCGCATCATGCTCGCTGAAGACTATGCTACCACAAGAAAACTCCACATCAGGCCCGTTCTCACCAGCATCTATCTAGAGTCCGGGTTCAGAGGACTATTTTCCGGTGTGCTACCGCGTATGGCAGCTTTCACCTTGGGTGGATTTGTGTTCTTCGGAATGTATGAAGATTCGAAGAGAGTTATTGAAAAATATTTGAATAGGTAACACAGGGCAGAGTTTTACTCTGATTCACAATTCATATGTGAATTTTTTGAAAGTTAGTTTGATGGACAGTCAAACTTTGTCAAGATCCGCGAACACAAATCAGAAAAATAATGTTGTTTATGTGCAAAAGTGCTTTTTTTTTTGCAAAAAAAAAAATACGTTAAAAACGATATTTTGTAATAAAAGCTATTGCTTTTGGAATAAACTTCAAGTTGGTAATTTTTTTATACTAATACGCGAGAGGAGATCCAATGTAAATACTAAATACACTTGTATAAGGGAATTTAAAATACATATTGAGAATTAGGCAAAATTGCAGCATATAATTTAATATTTTCATCTCTTTGGTAATTCATTAAAAATTCCCAAAACTTCCCTTAAACTAGTACAAATCTGGGAAAAACCGATCGTATGGCAACCCTATCTGTACCGTGATATGATTTCAAGGGTTTCTTGAATAAAAGATCGGAGGCAGTCATGGGGACTGCCGACAGAAGTGAAAACTTAAAACTGTATTTTGAAATTTCAAACTAATTGTTATATTAAACATTAAAATTTCATAATTTTTTGTATAAAAATCATTAACGTTAATCTGATTTTCATAATAAGTAATATGGAGAATATGAAAATAAATTAAATATACCTTAAGCATTAGCATGTTGCTGACGCGAACCCATTGATTTTATTCCCTACCCAGAGTCGTGTAACGCGGCTATAGAAATTTTCACTTCAAAAATGCATTTTACTTGTTTCGAATATTGTTATTTTTAATTAAAAAAACAGAAAACAATATATATATATATATATATATATATATATATATATATATATATATATATATATATATATATATATATATATATATATATATATATATATATATATATATATATATATATATATATATATATATATATATATATATATATTTTTTTTTTTTTTTTTTTTTTTTTTAATGGTTACCTTAAATGACGGGTACATACCTATTTAAGTAAAGATGTGTAAACTGGTTAAGATAAATATTTTTTGTTGTTGTTTTCTTTGGTGGCAGATAGTGATGGTGTTGTTGAAGGAAAACGTTGCAGATATATTTTTGTGCAATATTATAGTTAAGTAAGATATAGTGAATATAGCACAAGAAATATATACTTGTTATTTTTGTAATAAGATGAAAAACGAAGTGTCAGAATATTTGTGTATTTCTCGTGTGCTTTGACTTCATTTTTGTACAAGACGAAATTACATTGGCTTAGTGGCGGGGCCCTCCGCCCGCGGAGTCAAAGGTCGCGGGTTCGATTCCCGCATCGGAATAAATATTTATATGGATTTATAAATGTTTATTCCGAGTCTGGTAACCCCCCCAATCCGCATTTCCTTTCCTGTCCCTTTCTTTCTTCTCTATCCTTTCCCTTCCTCTCCGCCAATCCACGGTCTGCCGTGCCAATGGATGCGTGGCTAGGGGTGAGCCGGGTCGCAAGCGTGCTGATCGTCCCGGGGTCGGGCTCCCCCGGGGACTATGGTGCTTTACCTCGGCATGCAGGGCTCTGCTGGGGCTGACCTCCATCCTCCCTTGCGGCTCGTGGGATTCACTAAAGACGAATTTAATATACCTAATTTGTCGAAAAATGACGGCGACGTGGTTCGCCACCCATCACGTCCTGATTCTCACGAGGGCGAAAAGCGACCAATGACGAGCCGTTTCGCTGCGATGAATGGCAGCGGATGGTGCTCTATGGTCTCTGCCAACCTCTGCGGGGGATAGGCGTGAATATATATATAAAAAAAAACGAAATTAGATAAGTTCCACTATGCTATGAGATGTATAATTATATATTTAAAGAAATTAATCAGCAATTATCACATTGTATGATGTTATTGTTATTGAAATTAAAAATATTTTCACGGAAAAAATGAATTTTCTTTAATCTACTTCTTCTACGGTGGTCTAATAAGGTTACATGTGTTTAAGGTATACAGTATTAAAATTTATATAAAAAAATTCACTGTTAACGATATAAATCACATTTGAATAGAATAAAAAAGGCAGCCGAGCAAGCGTGTGACATAAATGAGATCAATCAACGTCGCTCAATATAGTATTTCTTAAAAAACACCGCCGACGGTTCACAGAGTGCTTGCTTTGAAAAAGTTTCGGGTGACACGACATGCTGGATCGCCGCTCGCTCAGATGGTGGGGATAAAGTAACTTATTTTCGTCTCTAATTAAGTCTCATAGCTATTATTCCAGTCAATTAAAGTGTTAATCAAAATAATTGTGTGAAATTTAAACAAAATAATTGTTAAATAATATTTATTGTTCACAAAATATTACTAACCACAACAATCTTTACAATTTTATATCGTATCTAATGCTAATTAATTAAATTTTTACACCGATATACATTTATGAACTATATAAACTTTTTACAAACAATAAAATTGGTTTTTATATAAATTCATATTTTTGGGTGCGATCAATATTGTTAAAAGTATATCCTTTTAAATCGATCACAACCAAAATGACAGTTATTAATATTATTATTATTATATGTGTGTATATATTTAAAAATATAAGTTTGAATATAAATTTTACTTGCCATAAAATTAATATTTTCATTTAACATATTGATATGTTTTCAATACCTGTTTGGTTACAATTTACGAAATAGTAATAAATAGATTAAACGTTCGAAACAAAATCGATTTCGAGTCGAAATATCAATAACTGTTACACGTCTTAAATGAAATTAAGACAGTGACAGTTGATAAAAAAATGTAGACTGGAAAATCGAGTTTCTAGATTATCGATACGTTTAAAGACACACGTCCTGGTGTAAATGAGACAATATTTAGTTATTCAACAGTCGACATCCTAATTGTCTCTAGTACTCAATGCAATCAATCAATACAATTCGAGTGGCCTAACAATAGATGTAAATATAAGGTGGAAGATACGGTACTTTGTTTATTGCAAGTTAACTTTGTCATTGTTAATAAAATAATTGACAAACGTTATGAAATAAACACTCTAATGACGACATTGGAACCAAATAAAACAAAAAAAAGTTTTATCACTTTTTACATCGCATAATGGTTATAAGCATTACAATCATAAAGTCAAAATGTACAACAAACAGTAGAGTCAGCAAGATGAACTTAACTCAAGTGGGAACGAGCTAGCAATATTAGTTACTAGCGTACGCTAGGGATGTCGGAAGTGCCAAAAAGTGCCGATATAAATCGTATCGATATTTTAAACAAGTCTAGCGTACATCGCATTTAGTATGAAAGTGAGTTCACGGACGTAAGTTCATATCTTTCTTCTGATTCACTTATATCTATGGTTCTAACTTTGAAAACTTTAATAAATCAGTTATATTCGGATCGTTTTCTTTTTTTCAATATTTAGATGATTAATTTAACACGATTTTGTTTCGTTCTCAGTATTTTTTTTTTTGCACCTTTACCGAAATTTGAGGTTATTTACGATACTTCCTTGCCTTTTCTACAGTACCAACAACTCTTTAATAGTAATAAACTATTTTCGTAACATGATGTTATATATTTCTTCGCAGTTTAGTAATATTTCGATTTTCATTGATTTTAAGATAAGGTATATTAGGATAATATAATAATATGAAAAATGTGGAAAAATTGTAACTTATTCATCCACTTAAAAATAAAGAATTTTCCTTTGGATTATCATAGCCAAAATAATATTAATATATTTTACTTAAATATTTAGAAAAACTTATTATCATTTATATTTACCAAACACCGTATATTAAAGATGTGATAACCAGGCTGACAGAGTGAGAATCACATTAGATAGACCATAAGTTTTTTATGATTAAATTACTGTCAATTTATTATAAATTCTATGTGTTTATAAAAATAATTTACTTTTAATTGTAATTAATAAACATTTACTTACAATAACGATATCGTATCATATAATATATATAATAAGAAAGTAAATTTTATGAGGAAACGACTCGAATAATAAATAATTGCAAGATAAATAATACTCGATAATATATAATAAGAAAAAAATAATTTTGTTAAAAAATTGTTGGCAAAATGATAACCACTTCAATTAATTAGCTGTATTTTTTTAAATTATTCAATACACCATTATTTATAAAAAGTAGGTAAATTGAATGTAATGGCTCCATCATCATAATATATGTGTTTATGTTTTAGTATGTTCAGTTAAGTATGTAATATTAAAATGAAGATATTACTTTTAAAATGACGCCATATTTAAAATGGCACTTCACATGTTATCAAAAACCTAAAAATCTTTTATAGATGATATTTTAACATAAAATAGCAAACGAAAAAAGGAAAAAGGTTGAAATTAAAGGTTTTGTGATAAAAAACAACCTCTCACAACATATTAAAGGTTATGATAAACTTTGTCCAAGTGCACTTTCATATGTAAAACATTTAAAGACTGATTTTGCAATTTGTCATTATTTTTTAGTAATGTTATTATAAAATTTTTATGAACACATTCTCAATTAATCTGTATAAATAATTTTCTATTCTTTGCTCTATATTTAATTATATAATATTTAGCAATTTTATTAAACACATTTATATGTTTAATAAAATTTCTAAATAAAATTGCACCGTTATAAACGCGAACATGGTGCCAAAAATTAGAATTTCTTTTAAAATAAAATATAAACAGATCGCCATTTTATAAATTCAATTTTTTTACATAAAAAATGAATTTACAAATTGTAAATTTGTTTTCACGTGTACATCTGACAAGTATCGTTACGCTGTTGTCTGTATAATCTGTCTACCTAAATATTACGTTGGTAGCACTGTTGGCCCGCTGTGTATTTTCCCGCGTGTGCCTTCTAAAAGGGTTCCAAGATGGCGCTCGGCGCGGCGAGCGTGCTGTCAATCCCGTTAGCGCTGTTGAGCCGCTGGAAGCGCTTGATGCAGCAGATACAGAGCCTGGATTTGAGCTCGCCTGTCGAACTATCTCTGGCGACGACTGAAGAATTAATAACAACGAGAATCAACAATAAGTGAAGAATCTATATATCGAAGCAAAACAGCGAAAATGATGTAATTGACACAGATATGAAATTATTTTTATTGCATATTTGGATAAATAAAAAAGAAATGTCTGAAAATGTCAAAAGAATGGTCTGAGTCTCACAGCTCTACGACCAATAGAAAATTTTGTACAACGTTAAAACTGTTGGTGACTGTTGTAAAACTGACTGTGATCAGATACAATTTTAATTCGATCAGAAATCTTGAATTTTTTGGCTCTGGTGGAGAGTTTTCATTTTGCGGTTTAATACGTTTTCGCTTTTTTGCCTCGATATTAAAACACGAATAGAAAACTTTGTACCCCCTTTTTAAAGCATATTGCAGATATGAAGGAGTGTGAGATTTAATATAATTAACGTTCATATAGAGTGTATGGAGATATTATATACGGAGACAAGTGAAACAGATAATAAATATTATACATATACCCAACAGAAAATAAAATGACACGCACTATATATATATATATATATATATATATATATATATATATATATATATATATATATATAAATTTTAAACTGAATACCATTGTTTTTTTTAATTAATGGTCAAGTATCGGCATATATTGCGATAGCCAAAAGGAACTACATCAGAACAAATGTTTGGTAAAAACACTGCGTTGATTTTTTAGTTTTATTGGATTGGATGATTGTTATGAAATTATTATATATAGCTATTTATTGATGTGAAACATCTTATAGCGGGTTATGGGAGTGAAACCGTAGACCGAGACGTCGTCTCGATTCAGGCTACGCTCTCCTCCACTCGACTCTGTACAGGATCACATACACGTACCCGTGAACGATAGATACCGATCCGTCGGTAATGTTTCACGTCCTTAGACGCTTCTCTTATTTTTTTTTTCAATAAAAGAAAAACTAAAAACCTTAAGGCAGCTCTTGTCCATGGGTGTGGCGAGGCGCAGTGTGAGCGAGTCTCCAGTGTTCTGGATCAGTTTCACCACCTCCTCGTGCGAGCTCCACTTCACGTCTTTGTCGCCTATCGCTATGATGAAGTCACCTTCACGCATGCCCCCTATCTGTAACACGTCAAGTTTAGACATATAGTTATTTATTCAGCCTGGATGTTCCACCAACACACCTTAGAAAAATGTGATGGGTTAATGTGCATTCCCGTGAGCCCCGTAAGCCCCCTTCACGATTTTTAGTGGTAGAGCCACGCGGCAGACGAATACTTTGTCAAGAATGGCATAATAGTTGTCTGTAGCATGAATGGGCCGGCTCGCCCGGGAAGTACCACACTCCCGTCGAAAACCGGGGTCTGAGTGGTAGCTTAGCTACCGCGCTTCGTACGGTGAGCCGCCGAGTTTCGAAAACCCAACACCCTCCCCCCTCCCTCTCCAATTTCCACTCCCATAATGACACTTTTAAAGGTCGGCAACGCTTCGCACTGCCTATGGCACTCCGGATGTCTATGGACGGCGTAGATTACTTTCAGAATCAGGTGACACGCCTGCTCGTTTGCCTTCCTATCTGAAAAAAAAAAAATATGTCTGCGTTATGACAGAATGTTGCAAATTCGTAAAGGCAATACACCTACCTACTCCTGTTGCCGCTAATAATTTGATGAATATCAAAATTTAATAAAATTGGACGACTTACATCAGCCAAAGAGTTAGGTTCGACCGCAGCTATCACTACAGGCGCGTCTCCTCTCACGGAAAAACCGAATCCATCCTCGTTGCTGCCATTCGAAACGTTGTATTCGCTCGCCACCCTCCTGAGTGGATCCTTCTTCCGTTCCCTTCCATTCTTCAATTTCCCATTACAATCCCTAATCAATCCATTTTCTATCTTCAATCCATCTCTATTACGGTATTCATGGTTCTCGTAATCAATTACTTTTGGATGGTAATCGTAATTTGTGTTATAACTGTTTATGTAAACGCCGTTTCGTTTCGTCACTTTCTCGTAATCATCGCTGTATTTCTCATCGTTCCTTATTATTTGGTTGTAATACGTGCTGTTGTCTTCGGACCTGTCGCGTTTGTCGCTCGGCCTCCTCCTCGTTCGGTTCTCCTCCTCTTCTCTGCCGTTCCTCCTGTCCCGTCTCGCTTCCCGCCTCTTGTCCGCGTGCTTCTGCAGTTGGATTAGCCGCGGTGCGCTCCAGTGCCGTTTAGCCGAGAATACCGCAATGGGTCCGAGGGATTTGAACAGATCCTCTACTCTGTGCTGAGCGAAATCAGGAGGCGTTAGCGCCAGTTGAAATTTCGATGAAGCTGTGAACGAACCAGTAAGTTATATTAGATTTTTTGATTTGACTTTAAAGAGTACTTCCTAGCCCAATCTTCCACTTCACGCATTCAGGTCTTGCTGATTACGCAGATTAATGTTCCACCTGAAGCAGGGCTCACTGAACGGCTAGATGCTTTAAAATTTCTCAGGCTTATCTCATCTCTTAGCATCTTTCATCGATTTTACGAAGTAGAAACGTTGCCAGCCTTTAAGAAATGTCGTATCACTTCGGGAATACCGTTAAAGGTAGCGTTGAAACTGTTCACACGGAAAAAGAAAGCGTGTGTTGCCAGCTTTTGATAAATGCCGTAATTGTAGGTAAGTCAGCTGTCTCCACAGTGGTGGAGTTCGAAAGGAAGTTGGGGGAAGAAAAAAGACCTCAAAAAAAGTAACGCAGAAATGCACCGTATTTCATCGTGTTAGGACGTAACTTACGAAGTATGGCCGGTGCATCCAGTAGATCCTCGAAATCCGGTTCCTCGCGAAGCTGCGACTTCTCCCGAGACGCTCTCTCCCTCTGGGCTTGCACGACGCGAGACAGTGCTTCCTTGCTTCGTAACTCGCTGCAATTAAACACGGAATAAAGATCAGGTGAAGTAGAGAAACAATGTATTGAAGGATGGGGAAGAAGACTTCATAAGGCTTGGAATATTTGGAAAGTCAGAACTTACTTTAGATCTATATATATATATATATATTATAGATATATAAAAAAATTAGTTAAATATTCCTGGATATTTGCAAACCATTGCATGAAATACAGAATTAACATAGTTTGTCCGGTGACCGAATTAGGTTTTAAAATATAAATAATAAAAAAAAACTACAAAGGATATAAATAAAATTCAATAACTATTACGAAGAATAGAAGTGCGAATTTTGTTTTTTTAAAATTATAGTAATGGGGAGGCCATTACTATAATTTTAAAAAAACATAGGAGCCCATTAGGGACAAACATAGGAGCCCATTAGGGACAAACATAGGAGCCCATTAGGGACAAACATAGGAGCCCATTAGGGACAAACATAGGAGCCCATTAGGGACAAACATAGGAGCCCATTAGGGACAAACATAGGAGCCCATTAGGGACAAACATAGGAGCCCATTAGGGACAAACATAGGAGCCCATTAGGGACAAACATAGGAGCCCATTAGGGACAAACATAGGAGCCCATTAGGGACAAACATAGGAGCCCATTAGGGACAAACATAGGAGCCCATTAGGGACAAACATAGGAGCCCATTAGGGACAAACATAGGAGCCCATTAGGGACAAACATAGGAGCCCATTAGGGACAAACATAGGAGCCCATTAGGGACAAACATAGGAGCCCATTAGGGACAAACATAGGAGCCCATTAGGGACAAACATAGGAGCCCATTAGGGACAAACATAGGAGCCCATTAGGGACAAACATAGGAGCCCATTAGGGACAAACATAGGAGCCCATTAGGGACTATTACTACCTAATGGTCATTTATGTGCTGGTAAGCAGTAATTAAACTTTTAGCTTCCCTTTGATATAAAAACCGCTGGCAAACCTTGCGTGTGTGTGTGTTGTGTGTGTGTATGTATGTGTGTGTGTGTGTGTGTGTTTTATGTATTCAATTAAAATATATTTGTTTTTGTATCTACTACGTAAAAATTTTTTCAAAAAAAGTTGATGGACACAGAATACCTTCGCTTTAAATCCGCGTTTGTACAGAAATAATAAATAAATAAAGATATTCTTACCGACACATTCTCTGTAATCTCAGGGCCTCCTCGTAGAGTGCTAGAGCCTCGGCTAAATGTGCTCGACCTAACGCCGTGAAGTCCAACTCTTGGTCGTACTTCAAAGTGGGGCTGGCTGATCCTGAAAGTAGGTGAATGATACTTTCAAAACTTACAGCACGGTGTGATGGAATAATAAGACATCATCTGTGTGGTTTAATAGTGACAGTATAGTGTCATTTGTTTTCTCCTCGTAAACGTGGTAATGGATGATATAAATAATAGAAATAGAAAAAACTTTATTTATAAGATTTTAGATTATATAGATAACATTTTCAATTCAATAATATTATAATGTACAAATACATAAACAAAACGAAAAGAAAATAATTTCAATCTAGAGAGAGAGGAAGAGAGAGAGAGAGAGAGAGAGAGAGAGAGAGAGAGAGAGAGAGAGAGAGAGGGAGAGATTTCTCTTTCTCTTCTTCTGTCGGAGAAGAGGAAAAATATTATAAAATCCTTACCGTTGCTAGTGCGTTCCGGTGCATGTAACGCAGCGAGCCTGTCGCGTACTCGTGGCGAGCTGGGAGCGTTTAGTAACGCCACGCCGCAATACTGGTGCGCTAATGCTGCGAGAAAGAAGCACGAACGATTAGGAATTTACATACATTCATACATATGATCGACGACCAATTAACTCAGTGGCAGAGATCTCCGCCCGCGGAGTCAATGGTCGCGGCTTCGATCGGAATAAATATATGTATGCATTACTAATATTTATTCCGAGTCTGGTAACCCCGCCAATCCGCACTGGACAAGTGTGGTGGGTTTAACGTCCAATCCTCCACAAATGGAGAGGCTCGTTCGTGCTCAGCAGTGGGACATATATGAGCTGTTAGCAAAAAAAAATACATATGATCACGCATGTTCCCAGAAGGAGAATCTCTATCTGCTACGATCTCGGCACAATTTCTATGCTTCATCCACACTTATTATTCTCTTCACACAATTTCACCGGTTAATGTAACGTTTTTTTAATTTATACATGTTTTAAACATATATAAATGAAAAAAATGTTACATATATATATATATATATATATATATATATATATATATATATATATATATATATATATATATATATATATATATATATATATATATATATATATATATATATATATATATATATACTAGTAGATTCTACGGAAGACAACGGTTGTCTTTTGTAGAGTCTACTATACCTGAGGATAATATACCATACGTGTTGGGGCGAAACACGTGTCGTTTGCAAGGTGGAAAAGTGGTAGTGTGTGTTTGGTGTTGTGTATAGTGGTTGGTGGGTGGAGTGTTGCTGACGGCCGTTTTTCGTTAAGATTTAGTTTAAGTTCCCTAGAAATCCACTTCATCCAGCAGGAAAACACACATTATTAATTTTCTATTGTTGTTTACTTGTCTCGGATCTTAGCTAAGTAAAAGTTCTAACTGTCCACGAAGTGATTAGTGTTACACCCTTAAGCTGCGATGGAGGTCCAGAAGTGGATTCGTGGTCCAATGAAAATCAGTATTGTGAACATTAATTACCTTTATAAAATTCAGTCTTGACGTGGACCAAGGAGACCCAAGAGTATGGCACGTAATTCAATACACCCTCTGTCTGCATCTGTAATATCAAGAAAATTACATTGAAATTCTTTTCGGTAATTTGACACTAAGTAGTAACAACTCAGTAGGCAAGGGTCGGCCTCACGGTCGGTTTATAAGAATCCTTGGAAAATTTAAAATAATTGAATCTTCCTAAAAAAACACACAAACTGTTTGGCTTGAGGTTTGCGAGTAAGTAAGTCCAATCTCTTACAGTGAATAAAAAACTTTATCAAGGTCGCTTGGCTCTCTTTTCTTTGATGACAATTAGTTATAACTATTATGCCAGTGTCAATTAGAATACAATAATATCCAATCTCTTTAAATGTAACAATTCAGTTTATCACGTTACGTCTTGATAAAATGGTGGCTATTCTACCAAAATATTCTGTGGACTTTTTCAGTCAACTTAACAAGTTACGATACACGCATTTATTTCATATCACTTCACTTATACGCCATAATCGAACTATATTGCATAATACGCCACCACAATTAAACAATATAACTGATAATAATATAAGATTATGAAAATAAAATAAAAACACAACGTCACTGATGTAAGTTGGCGGGAAAGTCCGCTTGGCTTTCAAACCCCGAAAAAAAGAACGTTCTGTTTGGCTTCAGGCTTGCGAAACTTAAGTCCAATCGCTTGTAGTGAATAAAAAAGTTAATCATGATTGTTTGGCTCAAACCCGCAAAGGCCTTCGTCAACCCACCATTTTAAATACAGACTAAAATAATTCCAACTCTTTTTTTTTTCGTATATATTTTTAATTAATATTTGTATTTACGTAAATTTGTTACGTATTGTTTAACCCTTCTTTGCATGATTTTTTCTTTATTGGTGAAATAAATCAAGGTGATATAATTCATGTTCAAAATTAAAGGAAAAATGGTTAAAAAAAATCTTAGTATATATTTATAGTATAAATTTAGTAAAAACCCATATGATAGAAATTACCATTATCAGGCAAAGTAAGATCATTGGCTTAGTACTAAATAGAAATAAAAGAGGATATCATTAGATATATGTTATTCTTTATGATAATTAACTAAACAATTATTATTTTTACTACAAGAAATTGTAAAATATAATAAAACAAAATCATACGTTTATTGCAATTACAACAAATAGCGGAATGATAACTTTAAGCTCGTTTTACTGACAGTGACACTTGCTTATTTTTGACAGCTATGTTTTTTTTATGCAATGGACATTAAAAAGGTATCCAGACACGATCCACTTGAAGTGAACTTGTTCTTTTATATAATTTTTGGGCATTCAGTGTTATGATGGAAATTTCCACCATTATGCAAAGAAGGGTTAAGAGGTCTAAAAAGTGAGTTCCTTGCTACCTACAGCTTTGATGTTAATTAAATAAAACAATGGGAAATATTATTCTATGTAGAAAATGAAATAATTGCTCGGACTTTCGCGTCAACATACCTATATTAGTGACGTGATTTTATTTAGTTTTCATTATCTTATTATCAGTTATATTGTTTAATTGTGGTGGCGTATCATACAATATAGGTCGATTAAGGCGTATATGAAATAAATGCGTCGTGACTTTTTAAGCTCGCTAAAAAGTCCAAAATAGAAAAACTTTATTTATGACACCTTTTTTTACATTAACTGAAATTAAATCCCTAATAATATTATAATATACGAATAAAGACACAAAATAAAAAGAAAATAATTTTAATCTAACAAGTATCATAAAATGGTTCTTGCTCAGCATATGCCAGGCGCACTATTGGAGCACCCGGCGCTGGTTGACAGCAAGAACCAACGTGGTCAGATCGCGGACCACAGTGACGACATTCATACTGACACACTCGTACATACACATACATCCACATATATAGCTACTCAAGGTTTTGGTAGTATAGCTACCATTTTATCAAGACGTAACGTCACAAGATGATATTTAATATTTTTGTATTTTAAATGCCTTTGTGGATATTTATGGGCGGCGTCGATTGCTTTCCATCAGGTGACACGCCTGCTCGTTTGCCTTCCTATCTCTCAAAAAAATTGTTTGCATCAAGGTCATACCTTCTCGTAAAGTTGTGTGTAGACGTGCGCGAGTTGCGCGCTCTCCTGCGCGAGGTCCAGGCACATATCCAGGTCTTGGTGCAGCTGGGGCTCCCGGCCGCCGCACGCCTCGCGCGCCTGCAGCTGCAACTTCTCGAAGAGGCACTCACGGGCTTGCGCCTGTAGAAAACCATACTGTGTGACTGATAATGAATATACATATGGTGCACCATATCCTAGCACATGCGTTATTAGCCTAGTTGAAACTATTGACATGATGATTCTAGTAATATTACAAACATTGCTTTAAATATTATTAGAATTGTATTTAACATTGCATTTTGAATGTAATATATATATACATATATATATATATATATATATATATATATATATATATATATATATATATATATATATATATTTTATATATATATATACAGGGTGTTCCAGAACAGGATTGATTGTAACCATCATGAGAACAATCAGAAAAAAAATCTATCCCATGCAGTTTGAAAATTAGGGGCATTTAAGAAAAACCTAGAAATTTGGTTAAACTGTAACCATTTTTCAACAAAAATCTAAAGTAAACATTTTAAAATCATTAAAATTATCAAAAAAGATTCAATAAGTAGGTGACATAAGAACATTTCTATAAGAATGATCTTAGCCGTAATTGAAAAGAATTTTTAATTTTGAATGTGTGATGATATGTATGTATGTATTTGGCTGAGGTATGTGTGACTTACCGTCATAAGCGTCCCGAGTACCAGGAGCGTGTCAGCAGCGAGGTCGACGGAGGGTGCGTTGGTGAAGTTCTCGTGGATGTAGCGCAGCGTGCCGGCCGCGCGGAGCATGGCGTCTACAGCGCCGTCCAGACCCGCACAAGTCTTGCGCTCCTGGTGGATATTAGGTTTTTATTTTATTTATAACACATTACATTTTTTTTTATTTTGGCTCCGATTGATGACGACCGATTGGCTCAGTGGCGGGGCCCTCCGCCCGCATCGGAATAAATATATGTATGGATTTATAAATATTTTTCCGAGTCTGGTAACCCCCAATCCCAATCCGCATTTCCTTTTCTGCTCTTTCCTTTCTTCTCTATACTTTCCCTTCCTCTTCGCCGGGATAGCTCCAACTCTATAATGAAAACCGGTGTTGCTACATTCATCTCGCGCCTTATGATATATAAGATATAACACAAATGAAAAATTTTAAAATGTATGGACCAAAAAAATTGTCTGAAATAAAGATTATTATTATTATTATTATCCTTTATTTACATAATTTTCTCTTAATAACAATATTATTAATATACAAAAGAAATCTATAAAAATAATATTATCATTAGGGTTATTAATCATTCGTGGCGGGATAAACCAAGCACACGAAGGATTATGCTTCCAAGGAAAGGAACCTTCTCACGATCCTAGCCGTGCACAATATGGCTGCTTTTTGAATTTTGAATTTAACCCACTTACCTAAACCTAACTTGGACAGATGGGCGTCCAAATTTTTACCGATAAGTCCATTCACAGAGACCACTACGGGTACAATGACAGTTGAATCGACGTGCCACATGGCGGAAATCTCATGCGCGAGGTCTATGTATTTTATTTGTTTATTTTTTTCCGCTATAATGAGATTCTCGTCACGCGGAACATTAATATCCACTATCATTGCCTCGCGTGTAGTTCGATCCACTATCACAATATCAGGCTTATTGGCAACAATGTGCCGATCCGTGATAATGGATCGGCACGGTATTATTATGTAAGAAGCGGCATTCACAAATTTAAATTAAGTTTTTCCGTATACCGTCGTGATGAGGTGTGGGTGTGTGTATAGTGGGTGTGTGTGCGCAAATTGCGTGTACTACCCACAGTAGTGTAAGTGTTTTAGCTGCGTACATGTACGATCATTTTATACCAACGTACGATGTACGACAGCTATTCATTATCGTACGCAAATATACGTTAATATTAAAGTAACCGAAAAAGTTTTTTTTCTTAATGCAGGGAAAATCTGCTCGGCCCGACAGGTCTAATACATACATAGGTGTTTTTAAGATGTTTTGTGTTACCTGTTTAGCGCCAATCTGCGTGTATATGCCCGCCATGTTGAACAGTACGCAGGCTTTCTCAAAAGCCACTGTTCTCTGGCAAGATGGAACTCCTGTGAAAGAAATAAGGGTCATAAATTGAATACATCATTAATGGAAACAATTGCAGCGTATCATACTGTTGTCTGATAGAGAACGCCTTTTGGAATGCCTTACGCAAGTTTGAATAAAAAAAAATAATTTGTTGTCTATGGTAATCTACAACTCTGTAGATCTGTGCCAACTAGATACGCAATTAATAATTAATTACCGATGATTTATCATATGATTTCTTCAATCACATTCACAACCTGCTACTGTCATCGATCACACGAGTGTGATTATTTAACAAGTAGGACCAAGTGTACATTACTATTAAAATGTTGTGAAAAAGGTAAATGTGATTATTTTAATACTTGTGCTAGTAAAAATCAATTGGTGTTCGTTAGTCTCGCTAAAACTCGAGAACGACCGGACCGATTTGGCTAATTTTGGTTTTGAATTATTTTTGGAAGTCCAGGGAAGGTTTAAAAGGTAAATATGAGTAAATATGATAAAAATATAAGGAATATATAATAGTAAAAGCAAAAATTCGTTTTCCCTTAGAAACTATTCGTACATGTCAAGTATTTGATGTTTATTTTGTAAGTACCTAATCGTTATGACGTGACTATTTTTAAGTAACATCAAGTGTAATATATAATAATGATAAAACGTAATAAACTATATTTAATCTGTGTTGTATTTAATGAGATAAAGATATTATATTAATTTGTATATAAATAAATGTATTGTAAGCAAGTTTCAAATTAGAACCGTACACTACAAACTTTATTTTGTAAGCTTATAATAACCTTTGTGATATAACAATTTTCAAGCAACATCATGCGTAATTAAAAATAATATAATAATAAAATCTAATTCATATCGGGTATTTCTTTTTGTTCGTGTTAAGTTTTGACCACATTTTTTACTAAAGTTCAAACATTCTGCAGTTATCGTTCAGCTTTTTTATTTATTGATTCTGAGGCGGTACGAAGTTGGCCAGGACAGCTAGTAATATATTAAAAAGGGAAAAATGTATACTAGTGGCATGTTCTGACATGAGTTATTTAAAATATCTATTAGTAACTCTTGTTATTTTTACGTTATTATGTGTACCTGTTAAGGAATCGAACCACTCGAAGTAAACGCCGAGCGATCGATCGGGCGGGAAGAACCTTCGCTCGATGAAGTATAGTTGGTTGTAGTACTTGAAGAGCAGAGCCACGCCCACGCTGGAGCGGACTGGGGTGCGGATAGCCTACGTACGGACAAAGAACGGGCATTGAAGACACTGAATTACTTATATGTATATATTATATAATATATGTATACGGCGACGTGGTTCGCCACTCGTCACGTCCTTATTCCCACGAGGGCGAGAAGCGACTAGTGGAGAGCCGTTCCGCTGCGATGAATGTGAGAGGAAGAATGGATGAGTGTGGAGGCTGTGCCGGGATCGTTGCGGATGGAGCTCTGTGGTCTTTGCCAACCCCTGCGGGGGAATATATATATATATATATATATATATATATATATATATATATATATATATATATATATATATATATATATATATATATATATATATATATATATGTGTGTGTGTGTGTGCGATAGACAATGATATGGTCTTTCGAATTAACCTTCCTATACCCGCGCGTTTGTCTGAGAAACCGACAGAATGATTTTTCGATTTTAAATAAAGAACGAATAATGCTAGTTTAATGAACTTGGTCACACGTCACGTCAATTTCAAGGTCGTATCAAATTAGGCAAGTACTAGAAAGTTCATTAAACTTGCATTACATTGCATTACATTATTCGTTCTTTATTTAAAATCGAAAAATCATTCTGTCGGTCTCTCAGACAAACGCGCGGGTATAGGAAGGTTAATAAACTGAAGTCGTAATGGGGTGGCCACGTTTGGAGATTTCAACTGGCGGAGCAGACGAGTGCTGGAGTGGAGACCACGCCTTCGCAAACGTAGTGTAGGGCGCCCACTGGCTAGATGATGCGACGATCCGCTCAGTGCTGCTGGCTGACTGCGAGACTGGATGCGTGATGGAAGCTGAAGAGCAGTAGACTGCCGCAGGCTGTTAAAGATAATAATAGGCGACGAGCAAAGCGGATCTTGCATGCTCTATATTTTTAGTCACTTGCATATTCAGATCAAAAAAAAAATAGTGCGTCGATGGGTTGAGGCCTGAGTCTCGCAGCTATACGACTATATACGACTATAGTGAGTGCTCCAGAACTGCTGCACCTCGCGAAGGAGGAGGAGAGTTGTGCTGAATTGGCTGCCAACCTTTGCAAATCGGAGAGGCACTCTTAGAAAAGGATTAATGTCGAACGTTATAAAATTAATTAAAAACTAACCTGTCTCATATCCATAAAGTCAGAGATGGCGTCCTCGTACGCCACTGCATCCTCACTGTAATGCTCCAGGATGAAGTCCTTGAACGGTTCTCGGAAATCTACCTCCTTTGTCTCCTTCAGCCCCAGCGGGATCATTGGCATAACGCATTCTTTACTGGAAATAAAAAAAAATACAATAAAACATTACGTTCTTTATCGATTCTTATCGGTTATTTACGTTCTTTTGATAGTAGTAGAGCCACGCTGCAGACGAATACTTTGTCAACAATGGCATAATATTTGTCTGTAGCACGAATGGGCCGGCTCGCCCGGGGAAGTACCGCACTCCCGCAGAAAACCGGCGTCTGAGTGGTAGCTTAGCTACCGCGCTTCGTACGGTAAGCAGCCGAATTTTAGAGGCCCAACATCCTCCCCCCTCCCTCTACCCCCTCCCATAATGACGTTGCGGACGTCTATGGGCGGCGTTGATTGCTTTCCATCGGGTGACACGCCTGCTCGTTTGCCTTCCTATCCCATAAAAAAATATTTATATAACAAACTTAAGGAAAAATATGCAACTTGCGCTCCGCTTCCGCTATAGACTGCTACTATAACCTGACCCTTACAAATTACACCACTAACTCTAACAGTCATCCACGTCAATCAATCAAGCAGAGATAACAGTGCACCAACTTATTAGAGTGAAAAAAATCTATTGTATATACCGGATGTTCTTTTTCTTGTATAAATAAAAGTATGTATGTGGACAGTCAAAAGTTTTACTTAGCTAAGGTCCGCGACAGGCAAAACAATAACAGAAAATTAATAATGTGTGTTTTCCTGCTGGACGAAGTGGATTTATTTGGAACCTAAACCAAAAACTTACCGAAAAACGGCCAGCAACTCCACGGAAGACAACCGGACTTTTCGATTGTCTTCCGTAGAGTCTACTATACCTGAAGATGCCTCGTGTTGAGGCGAAACACGTGTCGTTTGCAAGATGGAAAAGTGGTAGTGTTTGGTGTTGTGTATAGTGGTCGGTGGGTGGAGAGTTGCTGGCCGTTTTACGGTAAGTTTTTGGTTTAGGTTCCAAATAAATCCACTTCGTCCAGCAGGAGAACACAGATTATTAATTTTCTGTTATTGTTTTGCTTGTGGCGTATCTTAGCTAGGTATAACTTTTGACTGTCCACATAGTGATGGATTTCCGCAAAGTAACGCCTGACACCATAAATCATTTTAAATAAAAGTAGGTAAAAAAAAACTTTTAAGTTAACAGTTTTATACTAATACATTAATGTAAAAATGTGGGACGTATAAGAATCTGAATTAATTATACGAGTACAGTCTTTATAAGTTAGTATGTGCCTCATGTTTTTATTTTAGCGTGTTATTAACATTAGATTGCCCAAGAAGTCATTGTGAATGCTTTTTAATTTTATTTAGAAAGAAATTATATTTATAATGATAAACTAACTACACTAAGTCTAATAGAGGTCCGCGTCATTCAATCTTGCAGAGATAACGGTGCTCCAACTCATTAGAGTGAATAACATCTATATACCGGGTGTTCTTTTTCTCGTATAAATAAAATAGGTAAAAAAAATACTTTTAAGTTAACAGTTTTATTATTTATACGAGTACAGTCTGTATACAGATAGTATGCGTCTCACGTTTTTATTTTAGCGTGTAAATTACCCAAGAAGTAATTTTTAATACTTTTTAATTTTATTTAGAAATAAATTCATAATGATGCAGTTTATTAGAATTTTGAGACTACATACAGTTGTACAACTGTATGTCAGTCGAAGTTCATCATCATCATCATCATCAACAGCCTGCGGCAGTCCACTGCTGGACATAGGCCTCCCCGATGAAGCGCCACCTAGCCCGATCTTCGGATACACGCATCCAGTTTCTGCCAGCCGCACTGCGCAGATCACATTATTATTTTTTTGTTTTTGTTCGCTTGTCGCGGATTTTAGGTAAGTAAAAGTTCTGACTGTCCACATTTTTAAATTAAATCAACGAGCAGTCAAAATGATTTTTTGGGCAATCTAGTGTTAAAAACGTTTAACTCAAATGATTTTTTTATTTTTTCTTTTCAATTTTTTTTTCACCAAGCGTAATGTATGAAACTCGTCAAAACCAACCAAATGTGCCCAAACTTCCTGACTCCATCGTAATTTCAAGTTAAAATTATTATGATGATGTATTGTCACGGGAACTCAACGGTAGAGTCACGCCTCAGACGAATACTTTGTCAAGAATGGCATATTATTTGTCTTTACATATGACATAAAGGGATCAATGACCTTTTTAAAAATAAAGAAGTCAATAATCTCTGCGCAACAGCAGTACAATATGATTCATTCGGATAGTCTGTGTGATGTGTGACATGACACAGACTATCCGCAGACTTGTAATTGTATAAAAAATATCTATAATTAATTGTGAAAAAAATAATTAAAAACAATATGAAAAAGAAATATATTTGCTTTTGGGATTAACAAGTGGATAATATTTTTTACAATGATACGAAGACGCCTTGTATAATAATATGATTTTTGTCTGTTGTTAGTGCAACCATATTAATAAATCTGACTTTCACATATATAAAAATCTTAAATATAAAACTAGTCATAAATAGATTATTATCTTCATCAACAACGGCCTGGGGCAATCTACTGCTGGCCATAAACCTACCCTATGTTACGTCACTAAGCCTGTCTTCGGCTTCACTTTAGTTTCTGCCAAGACGCGGATGGAGTGTATCTAGTATTTTCAAATAAACCGTAACTGTTTCTAGAAAGATTTTTAACTCGACAAATAACGTAATTTATATTAAAGAAAAAAGATCAGGTAATTTTATTACAGCTAAAAATGGAGTACAATAAGCAGAAATTTCATGCTAATATTACAGTTTCAATTATAAATATTATGAACTTGAAAATAATTGTTTATAATTGGCATAATGGTTATATGACTTTGTATCCGTCAAAGAAAAAAAAAAACATTTTATCAAGAGAATCATTGTAATTAAAATCACTGTCGGAAATTTCATATTAAATTATATTTTTAATCATGAATACGGACGTATTAATTGACTATACTCATCTATTTTACAATTAATAGTTTTTTATCACAATCAAAAAACTGGTACGTCGAGAAACCTGACTGGAGTTATTTATTTTATGCGCTATTTCTTAATTTTGAATTGCGTTATTAACGGTCGTTTTTAATTTAACGCTTTTACATTATAATTAGCATAGCAGTTCGCTATGGGAGAGATAATTACACGAGATTGCAACAGTAAACAATTGAAAAATGAATGAAACCTGGGGCTCTATATATGTATATGTATGTGATAATTTATGTAGGTTGCTGATACATTATCATCACAAAGATAATATTGCTATAATCAATATAAGTATAAATGTATACAGGGTGTCCCAGAACTCAACGTCACGTCAAATCTATCTGAAGATCTTAAAAATAAGAACCTACAAAGAGCTTGTGCGAATAAAAAACATTTTAACTGAGTAAAATGGGTTAGCAAAGATCGGGTTACTTGAGGTTTTTATTTTTTTACTCGGTTTTTTTAGTATGAAACTAACCAGTAGTGTACCATTTTACAATCCTGATTAAATGCGCCAACTTTTAATGGCACTTGCCAAGGCACTCTAGTACTTTTTTTTAAAAGGTCGACAAATTTTGAAAATTTTAAATTCATAGTTTAACAAATAGTCTTAATTCTAGGAAACTTGGGGCAAGTGTGTCATTATTTTTCACTATGATGATTCTAGAAATGTTATTTAGGGTTACGGTTCCAAAATTTTAAATGAACAAAAAATAAAAAAAATTACCCACAATAGCCGAAAAATGATTACAGTTTGACCAAATTTCTAGGTTTTTTAAATGCCCATAATTTTCAAACTGCATGGGACAGATTTTTTTTCTGATTTTTCTCATGATGGTTACAATTAATCCTGTCACCCCGTTACGGCTTGACTTGTATGTGTACTATCATGTACATCCCGAACTTCACACACAGCGACCACTTACCATCACCAGGGCAGCGAAAATCATCACTTGCTGGCACTTATATTATGATATTTTATTATGGGTGTATATGGATACATATGTATGTGTGTATGTTTATATTGTGTATATATGTGTGTATAAATGTATATGTTATATATTTATGTACTTTTTTTGTATGTATTTATAAATGTATTCCAAATTTGAATAATGACCGAATCGGAATGTGTCATGGACACGGGCCTGCCTAGTGAGACCTACTATGCTTCATCCCAATTACCTGTAAATTGTCACAAATAAAATAAAATAAATAAATACTCATACATATATATACATACACATATAATTAATAATGATGATGAAACATATGATTGTTGTTACGGCGACATTTAATTTTGGTTGTTTTCGATGATGAATCATTTTCCGTGAACTCTGTCGAAACTAAAGTGAAAGCGATTTGTTTACTAATCGATTTTGTTCCTAATTAACGCTCTATTTAACTAATTAAATTAGATACGAATAGAACAGAGTAGAAAATACATTTATTTTGGTTCAGTAGACCTCATTTCTTTCTATAGGTGTAGACCAAAATAATTATGGGACCACTTTTAGTAGATAGTTAGCAGTAAATTATTTAGTAGAGTAATGGAAACCAATCTGTTTTATGCAGTCCAGACATGTGTTGGCTTGTTTGTTAATGTTCCAAGACCATATAAAAAGATCGAATAACAACGAACTATAGACAGTCATGACTTTTACTTACCTTTTTGTTCTCTTTCATGGCAATTTGTTAAAACTATTATGCCAGTGACAAGTAAAAAACACTAACATCGAATCTCTTGAATTGTAACTAGTCAGCTTGTCACGTTACGTCTTGATAAAATGATGGCTATTCTACCAAAACCTATTGACGTTTTCAGTTAATTTAAAAAGTCACGATACACGCATTTATTTCATATCACTTCACGTATACACCTTAATGGAACTATATTGTATAATACGCCACCATAATTAAACAATATAACTGACAATACTATAAGATTATAAAAATGTTGGCGGGAAAAGTCTTTACTTAGCTTGTGTCAAAATCGATATATTTTTTTTTAAATTCAGTCACTGGAATACGAGGCAGTAATGTTGGCCATTGAGGCAAACAGTCTACACGCAATTTATTTGGCATTCAGTAAAAAGTTTAAATTCCACGACAAAAACTAGTACAGATCGCATGGAAATTATAGGTCATTGTGTATACGTTGAAATAAAGATGAGCGCTCAACGCGTTAGCTATGCTATATTATATATAATCATTTTTTTTCATCAAAAGTATTTATATTTTTTTATGGAACACGAAATGAGTAGACTCGTCATTTGATGGAAAGCAGTCAAAGTCTATTGAGATATAAGATTGAGTCATCACATTTCTCCTGACCTTTGAGAAATAACGGCTTGTTTTAAGAAGGTTTTAATGTTGTATCACATCTGAAATATCGATAAAGGTAGCTGGTTCCACAGATTTATGGTGCGTAGAAATAACCGTTACGGAAAAAAATTAATTTGAATAATAATTCATTAATCTATTGATTAATATACTTTAAGAACAATCGTGTATTTAAAAAAGGTTTAAGTGTTGTGAATGTTTAGCTCAGTTTATAAAGGATATACATAGCATCGCGTAGCATAATGTGGATGTGGACCTTAACATTTCGCCAAGTTTAATTATAAAGGACAGCTTTATGCGAGAGACACCCAGAATAATAAAGACAATAATTATGTTAACACTTGGTTTGTGAGGCCATTTTGAAAACAAGGGCTGTGAGAGTGGTTATACATTATTTGTAGAAAATTAATCACTTAAGTTTTTCTGCTCAGAAAGTTATGAGAAAATGCAAGAATTTCGGATTAATGCAAGAAAGCGTAGGCATGTTTCATACTAGGATAAATCATAAACTGTATAAACTGATTTATAAAAAACGATCGTCAGGTTTGCAAGTCACGAAAACTAACACGGGCTTGGAAACTTGGAAAGAATGAATGACACCAGGAATATCAAAACCATCTACAAGCGGACTCCTTAACAGAAGAGACACTGAGGCAGACCCAGGAAACGGTGGAAAGACTGTCTTGAAGATCTTCTGTGTAAGAGAAAGCTAACATTTTGCGAAGACAAAATAGGGACAGACTGTCATGGAAGAGAATCATGGAGGATATAGTTCGATAAAGGTGTATAAGTGAAGTGATATAAAATAAATGCGTGTATCGTAACTTTTTAAGTTGACTGAATATATAGTATCATATATAGGTATATATGATATAGTAGCTATATATATATCATAGACGTATATATATATATATATATATATATATATATATATATATATATATATATATATATATATAT
This sequence comes from Baronia brevicornis, assembly GCA_031353405.1. Classification (NCBI taxonomy): domain Eukaryota; kingdom Metazoa; phylum Arthropoda; class Insecta; order Lepidoptera; family Papilionidae; genus Baronia; species Baronia brevicornis. Next base: position 299,742 of record JASFAT010000948.1, on the reverse strand, counting down.
ATATATATATATATATATATATATATATATATATATATATATATATATATATTACACTGTTTTACGACCGACAGTCACGTTAAATAATTACAAATTTCAAATCATAAGTGACTTTTGAAATTTGTAATTAGTCTTAATAACTAAATAAATAAAAAAGTGTTTTCAACAAACACATTATATTCATAAGTATATATTCCGAGTCTGGAATAAAGGTTAATAAAAGTTAATACCCAGACTCGTGTCAAGTACGAACAGATATGAGCTATATAAAAATATAAACTTTAGCTAATTAATTATTAAAGCTTATTAAAACACATTACAAAAATTACCATTTATCATTATTTTTTCATGCTGGCAACCCTGCGTTCCCGAGTAAGTTATTATGTAAACAGCTCTAGGTCGACACGTCAGTTGACAGCGGCGATTGCAAAGGCTTGCAAAACAAAACCCCTTCCTTACATTGTAACAGCACACGTACCTTTGCATTAACGCCATTTAAAGTTAAGCGGCGATTCACTTGAAAAACTTGGAATGTACCAGCTTTAGCTGTTTAAAAAAAATCACATGCTCTTCGCCAAACTAATAAAGATTATAAAGGCGTCTGGGAAACATTTAGAGCTACAGATGGAGAGTCAATATTTTTTTTTAATGGGACAGGAAGGCAAACGGCCGGCGTGTCGTATAATGGAAAGCAATCAAGGCCGTCCATAGAAATCCCATGAACTAAATACCAAAACCAATACGACAAATAATATTATAATAAGTCTAATATAAATCTAAATTCTAATAAAAATCCTGCTAGATGGAGCGACGATCTGCGCAAGGCGGCTGGCAGAGACTGGATGCGTGTAGCTGAAGATCGGGCTAGGTGGCGCGCCTTGGGTGAGGCCTATGTCCAGCAGTGGACTGCCGCGGGCTGATATTGGATATTGGATTGAAATCTAAATTCTTCGCCTTGACGGCTATCGTTCTTACGTCGGTACATTCAGACGGTTTTCAGAACGGTAGAGCCATGCAGACGAATACTTTGTCAAGAATGGCATATTGTTTGTCTGTACCATTAATGGGCGGGCTCGTCCGGGGAAGTACCACACTTGCAAAAAACCGGTGTCTGAGTGTTATCTTAGCTACCGCGCTTCGTGCGGCGGCAAACCCCCTCCCCTCCCTCCTATAATGACCTTTCCCTAAAGGCCGGCAACACTTCTGCACTGCCTATGGCGTTGCGGATGTTTATGGGCGGCGTTGAGTGCTTTCCATCAGGTGACACGCATATTCGTTTGCCCTCCTATACCATAAAGCTCTGGAATGACGTTCATCTTGGCACTAAAAAGCCTCAAACAAATTCCTTTTCGGTTGTCTTCCGTAGAGTCTACTATACCTGAAGATGCCTCGTGTTGGGGCGAAACACGTGCCGTTTACAAGATGGAAAAGAGATAATGTGTGTTTGGTGTTGTGTATAGTGGTTCGGTAAGTTTTTGGTTTAAGTTCCAAATAAATCCACTTAGCTCAACGGAAAAACACACATTATTAGTTTTCTGTTATTGTTTTGCTTGTCGCGGATCTTAGCTAAGTAAAGTTTTTGACTGTCCATATAGTGATGGATTTCCGCAAAGTAACGCCTGACTCTATTAATAATTCCTTTTTGAACTCAAGAATACAAATATTTTTGTCCTGTGCACTTTTTCTCTTATTTATATTTATGTAAGTGTGTTTATAAATGTGTGGGCTTGTTTCTTGAAGGTTCTAATGTCGTATCAGATTGGAGTCACCGCTGGATGTAACTGGTAGCACAGGGTATGGGTTGCGTGGAAAGAAGCATCGGGAAATCTCATTGTACTTAATCGCCACTCATCCATATGGTGGGGATGAAAATTTGATGACAAGTTGTAACGATAGTAGAATTTAGTGGCAGGAATTATTCCGAACAAGAACACTCTTCAGAACTTCAGAACACTCTCTATGGTAAAATCGATAAATGATACTGAGAGATCAGATATCATATATAATATATGATATATGTTTATGATAATGAAGCGTTGAATGAGGGTTCAAGTTAATTTTTTTTTACAAAGAACGGAAGCTTTCTTGTACAAAATTACTTTCTATCGAATCTTGTTTCTTCAACTAACCTATTCTAGAATAACTATATTTAGCTTTTAGCTCTCTCTTCTTGCAAATTATCTAGTTTTGTCCATTTCCGATGAAAGCTAACTATCGAGTTAGTTAGTTGGTTTAACTGTCACTCTCACAATTAGCCGGACTACTCTCGTGCGGCTAACACCTCATATGGCGTAGTGATACCGGATTTATACGTGTGTTGCCTGCGGTGTCTCCACGGGATTATGACATGGGGATATTCAGAGCTCGTGTTGTTGTGACAAGTGACAAGAAAGCAATCAACGCCGCCTGTAGGCATCCGCAGCGTCATAGGCAGTGTTGAAGCGTTGCCGACCTTTAAGGAAAGTGTCACTATGGGAGGGGAAGGGGGAAGGGGGGGAGGGGGAGGGGAAGGGGGAGGGTGTTGGGCCTCCGGAACTCAGCCGCTCACCGTACGAAGCGCGGTTTTCTGCGGAACATTAGTACTTCCCCGTACGAGACGATCCATTCATGCTACAGACAAATGATACGCCATTCTTGATAAAGTATTCGCCTGCAGCGTGGCTCTACCACTATTAAATCGTAAGTACATTTGGTGGGTAAATGATTACTAACATCTAAAATACCATTATAAAGACATCCGCAACCCAAGAGGCGTCTCAACTGCGTTGCCGTTCTTTTGTGAACACATACGCTGGTTTCCTCCATTCCTAGGGTGTGAGCGTGTCTTAATGTGAAAGGCAAGAGAGCATAATTGTGTTTTTTTTTAATGTCGGTTTAGTGCATTGTACAAGAAATAAATTTTTGGTATATTTCTGAGCTAATAAAAGCTCAGTCATATGTTACGAATAAAACAGGCTAAGGTATGCCTTAATGCTACTAAGATTATATATATATATATATATATATATATATATATATATATATATATATATATATATATATATATATATATATATATATATATATATATATATATATATATATATATATATATATTATATATATATATATATATATATATATATATATATATATATATATATATATATATATATATATATATATATATATATATATATATTTATATATATTTAATGTAATAATACATTTTTATTTATTTATTAGGTGCGCAGCTAAGTTCGCTGTTTTTTTTATAAAAAACGCAACTTATATTATTTGTATTATATTTTTGTTTTCTCTTTTTCTTTATATGTTTGTAGAATACAATGTCTATTTATGTTAATTTTAACATTATGTTTCTGTGAAAAAGTGTCACGAATAAATTTTTCCAGTACTATTTACTAATTATTTTCTGCCAATATTAACATCCTGTCTTCACTTCACGCACATGGTTTCAACAAGATAGCGCTACGCTTCACTACTAGATAGATCATGGAGCTTCTACGCGATTTCTTCCCTAGCAAAATAATAAGCCGTTTCGGCGATTTTCCCCTGGCCACTCAAGTCACTGGATCTCACCCCTATGGATTTTTTCTGTGGGAGTACTTCAAAAGTAACCTCTATGAAACAAATCCGAAAATCATCTCAGCACTAAAATTTGGACAGTCAAAAGTTTTACTTAGCTAAGATCAGCTATAAGCAAACAATAACAGAAAATTAACAACGTGTGTTTTCCTGCTGGATGAAGTGGGCTTATTTGGAACTCAAACCAAAACCTTACCGAAAAACGGCCAGCAACTCTCTACCCACCAACCACTATACACAACACCAAACACACATTACCACTTTTCCATCTTGTAAACGACACGTGTTTCGCCCCAACACGAGGCATCTTCAGGTATAGTAGACTCTACGGAAAACAACCGAAAAAACCCCTTTTCGGTTGTCTTGTAAAACTTTTGACTGTCCACATAGTGATGGATTTTCGCAAAGTAACGCCTGACTCCATTAATAATCAGCACTTAAAGAAAATAACGTTTTTTTCACACACCGAGCCGTCAACGCTGCTATTAAGTGATTTTTTATTATCATGATAGCCATTTTAATGTATTACTTGCAGAATAGACGGTTAGTTTTAAAACAACAACAAACCTACAAATGATATGCAATTGGTGGATAAATTTACATATTAGTGATGTAACATTACTCCAAAAGATAGACGAAAACACGTTACAACAAATAACAATAAACAAGCTAATGAATAATCAGTATTGCATAATACAATCCAAACTTCGATTGGCGATATGTATTCATGTATTTTATTCACACGACAAAACTGTAGACGTAGAATTAATTATCTTTCGTATAAAATTACCTGTCACTCTGGTAGAGTTCCACGGATGAGTTGAGTTCGGCCAGCTGCTCCTTCAGCAGTTGGAGATTGGAGTTGACGAAGCTCAACTCCAGCGCGACTGTTTCACGTAGCTTTCTGTTAGTCGTGGCCTGTCAAATAATAATTATAAAAAAATTATATAAAAATATGGACGGACGCCCATTTGCTTTTTTTTTATGGGATAGCAAGGTAAACGAGCAGGCGTGTCACCTGATGGAAAGCAATCAACGCCGCCCATAGACAACCGCAGTGCCATAGACAATGCAGTTGCCGGCCTTTAAGGAAAATGTCACTATGGGAGGGGAAGCGTTGGGCCTCCGAAACAAGCGCGGTAGCTAAGCTACCACTCAGACGCCGGTTTTCTGCGGGAGTGTGGTATTTCCCCAGGTGTGCCGGCCCTACTACATAAATATGCTAAACAAGTTTTCCTCCACTCGTAAGTAGGAATATTCCTTTTTTTTTCACAGCCCATATATGTTGGAATTCTCGGTACGGGCCTCCCTATTTTTGAGAGAACGGACATTAGCCCACCACGCTTATCCAGTGTGAATTTGCGGGGTAACCAGACTCGGAATTAATAAATACCTGTAGGCCATACATATATTTTTTCCGATACGAGGTCCGAACCCGCGACCATTGACTCCGTAGGCGACAGCCCCGTCACTGAGCCAATTGGTCGTCTAGAAATAAATAACTAAATAATATTTATAATAAATTAATAAATAATAAAAATAAAAGAATAAGAAATGCAGATATAAGAGAGTAATTTTTCACTCCACAAAAGAAGGTGTTGTGACAAGTAGAAAACGGGATGTTTAGATGGTTTGGGCATATAGAGAGGATGGATGAAAGACGACTGGCAAAAGAAATTTACCTCGCGAATGTGGATGGAAGGGTCGGTAGAGGAAGACCACGGAAAACATACCATGACCACATTGCTGAAGTTTTTAAGGAAGGCCAGGTCAAAAGTACCCTTAAACGGTGGGCTTGCATGAGGAGAATAATGAGTGTGGAGGAAGCAAGGGAAGTATGCCGAGATCGTAGCAGATGATGATCTGTGGTCTCTGCCTACCCCTACGGGAGACATGCGTTACGACATGTATATATAAATTAATGTAATCATTTATCTGAAGAGGGAGAGCATGGTAAAATAGGCTTTTCTCAAAGACAAACTCCTGGTGAGGGTGTGGGTGGGCCGCACAGACAACGGCACATCTGACAGATTACTTTCTTAGTCCAGTCACTCTGCAGCTCAGCTCAAGTGATCTTATAATGGCAACGGAGGATGCGGTATCTGTGGCCAAGTTCTGGGCTAGCAGCGTCTGATGCTGGCACGAAGAAAAAGAAGCTCAGAAGGCGGACAACAAATACTTGAATACCAATTATCGATACGATGCCGTTAAGCACCTCATGTTTGAAAGTTATATGTCCCACTGCTGAGCACGGGACATATAACTCCCCATTTCCGGAGGAACGGACGTTAACCCACCACGGTTGTCCAATGCAACAAACACGATATAGATACCGCGAATTCTGTCTCGAAGAACAAAGCGTCCATTTTAAATTATTGCGAACTTAAAAATACTCCCACACTCGGTCACCTTACAAACTTCCGTCGGAAACAATGGACTTCTTCGAACGTTGACCTTAACGTGAGGAGGCGCCTCCGACAATACAAAGACACCTCATGCGCCCGGCGAACCGTATCACCCTAGCATGTCGGTTGCCTGACCTCTTCTGACCTTGGAGAAAGGATTGAAGCGGTAGTTTAAAGCCAGCAATACATTTTGGCCGAACCGAAGATATCGACAGCCTATTTGCCTTTCTTGCCTTGCCATCGCTCGGTGTCGATTGCCTAGTTGGCCGAGCGTAGGCAACTCATTTGACGTAGCTCTGAGTAGTGTCGGTTTTTCTACATGAATCAAAGAGGCTCTCCAACCACGCTCTTCCCTATTCTTCTCATTTTGATTAAATGATGACGGACTTTCCCCGCCAAGTTACCTCATTGACGTTGTGTTTTTATTTCATTTTAATAATCTTGTGTTATTATCAGTTATATTGTTTAATTGTGGTGGCCCATTACACAATATAATACGAACAAGGGGTATAAGTGAAGTAATATGAAATAAATGCGTAGATCGTGAATTTTTAAGTTGACTGCAAAAGTCCATAGGTTTAGTTTATGAATATATATTTTTTGAAATAGTTATAGTTTTATGAAAACTTACGTCTTGACGTGACGACCAAATGGCTCAGTGCCCCCCCCCCCCCTACCTGCCCACGGAGTCAATGGTAGCGGATTCGATCCCCGCATCGGAATAAATATATGTATGGCCTACAGATATTTATTTCGAGTTTGGTACGACCGCCGATCCGCATGGACAGATGTGGTGGGTTAAAGTCTGTTCCTCCAGAAATGGGGAGACCCGTGCTCAGCAGTGGGACATATATATGGGTTGTGAAAGAAAACACGTGACTAGCTGGCCGGTACATTTCAAGGTATTTGATGTTATTATATTTTACTTGACACTGGCATAAAAATAATAGCTAACTGCCATCAAAATAAAAAAAAAGAAAAATTTATACATACCTTGAACAGGTTCTCAGCACCGGCCCTAAGGCGTAGCTCCTTGTTGATCTCCTGGTTGAGCTGGCATCGCCGCGTCTGCAGTCGCCCACGACAAGTGGCCACCCGAGGATCAGAACCCTAAAAAAAAGAAGAGACAAACGTAAAGGTTGTCCAATGGCAGGTTTAGGTTTTTAGAAAATAAATAATAAAAAAACTACAAAGGATATAAATATTTCTTTTTAACACTATTTCTTAATTTTAAATTGCTTTAATAATAGTTGCTTTTAATTCAAAGCTCCCACACATTTTCAATTGGGTTCATATCAGGACTACTACCTGGCCTAATCTAGTATATTTAAACTACAATAATATTGTAGTTTAAATATACCATCATTGCATAAAAACTCTTAAGAAACATAAAATTACTAAAAAAATACAGTGCGTCTAATAATTTGGCCAGGGACTGTATATCTTCAATAAAAAATACAACTATAAGATTAATCTTATTATCATCATCTCGGTGAAAGTGAAGATACAGTTCTAATCGACACAAAAACTGTCGCAATATTACATGACCGTTTTTCTACGCCAGGTGTAACATCACGGAAATCATTAACGAGCAATGTAACGCGTAAAATATGTAGGTGTCGCGACACATCATCTTTCACATAACTTGGTGTGAAAATCTAGTACTGTGTAGGCATGGAAATAGTTGCTATTTTAAAATAATAATCATTATGTCATATTATTATTTTTTGTCACTGTTATTTCACAAGTGAATAATAACAATCAGCGATATTTTTTTTAAAAATGATAATTATTATCACTGTAGGTGATCACATGGAAACGATTTTTTTTCAAATAATAATTATCGTAACTAACTAAATTTGTTGTCGCAGAGAGTACCCACGCTCTCTTGACTGCGCGATACTCTCAACGTGGTCCAACCAACGAAGTCGGTGAGCCTTAGTCTGTCCGATTACATTGGGTTGGGCCACCAGATGCTCGATTTCGGCACTTATTCGACTTCGCCAACTTTCATCACCTCTTTTGGTTGTGCCCAGGATCTTTCGGAGGACTTTTCATTCTGCGACTAGAAGTTTCTTCTCTTCTTTTAGCGTTAATGTCCAAGCCTCACAGTAACGATAGAATAGGCCGAATAATCGTATTATAGATTCGTCTTTACACTGAAAAGCTGGGATACCAACACCTTGTGAAGAACTGCACTGCAGCGCATGGTGTTTTGTATGCGGATATTTTTTTATATATTCACGCCTATCCCTCGCAGGGTTGGCAGAGATCACAGAGCTCCATCCGCTACGATCCCGGCACACCTTCCCCGCTTCCTCATCACACACACTCATCCATCCTTTTATCTATCTTCCTCTCAAATTCATCGCAGCGAAACGGATCTCCATTGGTCATTTCTCGCCCTCGTGGGAATCAGGACGTGACAGGTGGCGAACCACGTCGCCGTCATTTTTCAACAAATTATGTATATTAAAATTCGTCTTAGTGAATCCAAAGAGCCGCAAGGGAGGATGGAGGTCAGCCCCAGCAGAGCCCCGCATGCTGAGGTAAGGCACCGTAGTACACGGGGGAGCTCGATCCCGGGACGGTATGCGGAAATATCGTGTAATATATATTTTTTTGTTACTGTTATTTCACATGTGAATAATTTATCATTATTTTAAACTTGCTGATAATGATGAGCTTTAAAACACTTCTTTTAGTTGAATCCTCGATAAACAAGTGTAGTTGTACTAGACTTAATGCGGCGAATATATCCAAACCGGGCGACAGTTAAAAAGAAATGGCCATCAGTATAATGTGTGAGTGAAACGTCTCAAAACCATCGATGCCGGGCAACGCGACGCGTTTGACAGCCGAGTGAAAGGCACGCGAACGCGTGCGCGTGCGCATCTGCTGGGCCGAAACGTTCGGCACTCCGTTGAATTATGACGTCCTAGCTTTTGCCCGTTGCTTCGCTCGCGTGGAATTTGGTCCGCCACGTTAAGTTTCATGATAGATAATTTTAAATAAATATATTTTTTTTTCTTAATTTATGGTTCACAATTTTAGTCATAGTGGCTTCCACATAAAAGATAGATATATGCTGTCGCGAACTTTTATAAAGAACTATACAAGACAAACAAAATCTTTGTGTGACTCCAATAGTTTAAGCAGCATACGCCAAGATAGATCTCAGAGGCCAGATTTTTTTCCGACTCAATTGACATGTATTACGACTACAATTACATAAAAACATTACGAATTGTAGCCTATATATTATTCCGATGTATAACCTATATTACTGAAAAGTTTCATCCAAATCCGTCCGGTAGTTTTTTTCGTGAAAAAGTAACAAACATACATCTATACTCACAAACTTTCTCAATTATAATATTAGTAGGATAGGATTGCGGCCCTAAACAAAAATGTTCTAAGTCTTACCGGAATCTAACGCCGCCGGGGTTAAGAAAGCTTATTATGCAACTTACTACACGTAAGCGTACAAAGCGAATAAATAGACGGTAGGATGTCTCATCTCTCAGCATCTTTAATCTTTCACCATGAGGAGAGCTCTGAGGAATTATACATAATAATTACTGCCGCCGAAATCTTTTTTTTTTAAATCTTATTAAAAAACAACAAACAGTCACACAATACAAAAATAACTTACAATATTGCAAACTATACAATAATTAATTACGACCAGCGCCATTATCTTAATTCCATATTCTTAAAAATAAAATGCAACACAGAAACTAAATTATAATTAGCGGATAGAGATCGTCTCGGCGTCTAAGTGGTAGCTTACCAACCGCGCTTTATACAGTGAGCGGCCTGAGTTCCAGAGGCCCAACACCCTCCCCTTCCCACTCCCATAATATCACTTTCCTTAAATGTTGGCAACGCTTCCACACTGCCTATGGCGCTGCGGATGTCTATGGGCGGCGTTGATTGCTTTCCATCAGGTGACACGCCTGTTCGTTTGCCCTCCTATACCATAAAAAAAATTTTTTTTCATTACTTTGGGTATTCAATGCTGTCCACAGAGTCAGCCATTCCGCACTAATGTACCTATCACCATAATTATTTTATTTTATACATTAATTTCACACTTTGTTTGTTAATAATGTTTAAATATTAGTATAATATGTCTGTGATTTTGCGGATGTCTCTTAACGGCGTTGATTGCTTTCCATCAAGCGAAACGCTTGATTCATTTTCTTCCTTTCCAATACAAACTTGAATATTTTGAGTTTTAATTAATTCATTAATGCAAAGCGCAGTCATTAGTCCGAACGGCAACTGCGAAAAATTGACTAACGCCATTATCCATTGCACGCTTTACGATGTTCCAATAACTTTACATAACACTGCATATAATATTCGTACGAGCAACGTGCAAGGAATGCGAATGAAATCACGCGCGTTGTGTGTCAACTCGCGAGTTATTGCTTCACTGTTATTACATAGAATCGTATACGCGAGGTTAATTGGTTACATTGGTTCATTGCGTTTTACATGGAATTGATAGGCCTAGGGGCAACAGGTTATTTTATGATAAACAACCAACTACGCCTTTAGTCATTCGGCCAGACTAGCTTCTAAAATCTTTACGGTCTGTCTTCCGTAGAGTCTACTATACCTGAAGATGCCTCGTATTGAGGCGAAACACGTGTCGTGTGCAGTGTGGAAAAGTAGTTGTGTGTGTTTGGCGTTATTGACAGTGGTTGGGAGCTGGAGAGTTGTCGACGAGCGTTTTTTCGGTAAAATTTAGTTTAAGTTCCCCGTAAATTCCCTTCTTGAAGTAGAAAACACACATTATTATTTTTCTGTTTTTGTTTGCTTTTCGCGAATCTTAGCTAAGTAAAAGTTCTAGCTGTCCACATTATAAAAACTTGTCGTAATTAGCAGATCCAGATAGTACTTCACACCTACTCATCGTCTCAAGTTGTAAATATGTGGCCACATATAGAGTACTACTCTCATCTCTAGGATGGAGTTATCAAGTATTAACCTTCCATTTGACTGTATGTAACTGAAACGGACCGAATCGTCGGTGACTGAAGGTTTTCTGATAGACTCCATCTCTTATCTATACCCAGAGTTGTGTGACCTCTCTTCGTACTATTTCTAATTTATTACGGCAAATGTACTGAATATCTTTATGGGCGGCGTTGATTGCTTTCTATCAGGGAGTATCTTTGCTTAGCCGCTTGTTCGGTAGTTATGGTATTGGTACATGGGTACACGACCCCGGCCTCCCGAGCTACAATAGTATAACTCCTTGTCTTCCATTGCGATAGTATCATATCCCTATCATCCTGTCTAAATTCATCTTTCCTTTCCCCTGCCCTTTCCTTTCTTCTCTATCTTTTTCCCTTCCTTTCCCTCCTTTCCTTTCCTTTCCACGGTCTGCCGTGCCAAAGGATGCGTGGTTAGGGGCGAGCTTAGTCGCAAGCGTGCCGACCGTCCCGAGATCGGGCTCCCCCGGGTACTATAGTGCCGACTAACGGAGAGCCGTTTCGCTACGATGAATGTGAGAAGAAGGATGGATGAAAAGATGGATGAATGTGGAGGAAGCACGGAGGGTGTGCCGGGATCATGGCAGATGGATATCTGTGGTCTCTGCCTACCCCTACGGGAAAAAGGCGTGATGATATGTATGTATGTATGTATGTATGTATGAGACACCTGCTCTTTTGCCTTCCTATCCCATAAAAAATCAACATTCAAAGTCTTTAATAGTTATATAAAAATGAAAGAGGAACTTATTTCTCAGTTTTAAAATTTTATCCATGCCTGTCAACTCGACTTTCAATTTTCAAATTTACTCACCCAATCTAACTTTCATGTCACGTAAAGCAAATGCTTTAGTGCCCTTCGGTGCATTTAAAACGTATAGTAATATTTCATTCCACTGACCGTCTTATTTATATTCTGTGGGCGATGGGAAACGCATGTGAAGATTTAAAATTGATTAGACTTTGGTTATACGGCTTATAAATTGATGTATGGCGCCTACCCTTTGTCAATTTATACCGTTATTAGACAGCTAGTTTGAATCATAATTATGTATTGTATAATATAATAGAATATGTCCAAATACGTCGACAAAAATGGAGATGAATAGAGCATACTCTCCAGCGCCACGCCAGTCATATCCCCAAACAAGCCCTCGAATAAAATCTACAGGGGAAAAACAATGTGGGCGCCCAAAACAAACTTGGCGGCGTAGGCCGAAGTGCAGAAGATGGGCCTATTCTGGTGCGAAGTAAAGCATATGGCCTCCGATAGGACGAGATTGAGAAACGTCGTGTCTGTCCTATGCACCACCAGGGGGACTTAGGACTCAGAGAGGGAGAGAGTGAAATAATAGGACATAGACATTAATACGGACATATATAATTTTCATCTAAATTGAGGGGCTTTGCCGTAATCTCCAAGCTTAGTTTGATTAAGTTAGTATTATATAGGTAAACATTGTTCCCTGTCTATTGCCATCTGCCTCGTCTATTGTTATGACACTTAGGGGAAGAAATATGTCAGAAAACAAATCAAACGAAGTTTTTTGACTTTGTTTTATTAATACATCGATTAATAAATAGGCAGAATGAATATCTCGGGGCAGAAATTGCTCTTAAATATGTTTAACTCTTCTTTGCATAATGGTGGAAATTTCCATCATAACACTGAATGCCCAAAAATTATATAAAAGAACAAGTTCACTTCAAGTGGATCGTGTCTGGATACCTTTTTAATGTCCATTGCATAAAAAAAACATAGCTGTTAAAAATAAGCAAGTGCCACTATCAGTAAAACGAGCTTGAAGTTATCATTCCGCTATTTGTTGTAATTGCAATAAACGTATTTTATTTTATTATATTATATTTTACAATTTCTTGTAGTAAAAATAATAATTGTTTAGTTAGTTATCAAAAAGAATAACATATATCTAATGATATCCTCTTTTATTTCTATTTAGTACTAAGCCAATGATCTTACTTTGCATGATAATGGTAATTTCTATCATATGGTTTTTTACTAAATTTATACTATAAATATATACTAAGATTTTTTTAACCATTTTTCCTTTAATTTTGAACATGAATTATGTCACCTTGATTTATTTCACCAATAAAGAAAAAATCATGCAAAGAAGGGTTAAGTGATAAACAAAGGAAATAATCATTCATTTCTTTGAATTAATGATTTAATAGTGCCAAAATAGGATGAATGATTTCGCCAATGTTACGTGGAATGGAGAAGACCACAGAGGAAGTAAAAATTTTGAAAAGATTAGTTGTCATCTACTAACATGGAATAGTGAACGATAACGCTTTGGCAGTGTTCTTTTTTTACCAAAATACAAGGTATTTTCCTTAAAAATTAACACTGAATCCATAGGTCGCTGGTTGATCCGGCTCGAAGGACCAAACAATGTTAAATAAAATCATGAAATACACAAATAATACAAATAACTATACACAGTTTATTTCGTTAAAATGTTCACAAAACACTCAATTAATATTATATTCACAGACACTCAATTAAGTTATGTTGGAGATGTTAACGCGATAGAGACCACGCGAAAAAGACAAAAATATATGACATTCGAATTAATATGGCAATACTAAACACTATTGTAGTAATATAAAGAAAGTGTTCAAAATTTTTTATTACTTGAGCAGGCAGATATTTCGTTAAAGTTTGCTTTGTAAAATAAAAATGTTCGATTTTTGGTACTCTCTCTTTAATAATCGTTTGATCTTTTGATAAAAGATTTTAATTTAACTTTAAGTAATACAATTAACATTTATTTAAGCAAAGAAAAAGTTTTTGTAATTTATGATCCTTTCACTGCTCTATATTATATTGTGTCTCGCTCGCACGCAGCCCTATAGTGCTCTCTATTTCATTCAATTCACGATCTTAGTCGATTATCTTGAATTGTGTTTAAAAACAATTCACGTAACTATCTCATTCCATCGTCCGTCTATTTACTCGTGTTTACACATCTTATTTATATAAATACGAGAACATATATTAATAAATACAGAATATACCTGTCCTGCCGACTTACATCAGTGACGTTGCGTTTTTATTTCATTTTTATAATCTTATATTATTATCAGTTATATAGTTTAATTATGGTGGCTTATAATACAATAAATGCGTGTATCGTATCTTTTTAATTTGACTGAAAAAGTCCATAGAAGGTTTTGGTAAAATAACCATCATTTTATCAAGACGTAACGTGACAAGCTGACTAGTTACATTTCAAAAGATTTGATATTATTGTTCTATATTCTACTCGACACTGGCATAATAATTATAACTAATTGCCATCAAATAAAAGATATGAAAATACAGAATAAATATACTGAACACATTATGTGGGTTATCAAAAAGTGAATGATAAAAAACAAAAAATAAAAAAGAGCTGAGTTTTATTTTTTTTTTAATTAGCCATATTTAATATCTGGAAATATTTAAATCTTTTATTTTACCTTTATTCAAATTGCTATTATTTTGGAAAGTAATGTATTATACCTATGTTTGAATTTTTTATTGTATTTATTTTCCTCATTAAGTACTCTGCTTAAAAAAATGCCACATAGTTCAGTTTTATTAAGGTGATATTTACCTTCTCCTTTGTTAATTGTCAATGACTTTTGCTATTATTTAAACAGACCTTTGTATTTTTTATCCAAAATCGATTCGGAACATCGATTCAGTAAAGAAGCAACAGCAAGTAACTCAACAAATACGCAAATTACGATATTAAATTATCCGAATAAAGAAATATGAATTATGAATATGAATTAAAGAAATAAGAATAGGAAATATGAACGAAAAGTTATGAAATACTTGTACAGATATAAAGTATGTTTAGCATTTTAATAATTATAATAAAACAGTTTGGTAATCATGTCACAAATTCGCGCCAAATTCTTGAAATGTCCGCCATATTGTGTCACAGTGACGCTAGTATGTAACATATTTTAAGAAATAGTTTTTTATTGTTGTGATGAAAGTTTTTATATAATATTTGTGTATGGAGTAATGTAGTTTAATGCAATTGGTTTTTTATGTTATATCTCGGGACGTTATTTTGAAGTTTTGTAAGATTGGCACAAGTTATTTGAGACTTTTGCCACCAAATTACATCAGTGACACAACAGTTTTTATTTCATTTTTATAATGTTATGTTATTATTAGTTATATTGTTTAATTATGATGGCTTCTTCTTCTTTCTTTGGCGCTACAACACGGTGTGGGTTCTGGCTTTCTTTACAACTTGTCTCCAGCAATTTCTGTTTAGTTCGAAAGCCACAATTATGATGGCTTGTTACTCAATATTGTTTGATTATCGTGTCTTTTTAACTTGAATGGAAAAGATAATTCGATTTCTTTTTTTCATAGTATAGTAGGCAAACGAGCGGGCCACCTGGTGGTAAGCGATCACTGCCGCCCATCATCAGACATTCGCAACGCCGGAGGCATTGCAGATGCTTTGCCAACCTTTAACGAAAACACACGCTCTTTTCTTGAATGACCCCATCTCATGAACAAGTGGAGAACACCGCAGACGGTAAATTGTTCCAACTTTCCACAGTTCGTGGCCAAGTTTTGGTAGGTAGGCCATCATTTAATCAAAATGTATCGTGACAAGATGAATTTATATTTCAAGATATTATTTTACTTGACAATGGCATAATATTAAAGTTATTATAGTTTTTAGAGATTAAAGAAAGATAGACATTAAATAAAGATAGAAATAAAACACAATTGACGTGAAAATAGACTCTGGGTAGGGATATAATCTATAGGTTCGCGTCAGCAACATGCTAATGCTTAAAGTATATCTATAGATATGAGTATAGCTATAGATATATTTTAAATAGTTAATACGCGCGCAGCTGCCTACGTACACGTATCATGCCAACAACATTGTATTGTATATACCCTTGGATTGTATGTGTGTGCGTTGGACGCTTCATGGATGGATAAAGTTTTGTGAGTCGCGTCAGCAACATGCTGTAATAATAGCAGCATTTAGTATTACAATTTGTTTGAAATTTCAAAATACAGTTTTCGCTTCTGTCGGCAGTCCTCATGACTCCAGCGATTTTACTGCTTTGATTGCTTTCCTTCAGTTGACACGCTTGCCTTCCAATTCCATAAAACAAATGTCACTGGACATAAAATACATGCCATAGCAAGTTAGCAAGTTTCAAAGGAGCTGCATTTGTTTGCATTTCGAGTCGAACGGTTCGAGTCTGTTGCATTTTGAAGTATTATAATACTTCGCGGTGGATATTGGAGCGTGGTAACCGACATTTTTCTGACATCGATATAATAAATCATTGTTTATTGCACACATATGTACATATCGCTATATTTATTGTTTTCTTTGTTGCAATGATGGTAACTCCTTTTGTTTGTTTATTTTTTTCTTTTATTTAATGGTAAGGCGCCAACGTAACGTAAAAGTACTATCGTTGTTGATACGCTTTAAATTCATTTCGTATAATCCATTAACTCGAATGGTGTATTATATTTCGATGTTGTGTACAGTCAACATCAAAAGTGATTTACGCATCAGGAAAAGTATTATTGACACTTCTTTGCATTTTCTTCTCTTCTTTTTTGTGAAATAAATCAGGGTGATAAAATTCATGATTGACAATGGTATAAAAAAGTATAAATAATTAAAAAATAGTATGATGGTTCTGTAAGTTATGTGTTCTAAATACACTGAAATGTTTTCAGCTCTTTATTCGCAGCGTCTCTCTTCATATTTTATTTTATTTTTACATTATAATAAGAATATTCATCATCATGCGAAGAAACGTTAAAAGTTTTTTGTTTTGTACCTAATACAGTTATTGTTATAGTTTTTGAAGAATGCTGTAACATTTATATATAGTAGGACAGAAATTTTTAATAAGTATTTTACATACATATTCATTACCGAATATACTTAACTGTCAAATGATTAAATTAGATTATAATTTTGAAAGAATATACAAATAAATCTTGTGACATATATGTGGGATGAAAACCAAAATAATAAGAAGGAAAACTATATATTTAAATATTAACTCCATAACACGTCTCATTTTATAGAATCAGCTGTATTTCGGAGAAGAAATACAAGAAAGTCAAGGTAAGGAGTGCATATAAAACCTAATTTTAAAAAATTAGTAGACAGATTTTTTTCACTTTTGATCACAACTGTACAGTGCAAATGAAGGCAAGTCGGCTTCAGAGAATCGAGCATAGTCGCGTTGCATTCCAGCCATGCGACAATCGTTGTTAGTATGGACCGATCGACACCTGATATCGTGGCTATTGTTTACTCGACTTCAACTTCCTTCAACGTAACTATCGTAAATTTTTTGTGTGTTACCCACCACCAGTCTTAGATATAGGATTTATTTTTTAAAATTAAAACCAACAATTCTTTATTATTACTAGAATTCTTATTAATCATTCCCGCTTCGTTTATATACTGATTAAGTTAGCAAAAAGCGTATTTAGTTAGTGGTTAGCAAAAAAGGTAAAGATAATTGTGAAAAGAACTATAATAAATTATTTCCCATTTGTAAAATACTGCCTGTAGACTAAAAATCGAATACCTTATTATATATATATAATAATACAACACTACTTTGGTGATGATTGTAAAATATATGTAAATAATATATATTATACAAGTTGTAACTATAAACAGAATATTATATACATGTGTGCGTGTATGTTTATATACATGCATATATAATAAATGAATTATGGAAACATTATATTACAGTATTAACAACATTTTTTTATGGGATAGGAGGGCAAACGAGCAAGCGTGTCGTCTGGTGGAAAGTTCGGTCGTTCTTTGTATAATAAGTAAAAAAATAATCCAACTATAGTATACATTAAAGTAAAGAAAATAAAGCATGCTTATAAAAATACAATAAACGCGCACATCTAAACCGCTTCTACGGTAGACAAAGAACGGGTGCAGCGGCGGGCGACAGCTGACTTCATCTGACTTCAGCGGTTGAGTCTCATAGTGGTAGAGCCACGCTGCAGACGAATACTTTGTCAAGAATGGCATATTATTTGTCTGTAGCATTAATGGGTCGGTTGGCCCGGGAAAGATCACACTCCCGCAGAAAACCGGCGTTTGAATGGTAGCTTAGCTACCGCGCTTCGTACGGTGAGCGGCTGAGTTTTGGAGGTCCAACCCCCTCCCATACCCCTCCCATTCCCATTCCAAATGTCAGCAACGCTTCCGCACTGCCTATGGCACTGCGGATGTCTATGGGCGGCGTTGATAGCTTTCCATCAAGTGATACGCCTGCTCGTTTGCCTTCCTATCCCACGAAAAATAATCGAACCCGCGACCACTGACTCCGTAGTCGACCGCCCCGTCACTGAGCTAATTTGGTCGTCAAATTCTTTATATATTTGTATTTTACCTTTCGCACTTCTCGCTTTAAACTTTCACTACGCCAAATTTCACACTCCTCCGCGCGCGATGTGCCTACAATTTTTTTCCTTCACGTATATAAATATTTTAACAAAATTTCAATTGATAAGGGTTTATTTATTATTAAAAAAAAACAATAATATGTGATCATACTATTATACTTCAAACTTTAACGAAAGTGACATTATGGGAGTTGCAGTGGGAGGGGGAGTGGGAGGGTGTTGGGCCTCCGGAACTCAGCCGCTCACCGTACGGAGCGCGGTAGCTAAGCTACCATCCAGACACCGGTGTCCTGCGGAAGTGTGGTACTTCCGCGTGCGAGCCGGCCCATTCATGCTACAGACAAATAATATGCCATTCTTGACAAAGTATTCGTCTGCAGCGTGGCTCTACCACTAAGATAATCGATCCCCGCATTGGAATGAATATATGTATTCATGGCGTACAAATATTTATTCCGAGTCTGGTTATCCCTCTAACTAATCCGTATTGGAAAAGTCCCTCCAGAAATCAGGAGGCATGTGATCAGCAATGGGACATGTGTGGTTTGTGAAAAAAAATATGTCATAAACTTAATGAATTTCGGTTGAATTTCGACCGCTTCTAATTATATATTATTCGAATATAATAAAATGAAATTTGGAAACTAAAATAGCTATGGTCTGCTTTATATATAATACATATGTATGTCTGAGAATCGATTACTATTGTGTAGATCAGCTGTCACCAACCCGCGGTTCTTTGCCACCTCGGCAACGGCTCTTCCATGAAATGTTTAGTGTAGCACGGAATATTACTTATTATCTTGCCTTGTAACAGACCCTTACTTGTGTGAAGTGGAGTATTTGTTGTTATTTTTAAGCATACCTATTATATTATTTAATAAATACTATTTATTATGAAATGATCGTGAGTTTAGATCAGATTGTTCAGTTGATACAAATAAATAAAATATTAATGCTACCAATTAAAAAAACCCGTTATTAATTTTTTCGATTAAAACAGTTATTAGTTGCGCATATTAATTAAATTTGTTTTCTAATTTTAGTGCTTAGTGTTTTATAATAAATTCAATATTATATAATAACATTTAGTTTTAAAATACGATTGCGTAAGAATTGACTGTAAACATTTAAACTTTTTATTAAAACACCGAGCGGCAAATTCTCCAGAAGATCGTGGGCAGAACCAGTAGAGTGTATGGGTCATAGAGGATCCGAAAAAACGCACCTGACGAGACCTGGTGCACCAGCCAAACATCATTGTCGAGATTAAAGCACATTTACTTCGTTGGCTCGGTCATCTTGAGCGAATGGGCGAGGATTGGCGTGTGAAGAGGGCATATTTGTGTCGACCAAGTGATCGAAGGACAGTAGACCCAAATATCGCTGGAGAGATCAGGTGGATGGTGACCTGCGCGAACTTCAACCCAGCAATTGACAAGAATTAGCAGAATTAGCGCAGGACAGTGAAAGATGGATGACTCTCGTTTCGTAGGCCAAGATCCATTTTGGGTCACTGAGCCAGCGGAATAAGTAGTAAGTAAAAATTAATAAAAAAACTTGAAAACTTTTTATTAATAATAAAACATTCTTTATTTGTACACTATTATACGGTCATTAAAATATACATATAATATGAAGATGGTAAACATGCAAAGACTAGTCTATTGGTCAGTGTAGTCATTAACAGTTTTTTTCGAGGAGATATAATATTGTGCATAGGCTAAATTATATTATAAAAATGTTAGTGACGACATTCCTTAGGTTTATTGCTTCTTCGTAAAGAAAACTACATTAAAATCCACATGCTTTTAGCAAATTCTTAGCCGTAAGAGGAGAAACATGAAAATTATGGCCTCACTAATTTTTTGCCGGGAGATTCTTCATTCTGCGTAATGAGCCTTGAATAGTTACGTAACACTGGTCATCGTTAAAGTTCCGTTGACAGCTGGCAGCCATCTTGTATTGCTTTGTGTTGCAAATATGGCCGCGCAGAGCACTTTGCGCGGGAAATGTTTTTTGTTTAATTAACAAAGTAATATATTATGTCGACAATAACGAGGGTGATTTATATTTGTCAAGCATAATGCTTATGTGTTTTAATAATATGGTCTTTTAACTTATTTGTGCTATCATTAAACTATATTTTTCACACAAAACGGGACGCCTATACTCCCATATTAATATTATAATTGCGAAAGTCTGTCTGACTGTTTGTCTGCCCATTGCTAAACCAATTTTGATAAAATTTGGTACGGAGATAGTTGAAGATCCGAATGGACAGTTAGAACTTATTTACTTAGCTAAGATTCGCGACAAGCAAATGAAAACAGAAAAATAATAATGTGTGTTTTCTACTGGAAGCCGTGGATTTTTCTAATTGACCACATAGTAATGGATTTCCGCAAAGTAACGCAACTCCATTAGTCATCTGAAGATCCGAGGCTCAAACATAGGCTGCTTTTTATCCCGAAACAATAGCTCTTGCAAGACGCACGAGTTTTCGCGCAAAAAATTGAATTCCACGCGGGTGAAGCCGCAGGCAGTATATAGATAATGGGTCTATATACGCCAGTTAGCAAGTTAACAATGAAAATAGAAACATAGTTTTAATAATCTTTATATTGAACAATTGCAACAATACAGTCTTCACAATAATCATAATTATTTTTAGTATATAAAATTATGAAAATAAAATAAATCACTAGCTTTATTAAAGCAAAGTTTCTCTTACAGTAGTTATTATTACAACATATTTTTTAGTTATATCTCTCGTGTCTGACGCGATAATTTTAAATTTCCACGCGGTTTTGAAAAATTCGGGGACTATTTGACGTCCCGGTTTTTGTTTGGGGAAAATAGGACAGGTGCCGAAAACGGTTAGTCCCGTTCAAAACGAGACGTATAGTCACTTTATAGCACACTTATGTATTGAAAAAACGATTTTAAAGTTCAGAAAATAAATAATATATTTGAAAGAATTTGAAAAGAAAAAGTACGCAGAATTTTATTACTTTCCAAAAGATACGATGTAATAAATTCTTGTATATAAACCATAACGCTCTTATTTCAATATAGGGGATAAGCGAGATAAAAGAACCCTATACCGAAATAGTAGATTGAAATTTTTGGAACGAATTGTAATAAAAACAATATGGCAATATTTTATCGCTGTCATGTTTGGATGTACTGCATCTTGACAGAAGATAGACTTCGAAATAGTAGCTTTGTGTAACTTTTTTCGTAAGTATCAATACTTACTAAACTTATCGGTCTCTGACCCTCTAGAGCCGGATACTGATACTCGCTCCATTTCCCTCACCTGCTATACTCTTCTCTCTTTATTTTTGTTAAACTCAGGATACTAAACGGGAACTACACCTTCTTATAGTGCTTCTTCTTCTAATTCAGCTCAACTATATCTGTCTATAAAGCCCAAGATTGGAACCTCCAAGGCAAAAGGAAGCATAGCCGCCTCAATCAGAC
The DNA here is from genome assembly GCA_031353405.1 of Baronia brevicornis. Lineage (NCBI taxonomy): Eukaryota > Metazoa > Arthropoda > Insecta > Lepidoptera > Papilionidae > Baronia > Baronia brevicornis. The sequence continues at coordinate 277,792 of JASFAT010000948.1, read as the reverse complement.
ATGGCGACGTACGGTGATAGCAGAAGTGGGTAGCATCGGAATGACCTGGAGCGAAATAAAGTGCGTAGCTCAAGACAGAACGCGATGGCGTAGCACTGTGGACGCCCTCTGCCCCACATGGGGGACATAGGAACATAAGGCAGTGAGTCAAGTCCATGCGGCGAGTCGACTATAATTGTTGCAAGCAATTCTCTCTCGTACTTTTGAATAATTCACACCATGGTAGGGGCTTTAAATGCCTGTCACCGCGTGCGCCCAAGTGAAATGCGGAGAAAATGACTGGACGCTCACTGGAGTGCATATTAATTGCAAATTTGCATGAATTGGTTTGTTCGTTTGCCGAATAGTTTCGTTTTCGGTATTGTTACCGATGGTGTTACGTGGAATTGTCATATACATTTTAGGCAATGAGAATTTGTAATAGATTTTTATCGAAACTTTTGAAACAAAATAATTATTATAAAAAAAGGATTTTTAAAGTCAATTCCTACTTTTTTCCAGCGATCTACACACTTTGCCAATGACGGTGTTTATTCGTAAATTTATATCCTGCTAAATATATTATATAAGAGAAATATTTTGTCCTATAACTAACTTAACTAACTTTGTTGGAGCAGCGACCCAAAATAGATCTTGACCTCCGAGCAGATCTTACACCATAAAACTAAAATTAATTAATTGTAATTAATGATTATTAATGGAGTCGGGCGTTACTTTGCGGAAATCCATCACTATATGGACAGTCAAAAGTTTTACTTAGCTAAGATCCGCGACAAGCAAAACTTTTCGGTTGTCTTCCGTAGAGTCTATTATACCTGAAGATGCCTCCTGTTGGGGCGAAACACGTGTCGTTTACAAGATGGAAAAGTGATAATGTGTGTTTGGTGTTGTGTATAGTGGTTGGTGAGTGGAGAGTTGATGGCCGATTTTCGGTAAGTTTTTGGTTTAAGTTCCAAATAAATCCACTAAACCCAACGGAAAAACACAAATTATTAATTTTCTGTTATTGTTTTGCTTGTCGCGGATCTTAGCTAAGTAAAACTTTTGACTGTCCATATGTAATTAATGAATTAATATTTGATAAAATCATCAGCTATAGTAGACTCTATGAAAGACAACCGTTAAGTAGACTGCTATAACTGATGATGCCTCGTGTCGCTACGAAACACGTATTACGTGCAATGTAGAAAAGTGGTGTTGTGTGTTTGGTGTTTTTGATAATGGTTGGGAGGTGGAGAGTTGCTGACGGCCGTTTTTTCGGTAATATTTAGTTTAAGTTCCCTATAAATCCACTTCTTCCAGTAGAAAACACACATATTTTTTCTGTTTTTGTTTGCTTGTTATGGATCTTAGCTAAGTAAAAGTTCTGACTATCCATATATAAAGCCTGACTTCATCCATCATCTTTATTATGTAAATTAGAAATATAATATTGTTCCTTTGAACATGACACCTGTATATTCCGGTAAGAAAAATAATTTACTATTTTACATTATCTTTTCATTTACAATAAATAAAATTAATTATTTCTCAAAGGCTGGCAATGCTTCGGCAACGCCTCCGATGTTGTGGATGTCTATGGGTGGCTTTGATTGTTTTACATTAGACACACTTGCACGCTTGCTCGTTTGCCTTCCTATCTCCCATATATGCTGGTGTCCTTGAATGAAATAAATTAAAAAACAAAGTCAAACGGTATATATATATATATATATATATATATATATATATATATATATATATATATATATATATATATATGTATCGGACAGTTATATTTTCGCGTGACTTCACAACGAATCTCTAAAGACCCAATAGTTGCGCCGTGTGGGCTTCTACCGGGAAGTAAAGCACCGTTATGATGGCCTACCTCTCAGGTTCGATACCCGAGCTTGCATATCCGACGCACTCCACTGCCGACCAATTAAACATTGCATTTATGATGTACATACAGTTTAACTGTAAAACATACCTTATAGTTAAAATCTAACGTGAAATCTCTTGAACGATGCCCGTAATTTGACAACTATGAAAACCTTAGCTAAGTAAAAATGATGACTGTCCACATACTTTTTTTTATGGGATAGGAGGGCAAACGAGCAAGCGTGTCGCCTGATGGAAAGCAATCAACGCCGCCCATGGACAACCGTGACACCGCAGGAGTCGCGGAAGCGTTGCCGGCCTTTTAGGTATGTATAGGCTTGTTTTTTGAATGTTCCAATGTCGTAACGGTTCGGAAAGACCGCCGAGAGTAGCTGGTTCCACAAACTGGTGGTGCGTGGAAAGAAGTTACAAGAGAAACGCACCGTAGTAGATCGCCACTTATCCAGATGGTGGGGCAGGCCCCTGCTGGACAGAGGCCTCCACTAAGAAGCGCCACTTAGCCCGATCTTCGGCTTCACGCATCCAGTTACTGCCATTGCATATTCGGATTACAAACAAATACTGCGTCGAATGATCCGAGTCTCACAGTTCTATGACCAATAGACAACTGTTTACACGGTTACTACTGATTGTTTTTGGGTGGATCAGATACAATTTTTTCAGAAATATTAACTTGCGTTTGCAGTGAAATTCACCTTTAAATTGAAGACCCAATTGCTTTCATATTGTTTCTATTAAAAAGTAATGAAGAACATACTAAACAGATGTCGTCCCAACCGATGCCGATTTCAATAAGAAATAACTTTCATAACTTAATTTGAACCCAATAAGAGAACGTTTGCATAAATGTTTATAAAATACGCAAAAATTGATGATCAATACAAAAGCGTTTTGTATAAGACGTTACATTTCGTAAATCTAACACAATCGCTTTAACACATTCTCAAATTTAGATAAAATGTTTGTGTTCATATCGATGCAAAAAAGCGAAAAGGTAGTAAACCCTATCTTACAAAATGAAAACTTACCACCAGAGCCCAAACAAACTTGTAAGATTTCTGAAAAAATTGTATCCGATCACTCAAAAACAGTCAGGTTCGACGCTGTACAAAATTTTCTATTGGTCGTAGAGTTGTGAGACTCAGACCATTCGACTTAGTATTTTTTCTAATCCAAATATATGCAATAAAATATTTTTGATATCTTTGTCGATATTTTAACACAAATGCATAACGAGTTACGATATTCAAGCGTTTTTTTAAATCATCACTATAGTGGAAGTCACGGCCCGACTATTCCTTTGAACTAGTCAACTTTCGGTGTCAAATTGCTCGCTTTACATAACATCGAATTATCAGTGGTACGCAATAACAAATCGAAACAGTAATATTTAAATATAGTCAAGATTGAGCTTTGACATTTTTTTATTTTTATGGCCATTAGCATAATTGTTATACAATTATGCCAGTGTTAAGTAATATAATATCAAGTATCTTGATAATATAAATTCAAGTTATCACGATAGGATTCGATAAAATGGCGGCCGTTCTATCAAATCTTACTTCTAATCATTTAACTTCACTTCTACGCCATTATCGATCTATATTGAGTAATAATCCAAAAGAATTAAACAATATAACCGATAATAAAATGAGATTAAAAAAAATAAATAAAACACGTCACTGATGTTTGTATTCTTTGTTCTTTGATGGCAATTATAACTATTATGCCAGTGTCAAGTAAAATACGATAACACCAAATCTCTTGAAATATAAGAAGTCCATTTACCACGTTACGTCTTGATAAAATGGTGGCTATTCTATCAAAACCTTCTATGGACTTTATCAGTCAACTTATAAAAGTGTCGATACACGCATTTATTTCAAATCACTTCACTTATACGCCTTAATCGAACTATATTGTATAATACGCCACCACAATTAAACATTTTAACTGACAATAATATAAGATTGTGAAAATGAAATAAAAACAAAACGTCACTGATGTAAGTTGGCGGGAAAAGTCCTGATGTAACTTGGCAAAAAGACAATTTTACATTTTTTTTTTTTGGACAATGAAGTTTTAGGTTATGTTATACTGCCAAATTGTACCGATTCCCTCTATATTGAAAACCTGTGTTGCTAGATTCAACTCGCGCCTTATGCTACAGCTAAATCGGCTTCAATGTAAATGATTTACTAACATAATTTTTAAGATGTACATAATTACTAACACATAAATGTAAAAATGTTAAAATGTATTTAAAATGTATGGACCAAAAAAGAAAATTCTCTGATATAAAGATTATATTATTATTATTATTATATTGAATCTAAGACTTCAAACAAAAATCAACCTTAATGGTGTCAAATGTCAGTAGGACTTCAAACTGGTACGTCAATGCATTTACCCTTTGTTCACGCATAACGGAAGAGTAGTTTATTACTATTTTTTTTTAAATATATTCACGCCTAATCCCCCGCAGGGGTTGGCAGAGACCACAGAGTTCCATCCGCTACCATTCATCGCAGCGAAACGGCTCTCCATTGGTCACCCTTAGCCACGCATTCTTTGGCACGGCAGACCGTGGATTGGCGGAGAGAAGAGAAAGGATTGAGAAGATAGGAAAGGGCAGGAACAGAAATACGTATTGGGGGTTACCAGACTTGGGGGACTCCAGACTCTATTTATAAATCATTCATTGACTCCGTGGGGGGGGGGCACTGAGCTAACCGGTCGTCAGAGTAGTTTTTATAACTAATAATTTAACAGTGTAAGTATAGAGTTGGGGAATAATAATAAATTTAACACTTATATCGGCGGATGGACATTACTAAACTTCCCTGTCGATGTAGTTTCAAAACGCATAGCGATCGCTTGCGTAATGGCGGCAGCGCTTCCTCACGTGTTTGGCGGCAAGACAAATGTCAGTTTGACATTTAAAATATTATTAATTCGCCATTTTTTTTGTTGAATAAAAAAGGCGGACTTAATGTAATTAAAAAAATCGGTTTTGAGGTGGCGTAGCTTGTAGTAAAGAAAACATTAAAAACTAATTATATAAATTTATATATATATATGAGTATGTCGTGCACAGTGATATGTGAAATGTAGTGCGAGAGGCATAGACATATGGAGAAGATAAAAGAAAACTATCGAATTTTAACCACTGGATTACAATTGGACAATTACTTCTAGCAACTTATGTTGACTACATGACTTGCTTAACACCATGTAGAAATATAACACAATAACACCATTGCAACGAGAGTCAACGAGCAACTACGAAACTAATTCGTCCACTCTATTGTTCGGGGCGCATGAGTATCGGATGTTGCAGCCCATTGTTGTCCGGTTTGTGTGTACGCAACAATGTGGTTAGTAACCCTAACTCTACGGTTGCCAACAATACTTTTCAAAACAGTATTTATACTTTATATCGCACTTTTTATTTCTTTCTTTTTTATGGCAATTATTATCTACTTTGCCAGTGTCAAGTAAAATATAATAATATCATTCATTCATTCATTTGAATTAATGGCTTTCAATAGTGCAAAAATAACACCGATGATTTCGCCAATGTCACGTAGAAGAGAATATAATAATATCAAGTATCTTGAAATGTGCTTGTCATCTTTTCATGTTACGTCTCGATAAAATGGCGGTTATTGTATCAAAACCTTCTATGGACTTTTGCATTCAACTTAAATATTCACGATAACTAAACGTAGTGAAACGCATAATGAAAACTTACCGTCAGAGCCAAAAATAATTTAGAATTAAAAAAAATTGTATCTAGTCATTTAAAAACAGTCACTTTCAACGCTGTACAAAATTTTATATTGGTCTTAGAGCTGTGAGACTCAAACCATTTTCGACGCAATATTTTTTTTACATCTATGTCATTTGGAAATAGAAAAAAAACTTTATTTATGACACCGTTAAGGTTTTAATTTTATGTTCAAATAAACAAACAAAAGAATGTCATAAGTGTCATAAAATGGATTTTACTCAATTACAGCTTTTTCGCTTTATTGTGTCGATATATACTTTACTATTGGTAGAAAAAGTTGCCAACCCTGGTCACAGTTGCCACGTGTAGGATTGTGATCAACTAAACAAGGTTCACATTATTGTCTGATTTGATTCAACTAATTTGTTCGAATCTGAGATCGAAACTACACTAGACTACGACACGACTTGTATAATAGAGCGGGCAACCCACACTCTGGAAGAATATCGGAATTAATTGGTAGTATTCTATTGTGTTTCCGTTTACCAGTCTAAAAATACTACCACTTAACGGTTATATAGGAAGAGATGATGATTGTTGGTAATACCGAAGGGAATACCGTGCGAGGACGGTCGCCAACAAGATAGCCTGATCAGGACAAGGAAGTCATACCTCCTTCCAAATTTCAACAAGTGGCGATGGCTACTTTGGACCGGAATCAATAAAGCGGATATCGTTAATAGGGGTAGAGCCACACTGCAGACGAATACTTTGTCAAGAATGGCATAATATTTTTCTGTAGCATGAATGGGCCGGCTCGCCCGGGGAAGTACCACACTCACGCAGAAAACCGGCGTCTGAGTGGTAGCTTAGCTATCGCGTTTCGTATGGTGAGCGGCGGAGTTCCGGAGGCCCAACAACCTCCCCTCTCTCTCTACTCCCTCCTTTTCCCATAATGACACTTTCCTCAAAGGTCGGCAACGCTTCCGCACAGCCTATGGCGCTGCGGAAGTCTACGGGCGGCGTTGATTGCTTTCCATCAGATGACACACCTGCTAGTTTGCCTTCCTATCCCATAAAAAAAGACATGTTGTCCATTTCGCTGAATTCCACTGCCGTATAACTCGCCGAAAGGAAAAACTTCATCCCCACCATCTGGATGAGTGGCGATCCAGTACTGTGTGTTTTCTCCCGAAACTTCAATCCACGCACCACCACTCTATGGAGTCTGCTGCCTTCGGCGGTATTTCCGGACCGATACGACATTGAATACCTACAGAACACAAGTCTACATCATACCTTTAAGGCCGGCCGGATGTCTCTGGCGTTGTGATGTCTATGGGCGGCGTTGTTTGTTTTCCATCAGGTTATACGCTAGCTTGTTTGCCTCCCTGTTCCATAAAAAAGAGTGAAATGAAAAGTTGCTTACCTGGGTCATATCATGAGACATAACAGGTACAAATTGCTGCAACTGATCATGATGACAAAAATCGCGGGCATAAGACAAGTTGGTCGAAAAAGAAAGTTTTGGCTACGTAATATCATGAAGTGGACCGGGATAGCGAGTGCTCCAGTACTGCTGCAGCACGCGAAGGAGGAGAAAAGTTGTGCTGAATTGGCTACCAAACTTCGCAAGTAGGAGAGGCACTCTTAGAAGAAAAAGAAACTAATATAATGATTAAAGCGAAACTCATACAATTAGCGTGGTCGAGAAGAATTCAGCAATTATCAAACTACATATTTGCAATTACACCGTCAGCGATTAGGCGAAAGTGGAGTGAAATGATCATGGGTTGTACCCACATCGCCACTGGCTACCACTTTCTACCGTCGCACCGGTTGTTTCGTGTTAACGATGAAGGGATAGCCGGTATTAATTTGAAATGTAACAAGCTTGTTACGCGAGCACAACTCTGGTGTTATTGGTTTCAATATTATAGATAATCGATTATCAATAATCGATAATCGATGATCGATAATCGATGATCGATAATCGATGATCGATGATCGATGATCGATGATGGGTACACGATAGGTGTTTCGTACAACGTGCCATTGATTTATTTCTAAATCGCGCTTTCAGGAACAAGCTGTGGAGATCATATAACGTAACTATAATTACATTTTTGATCTCAAAATACCCTCAGCCATTTGGAAACGAACTGGCATAATTAATAGTTTGCGGTGTATTTAATCACAATTTTTTTTTTTTTTATGAACTGATGGAAAGCAACCAACGCCGCCCATAGACATCCGCAACGCCATAGGCAGTGCGGAAGTGTTGCCGACCTTAAAGTTTGTGGACAGTCAGAACTATTACTTAGTTCTGACTATTACTAAGATCCGCGACAAGCAAACAAAAACAGAAAAATAATAATGTGTGTTTTCTAGTGGAAGAAGTGGATTTACGGGGAACTCAAACTAAATCTTACCACAAAAAAGGACCGTCAGCAACTCTCCACCTGCTAATCACTATCAACAACAACAAACACACACTACCACTTTTCCACATTGTACACGATACATGTTTCGCCTCAACACGAGACATCAACAGGTATAGTAAACTCTACGTAGTATGTAATTCTTCCGCAGAGTCTAGTATCCACTTCTTCCAGTAAAAAACTTTATACAACAACACATTATTTTTGTGTTTAACACATTATTTTTGTTTCAGTTGTCGCGGATCCTAGCTAAGTAAAGATTCTGACTGTCCACATAGTAATGGATTACCGCAAAGTAACGCCTGACTCCATTAATCATTTTATTACTATGTGGATAGTCAAAAATTTTACTTAGCTAAGATCCGTGACAAGCAGAACAATAACAGAAAATTAATAAAATGAAAATCGGCCATCAATTCTCCACCCACCAACCACCATACACAACACCAAACACACACTACCACTTTTCCAATTCATTCCATTTTCCGTTGTGGTGGAGAATTTATGGCCGATTTTCGGTTAGTTTTTGGTTCCAAATAAATCCACTTCATCCAGCAGACAAAACACACATTATTAATTTTCTATTATTGTTTTGCTTGTCGCGGATCTTAGCTAAGTAAAATTTTTGACTATCCACATAGTAATAAAATAATTAATGGAGTCAGGCGTTACTTTGCGGTAATCCAGTGATGGATTTCCGCAAAGTAACGCCTGACTCCATTAATCATCTTATTACTGTTTTATATCTCTATCCTGTTATTCTTACACTTTAATTATTACTATGAGATATATATTATATGTATAATAAACTGAAATAACGTCCATACTTTTACTTTTTTGTAATTTATGTATAATTAATTTCATTATTCTGATACGCTGGTAAGGTTTTTTTTTACTTTCTTTTAAAATAATGTAATCCTGTAATAGTTATATTAACGCTATGAATATATTTTAATATTATAATTATTAAATACGTTTTAATATATACATATAAATTACACTATTAAAATTCACTTTTAGGCTAAATGATACATGGTAACTTTTATTTTAACTGAATAATATGATAATATGCACTTTAATATAGGTATAGTTATATTTTCATTAATGCATTTCTATCTTAAGTGGCAATTAATTATAACTATAATATTATGCCAGTATAATTATATGTATCGTGAAATGTAAATTTAGCTTTTCACGATACGTCTTGATAGAATGGCAGGCATGACTTTTGCAGTCAAGTCACGATACACATTTTTATTTCATTTCATTTCACTCTTACGCCTTAACAAACTATACTGAGTAAAAAGCCACCAGAATTAAATACATACATACATTATATACCCTCACGCCTGTCTCCCGTAGGGGTAGACAGAGACCACAGATCTCCATCTGCTACGATCCCGGCACACCTTCCTTTCTTCCTCCACACTCATCCATCCTTCCTCTCACATTCATCGTACGACGAAACGGCTTTCTGTTAGTCGCTTCTCACCCTCGTGAGAATCATGATCTGACAAAGAACATGATATTATGTAAATCAAATAATAACTCATCGTCACTGGTAAAGTTACTTTGTCAAGAATGGGATTTGTCTGTAGCATGAATGGGCCGGCTTTTCCGGGTAAGTACCACACTCTCGCAGAAAACCGGCGTCTGAGTTGTAGCTTAACTGCTGCGATTCGTCCGGTGAGCAATTGAGTTCCGGAGGCCCAACCCCTCCCGTACTGATACTTTCCTTAAAGGCCGGCAACTACACTGCCTATGGCACTGCGATTGTTTATGGGCGGTGTTCATTGCTTTCCATCAGGTGACACGGTTTATAAAAAATATATGGAAAACAGAAGAACAGCTTGAAAATTTAAAAATTCTTTTTCTACCTTTTACTTTCAATAGATGGCGTTTGTAATCGTCTAACGGACGTGTTGCTATACAAAACGTCGTCTCTTTGTGCGTGTCGTTTCTTTTGTGCGATTTTGAAAAGTATTGCATACCTAAGCACTAACATACCTGGAGAACATAAATACAGGGGAACATGAATGGCAGGTGCAACGAAGTTCACCATCTTTAATAAAAAAACGTGAATAAAATAAAATGGCGTCTCTCGCATCGCAATGGCGGGAATTTTGCGCGCCTAATTTGGCTGTCAATGTTTAGTATTTATGACTAGTTGTTAAAGTTGTAAATTTTAATAACGCCTGATTGTAATCGAACCAATTAAGACACATAAAATTACGTAACCAAATAGTTTTCTAATCCATTCTATTAGTTCGCGTGTTTTTGTCCATTATTTCTAAATACCAAATATTTTGCGCTTGTGTATATGTCAAATAATACAGATCGGCTCTATTGTGTAAAGCTTAAAAATCAAATTCGGTTAAGATTGATTTCGGCAATTGCAAATTTAGTTTTGTGTATACGTGTTAAGGTGAAGTACGTTTAGAAACCTATGTTATGAAATGTTATATGGACAGTCAAAAGTTTTACTTAGCTAAGATCCGCGACAAGCAAAACAATAACAGAAAATTAATAATGTGTGTTTTTCCGTTGGGTTAAGTGGATTTATTTGGAACTTAAACCAAAAAACTTACCGAAAATCGGCAACCGAAAAAGTATTGTCTTCCGTAGAGTCTACTATACCTGAAGATGCCTCGTGTTGGGGCGAAACACGTGTCGTTTACAAGATGGAAAAGTGATAATGTGTGTTTGGTGTTGTGTATAGTGGTTGGTGGGTGGAGAATTGATGGCCGATTTTCGGTAAGTTTTTTGGTTTAAGTTCCAAATAAATCCACATTATTAATTTTCTGTTATTGTTTTGCTTGTCGCGGATCTTAGCTAAGTAAAACTTTTGACTGTCCATGTAGTGATGGATTTTCGCAAAGTAACGCCTGACTCCATTAATAATCTTACGAAATGTTTTTAGAGAAAAAATGAATTTAGTGTTAGGATAAATTGTTGTTATTTTAATCTCTTAATTCTTGTTCTATGTCGTCATGCTCTTGGCAGAGCAGTCGTAGTCGTTAGTGTTGTGGCCTCTTCAACCAGACGCCGCCATTCATCTCTCACGGCCTTTGCCTTCTTAATGCATTCATGTAGGGAGCTATTGAGAACGGTCTTCACCTGGTCCATCCACCGCATTGGAAATATGATAATAGACTTTTTCCACCAACTTACATCAGTGAGGTTGTGTTTTTATTGTACTTTCATAATGTTATGTTATTATCAGTTATATATAATACTTTAATTGTGGTGCCCCATTAATACAAAATATTGCAAATATAAGTGGAGTGATATTAAATTAATACGTGTATCGTAACTAATTAAGTTGACTGCAAAAGTCCATAGGAGGTTTTGATAGAATAGCCACCATTTTATAAAGACGTAACTTGATGTTATTATATTTTACTTGAGACTGGCATAATAGTTATAACTTATTGCCATCAAAGAAAAAAAAATAATCAAAACGTTTGACGGATGACATGTAATATTTAATGGCGAAAAAAAAAAGAATTTAAATATTTGATGACAAAGAATATTTTACAAAATATTCGATTGCAAAAGAACTTACCGCTGCGGTGAGGCGAAACTTTCTCCATACTTTTGTGCCTACATGATTTGACATTATCTGTTCGTGTTAACCTTTGCATAGTTTGAATCATGACAATGACATATAAAAATTAGTGTGGGTGGTTTTGTCTATGGTTACAAAACGGCGGCTAGGCGTAAATAGTCACAGCTACCAATGGAAGATGCCTGTCAATCCACAATGTGTTCTCAGTATGATTACTATAGATTAAATTTTTTTTTAATTTTTTTATACATAAGATTTAGATTTTTTTATATATGAGATTTTGATAGTAGACAAGGCAAACGAGCATGCGGGACACCTGGTGGTAAACGATCAACGCCGCCCATAAATATCCGCAGTGCCATAGGCAGTGCAGAAGCGTTGCCGGCCTTTAAGGAAAGTGCCATTTTGGGATAGGGAGCAAGGAGGAGGAGGGGGTTGGGCTTCCGGAACTCAACCGCTCACCAGAGGAAGCGCGGTAGCTAAGCTACCACTCAGACGTCGGTTGTTTGCGTGAGTATAGTACTTCAACGGGCGAGCCGGCCCATTGATGCTACAGACAAATAATATGCCATTCTTGACAAAGTATTCGTCTGCAGGTTGGCTCAACCATTAAGAGAATAATATAATTAGCAAAGATGCACGGGTATAGCGGCCTCCACAAACAGTAACGTGTACAATTACTATCTTAAACTTTTCCTTAAAATAGTTGAGATGACTCGAAACAAGAGTATAAACGTAGTAATGTTCCACTCTGATAAACCAAATCTGATTCCGTCGCGTCAAAAAGTAGGTCGCCTCTCTCTTTCGCGCGCGTCGATCGAAACGAAACAAGGGATTTTGTTTACATCAACAGGCACAGTTAGAGCGTCTTGTTTTGTCTGTGGGTCACTAAATTAAGGAGACGACAAATTTTTTTAATGGCAATTAGTTATGACTATTATACCAATGTCAAGTAAAATATAACTTTTCCCGCCAACTTACATCAGTGACGTTGTGTTTTTATTTCATTATCATAATCTTATATTATTATCAGTTATATTGTTTAATTGTGCTGACGTATTATGCAATATAGTTCGATTAAGGTGTTTAAGTGAAGTGATATGAAATTAAATACGTGTATCGTAACTTTTAAGTTGACTGAAAAAGTCTATAGAAGGTTTTGGTAGAATAGCCACCATTTTATCAAGACGTAACATGATAAGCTGACTTGTTATATTTCAAAATATTTGATATTATTGTATTTTTCTTGATACTAGCATAATAGTTATAACTAAATGCCATCAAAGAAAAGAAAAAGTAAAATACTAAGTAATATAATATTTTGAAATGTGCTAGTCCGCTTGTCACGTTATGTCTTGATAAAATGGTGGCTATTCTACCAAAACCTACTATGAACTTTTGCAGTGAACTCACGATACACGCATTTATTCCATATCACTTCACTTATACGCCTTAAACGAACTATTTATGTTGTACAATACATCACCACGATTAAACGATGTAACTGATCGAATTATCAATAAGAACGTATATTTCGAAACTAATTTTGAAGTAGACTAAAAAAAAGTAAAGTGTACTAAAATGATTTTCTTGTAAAACCGGATTATTTACTTTGTAAACCATTAATTACATCATGTGGCGAATGGACCTCGATACATATTAATGCCATCGCTTGATTCGGACCTTTCCCTTTGCTGGTTTCCCTTCTCCTCATTAGGAGTAAGTAGTTATTACGATTTAATGATGGGCAAGTTGTGCATACGTTTAAATCCACCAGATCACAATTAATGTCTCGCTATAATGAAAGTGATCGATACCACATGTAAGCGAGATTTTACTACATAAATTAAAACGAAAAAAAAAACAAATTATAGTACAATACAGGGTTCGCCCTAGTTCGGCAGGCAGTGAAACAAAATTTTAAAGTTTATTAATTATCAATGGAGATGGAGGGAGATGGAGCGGATGGGAGGTAGAGAGGGAGGGGGAGAGGGGGAAGGGGGAGGGGGAGGGGAGGGGGAGGCGAGGGAGAGAGGGTGATGGGCTTCCGAAACTCGCGGTAGCTAAGCTACCACTCAGGCGCCGGTTTTCCGCGGGAGTGTGGTACTTCCCCGGGCGAGCCGGCCCATTCATGCAACATACACATAATATGCCATTCTTGACAAAGTATTCGTCTGCAGCGTTGCTCTACCACTATTGTAACTTGTAGATATATGCATTGTGGACGATTCACATGAAAAATACCGGGGATTTCATAAAATGTTCTGTTTTTTTCTTCCCAAAATAATGTAAAACACTTAATTTCACCATTTATAAAAATTCGAGAGAGCGATAAAGGCTGTATAAGTCTAGACGATGTTTCGCGAACGTGCATAAATTAATACAAATGCTAAAATTGTGCTGAAATCGCAATAATGATTGCTAACGCTATAAAAGCCTTCATTCCAATGTGAGTTTACTAAATTAATGTTGAAATTATTAAAAAAGTCAGCGTTTCTCAAACCATTTTTTTTTATGGGATAGGAAGATGATTAATAGAGTCAGGCGTTGCTTTGCGGATATCCATTACTATGTAGACAGTCATAATTTACACTTAGCTAAGATCCGCGACGAGCAAACAAAAATAAAAAAAATAATAAGGTGATTTTACATGAAGAAGTGGAAGGGGAACTTAAACTAAATCTTACCGAAGAACGGCCGACAGCAACTCTACCTCCCAAATACTATCAACCACATCAAACACACAACCACTCTTTCACAATGTAAATGACACGTGTTTCACCTCAACACGAGGCATCATCAAGTATATTAGACCCTACGGAAGACAATCGTTAAGTTCGTTTAACTGTTGCCTTTAGTTGGGGGGTGGAGAGTTGTGCAGTGTTGAGCAGTGGACTGCCGCGGGCTGATATTGGATATATATATATATATATATATATATATATATATATATATATATATATATATATATATATATATATATATATATATATATATATATATATATATATATATATATATATATATATATTTTCACGCCTATCCTCCGCAGGGGTTAGCAGAGACCACAGAGCTCCATTCGCTATCATTCATCGCATTGAAACGGCTCTCCATTAGTCGCATTTCGCCCTCGTAAGAATCAGGACGTGACGGGTGGCGAACCACGTCGCCGTCATTTTCAAGAAATTTTAGTATATTAAATTCGTCTTAGTGAATCCCACAAGCCGCAAGGGAGGATGGAGGTCAGCCCCAGCAGAGCCGTACACGCTGAGGCAAGGCACCATAGTACCCGGGGGAACCCGATCCAGGGACGGTCGGCACGCTTGCGACTAGACTCGCCCCTACCCATGCATACATTGGCACGGCACACCGTGGATTGGGGAGAGGAAGGGAAGAGATAGAGAAGAACGGAAAGGGCAGGAAAGGAAATGCGGATTGGGGGGGTTACCAGACTCGGAATAAACATTTATAAATCAAAAAAAAAACATTTATAAATATATATATATATATATATATATAAATATATATATATATATATTCCAATGCGGGAATCGAACCCGCGACCATTGACTCCGCGGGCGGAGGGCCCCGCCACTGAGCCAATCGGTCAATGACATGTTTTATTGTGTATTCTTAATTTGCTTAAAGTTTGAGAACCGCTGGATAAGGATGTTTAGCGTATTAACTTAACTGTGAAAGTAGATGCAAGCAGACAGGAAATGTGCACATTTGGATTAATTAAGTTTTAATAATATTATTTTCATGATGTAACACCAAGCTACATAATACGATCTATTTTATCCCTTTTAGTGGCATTGTTTTTTACTCATATTTGCTTATTTTTAAACCAAAGAAATCGTTTGTTTTTAATGTCATTTACCCTCGTCACAAATAAATGGCCTCCTTGTGATGCCTATTTCCAATATAACGGCAATAAATTCTCTCATTTCTGAGATTAAAGCTATTGGATGCTACTGTCCTGGAAATAATAGTTTTACTATGATAGATAGATAGATAGATACATTCATTTCTTTCTGCAGTATACATTTTAATCAATTAGATATCACATATCAATTCACATTATATACAGATGAAAATCGGCGATGGCTCAGTCAAAACCTCAACTCATTGAGCAGAGAATATATATATATATATATATATATATATATATATATATATATATATATATATATATATATATATATATATATATATATATATATATATATATATATACGCAACTATGCAACGGGGGTCAAGAATGTGGGACAATGAATAACAAAGCGTTAGCTAAACTTCAACTTGTGGAGTAACAATTTGTGAAAAAGACTCCTAAAGCTTTGAAATTCATGTTATGTAATTCATGGATGACACCTTATAAGATTTAATAATGAATTAAAAAAGAATAGCGTGTGAATTTAATTACAAATATTAAAGATTTTTATGACTCAAACGCATTACCGAAGAGTTCTAAATACATACATAAATAGATTAGTCGGTCCGTCGATAACTGTATACATATATAATAAGGCACATAACAAGTCTGCATGTCACTCGGAAGTTGCTTAAATTGGGGCCGTAATAACATGTTTGCGACATCAGCTGTCATTCCATAACTGGACGGGACAGACGTTAATCATAATGTGGATGTTCCAGAATATATTGGACTGATTTTTTTTTACATTTAAGAATTTTTTTTCCACAGCCCATACGTGAATGGACATAACATCTTTCCAACCCCAATTGCTATCTTCACCTGCACACGCCGATTAAGGTGCGTAAATGGTGGTAAAGGTGGTAGTCCCTTGGCTTCCCTGGCTCCATCAGCTAGAAAACGGACGAGGCTCTGGGGACTGAGTCATGGCTGTATAACCGTACACCTAGCTGTGCAACCGCTTAGTACATGCTTCAGCAGTCTTGGGGGCTTAAATATATACGAAAAAGATTGAAGCAGAAGGCAAGGGGAGACCACTGCAACTATTTTTTTAAGTGAATCATCCTCACCACTCATTTTATTCCAGATCCGTTGAGCTTACTCGAAAAACATCGTATGTTTCTTTCTAGTTCGGTTTCACTCAAAAAAACCAAAGGAGCGTTGTACAACTTCACACTCATCCATCTTTTCATCCATCCATCCTCTCCCATTTACCGTAGCGAAACTGCTCTCCGTTCGTCGCTTTTCGCTCTCGTGGAAATTACGATGTAGCGGGTGGCTTAATCAACAAATTATAAAAATTCGTCTTAGTGAATCCCACGAGCCGCAAGGGAGGATGGAGGTAAGCCCCAGCAGAGCCCCGCATGCTGAGGTAAGGCTCTATAGTACCCCGGGAGCCCGATCCAGGGACGGTCGGCACGCTTGCGACTAAGCTCAGCCCTAGCCACGCATCCTTTGGCACGGCAGACTGTGGATTGGCGGAGAGGAAGGGAAAAGGATAGAGAAGATAGAGCAGGGGAAAGAAAAGATGGATTTAGACAGGATGATAGGGATATGATACTATCGCAACGGAAGACGAGGAGTGGTACGGTAGTAGCTCGGGAGGCCGGGGTTGCGTACCCGTGTACCAATACCATAAATACTGGACAAGCGGCTAGGAAAAGATACTCCCTGATCTATGTATAACATAATTTATAAATTTAAAAAAAATTATAAATTTCCCTTAGAATATCCATATTATTTCTTATAGTCTGCAAGATGTATTTACAAGTCGATTAAGTCAAATGTATAAGATAACACCTTTGTAAATGATTTATGGAAGACAATCACGTGTCACGCAGTATTTGGGTCGAACAAGCTTGTGTGAATTTGTTAGACCGGGTATGACGTCATCATTTACTGCCCGACAGACGGCATCAACGGATTGTCAGTCTCGTCTGACTTGGAAGAATGGTGGTGCTGTTTGATTTCAAAAGTATAATAGGATAGAATATAAGTTTATTCCTTGCACTTGGTTTACATTAAAAAGACAGTAAAAATCTTACCGTTCCAAAACTACTGTGAAAATATAAATTGAAAAAAAAAAAAACTGCTGTGTGGTTTCTAATATTAATAATATTGGAGTCATCTCATTTATTTAACGGTGACATGGTTCACCACCCATCACGTCCTGATTCCCACGAGGGCGGAAAGCGACTAATGAAGAGCCGTTTCGCTGCGATAATGAAATATATATTATACTATTTCTGTTTATATAAATAACGCAAAAGGTAATCTCTAAAATGTACTTGAATCCATAATCCTTGAGTAAGAGATCGAATTGAAAGATAATTGTGGGTTTTCGTAACTATTTTGAAATTCCCCGCCAATCGCGCCATTATCGACCGGAAGTGTTGGAGGCCTTGTGTTACGGTACCTTGGGATTTGGGACACCGTTAGAGGCATCCATTCAGCTTGTTTCTGATTATGACCCAATGATCTCTTGTATTGTAACGTAAATATGAATTTTTGGCGTGTATATATATATATATATATATATATATATATATATATATATATATATATATATATATATATATATATATATATATATATATATATAAACTTAACACAATTTATAATCTCACGAGGGCGAAAAGCGACCAATGACGAGCCGTTTCGCTGCGATGAATGGCAGCGGATGGAGCTCTGTGGTCTATGTCAACCCTTGCTGGGGATAGGCGTGACTATATAAAAAAAATTTGAAAATGGTTGCAATTTAAAAGTAAGTACACTGAAAAACATCTCACAAACAAATAGCTTATATAAAAATCTCAAATATAAATCAACTTATCTCAACTATATAACTATTTATATACGGACAGTCAAAAGTTTTACTTAGCTAAGATCCGCGACAAGCAAAACAATAACAGAACCAACGGAAAAACACAAATTAATAATGTGTGTTTTTCCGTTGGGTTAAGTAGATTTATTTGGAACTTAAACCAAAAACTTACCGAAAATCGGCCATCAATTCTCCACCCACACCAAATACACATTATCACTTTTCCATCTTGTAAACGACACGTGTTTGTGTGTTTGCGTAATTTTCTGTTATTATTTTGCTTGTCGCGGATCTCAGATAAGTAAAACTTTTGACTGTCCATATAGTGATGGATTTCCGCAAAGTAACGCCTGAGTCCATTAATAAACTATTTATATATCTTGTTCAAATTTTCAATTGGTAATAATTTTTTTTGCTTTTCCTGCCAAATGACGTCAGTGACATATTGATTTTATTTCATTTTCATAATCTTATATCATTATCAGTTATATTGTTTAATTGTGGTGGTGTATTATTCAATACAGTTCCAGGCGTATAAGTGAAGTGATATGAAATAAATACGCGTATCGTGATTTTTTAACTTGACTGAAAAAATTCATAGAAGATTTTGGTAGAATAGCCACCATTTTATAGAGACGTAATAAGCTACTATATTTCAAGAGATTTGAAGTTATCGTATTTTACTTGACACTGGCATAATAGTTATAACTAATTGCCATCAAAGAAAAGTAAATAAAAATGTTTATTCATCCACTCGGGTTCTAATACAGTTTTTTTAATATTGTCGTGATGGACACTTGATGTTAATACAGTTTTTTCAAATATTAATTCAATATTAAGTATAATTGATTAATTTTAGTTTAGTTTTATATGGGATAAAAAAGTTTCTCCCATATAAAGAGTGATACGGTATTAATAGTTGGTATGATTGCAAATTAACATAGCGTTTATCGCTCTGAAGAAGTTTCATTAAACGAAGTGGGTTAATTATTTGACTATACTCGGATTTCTCGAGTGAAATTGGACTTATAGAAAACAAAGGATTAAATTTAATGGTGCCCCGTGAAAGCCTCTTAGCTTATTGTCAAAGAAAGTACTTTTAGATCGTAAAATACCTGTGTTTAAGTATCACAACTGCAATGATAGGGATGTCCGTTTTATCGATATTAGATGGAAAGGAAAACGTACTTTTGACGACCAATTGGCTCAGTGGCACGGCACCCCGCCCATGGAGACAATGGTCGCGGTTTCGATCTCCGCATCGGAATAAATATATGTATGGCCTACATATATTTATTCTGAGTGTGGTAACCCCGCCAATCCCCATTGGACAAACGTGGTGGGTTAACGTCCGTTCCTCCAGAAATGAGTAGGTCCGTGCTCAGCAGCTATCGAGCTATCGAGGTTGCTATGCTTAGAATCTTTTTAAAAACCAAAATCACAGACAACTATCAAAGTACATGTGTTCTGTAATGGAGACCGCCTCTTGGTAACTTGATACACTTACTAGATAAATACTACGCGAGCGTTGGTATTCCGAGAGAACATATTTCCTTGGAGAAGCTTTCCAAGATCCAAGGTGTCCGCTTTGTGTCTCTAAAGTGACAATACGAGAGTTAATCATTTATTATATTAAGGAATATTCTGTTATGATACATAACAACTGATGATGATAACAAATGATGATGGCATTTTAAAACTATTATATTTTATGGGGTACATATTCTTTCTTCTCACCCGTACAATCCTGACGGTGTGGTCGTGGTCACGGATCGTCTGTTAGTGGCTACAGCGAGGCTTCTCCATATCTCTCTATATATGCGCGTACAGTCGATGACGGAACACCTAGTCGATGATTTTGTAAAGTCTGTCCATCTTATGGGTTATCGGCCGCGAGAACGTTGTCCTTTTACTCTCCTTCTAAAAATAGAACTATCGACTGGGAATTGTCGATATATTTTTAAACGACACACTGACAACACTACTTCCACTAAAGGTTAAGTTTAGTTGTAAATAGATCAGTGAACGCAAAACTAATGACGATGTTACTTACGTTTAAGTTGACTGGTACTTCATTAGCGCGATGTACGCGCCTATGTACATATGGAGGGTAGATGAAATGAAATTCTAACATGAAGTAGGTTAGAGCGGGACTAGTTGAGCATAGAGGTTAGTTGGGCAATGGAAATAGTGTTAGATTTTTTTTTTGAATTTAGTGGTAGAGCCACGCTGCTGACGAAAAATTTGTCAAAATGGCATATTATTTGTCTGTAGCATGAACGTGCCGGCTCGCCCGGTACCAAACTCCCGCGGATAATCGACGTCTGAATGGTTGGTTATACCCCCCTATAATGACACTTTCCTTAAAGGCCGGTAACGCTTCCGCACTGCCTATGGCGTTGCGGATGTCTGCGGGGAGCGTTGATTGCTTTCCATCAGTCATGCTTGCTCGTTTGCCTTCCTATCCCATAAAAAATATCTCAAAAATTGTACATCGTACGTTAGTACACCAAATAGCGGAAAAAAGCTGGTGAGGGAGAGTAAGTCATCACGCGACTGTCAGTTGCGATCTATCGAAAGAGTTAGGGATTGCGCACGCGCTGCTTATGTAGTGTATGAAAACTAAAAAAGATATAATTGTGAACATTTCTTATGTACGAACCAATTATTGTTTATATTTTATAAAATTATCCAGCCTTGAAATTATCCGTTATAAAAAGTGAAAAAAGTTTTTTTGGATTTATTTAATTCTGAAATCAGGCTCAGGGTGTGTTTGAAACACTTATACACACAGAGAAATATAAACGGGTATGAAGCTATAAATCGATGTAGCGGTGGCATCGACCTGCACCGAGGGACATTATTATGCAACCAATGGTGCGATGACCTCATGGACACAACTAGCTATGGAGTAGTGTTACGAATAAAAATATTTTTAGTCAATCACATTGATCGCTGAGATTCCAGTTTTGATACAAATATATTGATGTTATAATTATAATAGAAATTTCATCAATGATTTACGCGCGCAATTGTCAATGAGACTCAAAGAAAAGTAGGTATATCTAGTAATCTCTCTCTCTCTCTCTGAGTCCTAAGTCCCCCTGGTGGGGCATAGGGCAGACAACGTTTCTCTATCTCGACCTGTCAGAGGCTATATGCTTCACTTCGCTCCAGGATAGGCCCATCTTCTGCACTTCAGCCATCACAGTACGCCGCCAATTTTGTTTTGGACGCTCACATTTTTTTCCCTATGGATTACATTCGAGGGCTTGTTTGGGGATATGACTGGTGTGTCGCCGGAGAGTATGCCCTATCAATCTCCATTTTTGTCGACGTATTTGGACATCTATTGGGTCTTCTTTGTTGGTACATGTATGGGTATATGTATGGGTTGGCTCTTCATTGGAGACCATGCCGGATAACACGGTCTCCATCTAGTAATCTAGTAACTAGTAATTTCCTTGTTGTCTTTTAAATCTAACATTTAGCTTTGTCTTATTTTTTTATATTAATATTACATAAATTATTTAACCCTTTCGCTACTAGCGTCACCTATAAATGACTACCGTTGATTTGACGTTCGTTGACTGCAAAAGTTTAACAAGTTTTAGTAGAACGCTAGCTAGACAAGCTAAAATTAGGTTATTAATGGAGTCAGGCGGTACTTTGCGGAAATCCATCACTATGTTGACAGTCAAAAGTTTTACTTAGCTAAGATCCGCGACAAGCAAAACAATAATAGAAAATTAATAATGTGTGTTTTTCCGTTGGGTTAAGTGGATTTATTTGGAACTTAAACCAAAAACTTACCAAAAATCGGCCATCAATTCTCCACCCACCAACTACTATACACAACACTAAACACACATTATCACTTTTCCATCTTGTAAACGACACGTGTTTTGCCCCAACACGAGGCACCTTCAGGTATAGGTATATAGTATATACCTCTTCAGGTATAGTATAGTATATAACGGAAAAACACACATTATTAATTTTCTGTTATTGTCGCGGATATTAGCTAAGTAAAACTTTTGACTGTCCATAAAGCTAAATTTACATTTCAACATACTTGATATAATTGTATTTGCCACTGGCATTATAGCTATTACGCCAGTATCAAGTAAAATTAGCTAATTGCCATCAAAGAAGACAAAATATATAATTATATGTATTTTTTTAATTTTTATTAGGAATATTTGAAATTGAATCCCTCTATAGAGTTCTATGTTCTGTTTCTGTAAAGGAGGCTATATTTATTCATATCGGCAGGAAATGCAGCCCGGCACACCGACACGCTACCGCCCCCTCGCGGAGACATCGTACCAATGGAAATGTAATTAACGCTAGTGGCGTGCGGAGGAAGGAAAAAAGTTTTGATACTATCACAGAGGAAAAGAGTTCAACGCGCAGAAACGACGTTCGAAAACAACTTTATCCAGTATTTATTTAGTTTATTTTTTAACAATCTTAGAAAATTCTTCCAATATCTGCAATAGCTCTGGCTGGCTGGCTAGCTAGTGACACCGACCACAGTAATCAGGATAAAGAAGTACGGCGGCCATAAAATGTGTTTAGTTTTATTCAAAAGCTCTCTCATAAACTGAAAGCTCAACTAATTTATGCATTAGACGTGTTACTTAATAAAATACAGTTAAGTAGGAGGAATGCATTAGACTGGTTACTTAACTAAATACATTTAAGTAGGAGGTTTTCATATTTAAAATATGCAGACATGGAGCAGTCGTGGGAATGTATCGCCCCAGATTTGCGCGACTGTAACTTGCGATTTTTATATTATATTAATTGTAAACAACGATTGTCAACTCCTTTTTGGAACACTGCAGAGAAAGGGCTGTTTACAAATATCGATAAAATTATCGATAATTCCATAAACACCGATAAAATTTTATGTATGTTGATAATTACTTTTTTATGGGATATGAAAGCATACGAGCAGGCGGTTCACCTGATGGAAAACGATCAACGCCGCCCACAGACATCCGCGACACCACGGTAGTCACGGACGCGTCGTCTGCAGTGTAGGTTTGTTTTCTGAAGGTTCACTTTTTCGTATCCGTTTGGAAACACCGCTGGAGTTAGCTGGTTACATAGAGTAGGGGTGCGTGGAAAGAAGTTTCTAGAAAAACGCACCGACGTATCACTTTTCGAAAGAGTCAGAGGCAGTACTTCCGAATCGATACGACAAAGATTTAAAATATTTATTCTGTAAATCCACCTTCTTTGGCTTTCAGTGGCGGGGTCTTCCGCCCGTGGAGTTCGATCGATCGTCGAGTCGCGGGTTCGATTCCAGCATCGAAATAAATATATGTATGGATTACAAATATTTATTTCGAGTCTGGTAACCGCGCCAATCCGCATTGGACAAGCGTGGTGGGTTTAAATTCCGTTCCTCCAGAATTGGAGAGGCCCGTACTCAACAGTGGAACATATATGGGCTGTTAAAAAAAATCCACTTCCTTTAATAGAACGCACATTATTAAAATGCAGGAAAATATGCATTTGCTTGCTTATCGCGGATCTTATCTAAATTCTGGCTGTTCACCTTAGCTTAAATTATGACTTTTAAAACAAATTAGAAATAATGAAATGTTGATTACATTTTCTCTTAGACATTTACTTCCTTGAGCGCGTACGTGTTGAAAGTGTGAACAGATAATAAAACCAAAAGTAACTGACCGCGAGCGTTGGACGCGAGAGATTTGGGGTTACCATATACGAGAGTCGTGCATTAGGTTTTGTTTTTATTTTTATATCATTATAAAACATGAAAAGGCAATCTATGTACTGTCTAAATGATCAGGAGTTTTACGATGTAAATGCTGGATTCAAAAATCTACTATTTGATTATTGAAGGTATTCATCCCCACCTGCATCAGCAGGAATGACGATCCAGTACGGTGCGTTTTTATCGAAACTTCTTTCCACGCACCACTGCTCAGTCCCAGCAGTACCTCTTTGGAACTAGCTACCTCCAGGGGTATTACGGAAGTGGTACGACATTGGACCCTTCAAAAAAAACAAGGCTACATATTTTTTTAATGGCCGGTAACACTTCTGCAATGCCTACGGCGCTGTGGATATCTATGGGCGGCATTGTTGCTTTCTGTCACACAAGCCTACTCGTTTGCCTTCCTGTCCCATAAAAAAAATTGATGTGAACCATTGGCCAACCAAAAGTATTATTAGCTTATTTAAAATAAATGAATCTTTGTAACTATTACCTTTTGTATGGTACCTTTTTGGGTAAAATACTCCATCTTTAATCATTTCTCTCTGTCTAGGGCTTGGTTCATCCAGTTTTTGCCTGTTCTTTCTACAATGTCGACTGCAGATATCTGACATTGTATGTGATTGTATTGTTACTCCTTTTGTTTTATTTTCAGTATTTCCAGGATTTGCATTATTTTATTTTTTGACGGAGGGTGGTGGTCTATTGCTTTCACGTCTTTGTAATAAGACATAATAATTTATAATTATTTATTTCGAGTCATGTGGGTTACAATATGAGACTAATTTTAATGTAGCGGGCACTAGCCTTATCATTAGCTAGCTAACTAAAATTGCTCGACCTCAGGTTTCCGTTCATAAAATATTAAAAAAAAAATAAAAGTTTTTGCGCCTTGTGTATAGAATTTGTTTTAACCTACCAACAATTTGATACGATGATGAATTGTCGAGTAATTTTTATGAACACAACAAACTACAAGCGACACATTTGAATAACTAATCGATAAATAACACAACAATCGTAAACAAACAATAATGAGATCATTCATTGGCCGCCATTTTGAAAAAGTTTAAAATAAAAATTATAAGAAAACTTTTTCACTGTAGTTCTCGGCATAGAAATGACTATGGAAACTTTAAACAGTAGATGCACAGCAATTTCTTCTACTTGTATCTTAGTACCAACAATGGAAACAAGCAAATTATACCCAGATGAACAAAAAATATTTTTGGAGGTTAAAAAATATTAACATACTTTCCACTTTGACTATTTTTAAAACTTCTTCTCTTCTCTTCTTCTCATCTTTATGGTCTAACATATTTATCAAGATTTTTGTTTCTGTCTTAATTTTCTTTTCTGTTTTAGTATTTGTCTACCTAATTATACATATAGATGAGATCAGAAATCCTCATATTTTTATTGTTAAATATTAATTGTACTTGTTGTGTATAGTTGTAACTAGACTTCAGGTTTACCTTCAATTCTTTTATATGTTCGTTATCTTATATTATATTTTATTTAATCTGTACTCTGTAACTGTACCTTTTGTAATAAAAATAAAAAAAATAAAATTTGAAATCAAAACAAGGTATATACGTCACGTGATCTAATACAGATTTTTTTTTTAAGTACACAAATATTTAGGAAGAAACTATTCAAACAGTTTTTGTTATATAAATTAATAGAGAAATAAAAATATTAAAATTTTGTTCAGATATAGTGTACTTAGATCAGAGATTCTTAACCCCTTGCGTGGTATTTAGCTCGACGAAACTCAGGCCCAAGTGTACGCGTCAACGCGTGGTGAACACGTCGTACCTTCCTCATCACTACTGTCCTCTATTATCTTTTAAAATTAAATTTCAACATATAAACTACTTTGTAACAGCAATCATGAGACTCGTGACTAACTCTGGTGGCGTACTGATAGAAACTAACATTCAATCACCAGGACCCAGGCTCGTGATGTTTATGTTCGATCCGACTATCTGTACGCGACCTCTGCTCGTGATGTTTAAGTTTGGCCCGACTATCTATTCACGATCGTGGCTCGTCATATTCATGTTTGGGCCAAAATTTTCATCACGAGTCAGACTGGTTAAAGTACGGTAAGGGTTTAACCACTGTGCCGCGGCACTTTTGTGTACCGTCAAAGCCTTAAAGTGTGCCGCTAAACTTTAGAAATGTAAATAGTAAAAATTATTAAGTTTTATTTACTTGTTTTATGACGTGTTTTTTTATTAGAATCATAAACAGTTTTTTATGCCTCAAGTCGGCTCACACAAGAGTCAGGCTCTTTGTGTGCCACCACCAAAGGTTGAGAATCACTGTACTAGATGCTATAGTAAATTACATGAAATTCATGTTAATCAACGAAAGAAAGATACATCAATCAAAAATCTATGTATTTTACAAACTAAACTCGCAACTATTAGTTTAGTTGTAAAATTACTAAATCAAAGATTAGTAAAGAATGATTTCTGGCGTTAAGTACTCTTTAGTACCACATTTGTAATATATAAATTAAATAAACAACAGTAAATCCTACATAAAGTAACATGTAGACATCTAAAAGGAAACGAAAAGTATTTTCATTTTGTATGAAATTCATAAAATAAAGAAGTACACGATTATTGATGCGGTAAGAAGAAAAGCCAGTGATTTTTTAAACAAAAAAAAACTTTTCAATAAAACACATTAAAATGTACACTCATTATTAACTCATTTAATAATACAACTAGCTCATTTTTTGTCTAATAAGAAATATATTTCTTATATATGGACACTCAAAAGTTTTACTTACCTAAGATCCGCGACAAGCAAAACAATAACAGAAAATTAATAATGTGTGTAAACTTACCGAAAATCGGCCATCAATTGATGGCCGATTTTCGGTAAGTTTTTGGTTTAAGTTCCAAATAAATCCACTAAACCCAACGGAAAAACACACATTATTATATATATAGTGATGGATTTCCGCAAAGTAACGCCTGACTCCATTAATAATATATTTCTTATTATATGTTATATAAAATAAGAAAATGTATAATAAGAAAATAAATGCATGACTTTTTCCGTCAAGTTACATCAGAAACGTTGAGTTTTTATTTCAATTTGATAATCTTATATTATTATCAGTTATATTGTTTAATTGTGGTGCATTAATACTCAATATAGTTTTAGTAAGACATCAAAGCCAATTGGAATATAATAAATGCGTGTCATTTTAACTTGACTACAAAAGTCCATGAAAGTTTTGGTAGAACGGCCAGAATTTTATCAAGACGTATCGTGAAAAGGTGAATTTGCATATCAGGATACTGGATATTATTTTACTTGACCCTGGCAAAATAGTTACGGTTAATTGCCATCAAAACAGAAAAAATAAAATACATCCATTTGACGAGTCAAATACTACATCTATTTTTCTCTAGGAAAGAAAAAAAATATATATTATAATATAAATATATATATAAAATAAATATGTATATATAAATAATAAACGAAATCGTTGCCTTAAAGTAAAAAAAAAACAAATCGTCACCTCTAAAATCTCCACGGTCCTCATTTGGAAAGCACTGCACTGTCACTTTTATTTAATAAAAAAAAAACAATGTCACATTTTTCGACACAGATAACACTATAATCACGGCGCGATTTTGTAAAACTTGTTTATTCAAATACGTGTACACACCGCGGTGGTCGCGGGAGAATGCTGCCTACAAAGCGGAGAAATGGTGCTGTTCGTATTTAAGGAGAAGCACTAAACCAACAATTTCGTCATACCCGATTGTATATGAAGTAATTATCTAAAGTGAAGAATATATAGATGTGTATCTAAGTTCTCGCTATTTTTTTTAACAGCCCATATATGTCCCACTGCTGAGCACGGGCCTCTCCATTTCTGGAGGAACGGACGTTAACCCACCACGCTTGTCTAATGCGGATTGGCGGGGTTACCAGACTCGGAATAAATATTTGTGATTCATACATATATTTATTCCGATGCGGGGATCGAACCTGCGACCATTGACTCCGCCGGCGGAGGGCCCCGTCACTTAGCCAATTGGTCGTCTAGTCTAGTTCTCGCTATATACGCCGTGAGTTTTTAATTACCCGAGAAAACTAAAATTCGCGTTTGTAAAAATATGTATGTCCGTAAGTAACATTCAAATATTATAGCGTACATACAAAAATATTGTTTTATGGGACTTCAAAGTAATCCTGTAAATGCATCAAATACTTGTACACCATCTTCGTAGTATTTGTTTACATTAGTATGGCAACAGCGCGTGCCGAAAGAGAAAAAACGTAATTTGTCGGCAAATTGTTTTCATTCATAGTTATCCCTTCCGTACGTAAATATTACGCGACCAAATTAGGTTGGTTTGGGTGCAGTTCATATTGGAATGATAATGATGTCTATTTGAATTAGCAAGATTTTTTGTTGTATAATTTTTGGTGTATATTAAGGACATTTTTAATAAATATTTCATAAAAATAAAATTTTTTTCCTTCACCAAATTTAATGTATATCGATAACTGATTATATTACTTAATTTTCTCGGGTAATTATTAAGTCACGGTGTATATTATTAATTATATATTTTTGTTTTTATGCCAACTTTAAAAAATCTTTTCCGTCAACCCAAAGGTTGACCGACAGAGTATAACTTTATATGGTATATGGTATTAAGTCCGCCTTTGTACTAGACGTTTAAATACGAATCTGTACAAAAAGTATAAATACATAATTTGTTTATTGATTCACACCAATATGTCTCACTGTTTGGCACGGATCTCTCTATTTCTGAAGGAATGGGCAATAGCCCGTTATAATACACTCATCCAAGACGGGTTGGCGAGATACCCAAAGTTAGAATACATACATATATAGGTCATAAATATATTTACCTCGTTACGGGACTTGACATTGGACATAACAATTTATCACAATATACTTATAATCAATCAGTACAATGTAATAATTAAAAAAATCAGTGATTACCAAAGAAATCGACAAGGCATAGCAGCATTGTAGTTTACAGTTACGACTTCTTCGAATGTAATACATATATATTAGATGTTTTCCTAACCGATTTGGATACGTCAACCTTTTCTAGAAAATCTCAAATGTGTCATGTCTATACAGTATGCGTATTTAAATGCCGAATAGAGAATGCACGTAATGCGTCGTATTTTATCCGGTAAAACGTTTTAGTCTTTTTTATTTTCATTTGGGATACATACAATTTTATATTACATTATATTATTTCTAAATTACAATAACTGAAATCAGTAAAGTTTCCACTAATTACTAATCCATACACTAGCACTATAAGTTTGTTGTTTGTAAAATATATATATAAACAAGGAATTTTGAATAAGAGAAAAAAAAATTAATTAAATTTGATAAATTCTTTGGGAGTCAAAAAGAGAACAATCTAATTCTAATTATAATCATGCATACCTTTAAGCATTTGCCTAACGTCCCGCTTATACCTTTCTATTGGACAATTAAAAAGATCAATTTCATGTAAATGCTCGTTATAGAATTTCATAGAACGAGCTAACGTCTTCATACATGGAATGTCTATGTTTTTAAGCATGTCTATGGGTAACGTTGATTGCTTTCAATCAGGTGACACGCTTTTTACCTCCTATCCCATAAAAAAAACTTAATAAGGGAAGGAAATTCAACTCGGTACCTTTGAGGTACATTAAATGTACACAAATTAATCCCAGAGACCTTACTAGAAAGAAAACTATCAACTTATATCGCGTCCGGAAACGTATTTATTATGTCTCTGATTCCGCTGATGTCTATGGACTGCGTTTATTTTCACCCGGCGACACACTTGCTCGTTTGCCCTCGTATACAAGAAAAATATATAAGAAAACAATATAAGTCAGTTATCAAATACTTTTCAAACAGATTATCAAATAATAGTCATCAAAAACAGACATACATATATTTAACCTGATTCGGGAATCAAACCTACCATGATTGATTCTGACTGCACTGGACTGGATTTAATAAATATATCTTTAATGATACAGTGGCAACTTTGGCACTGGATCATTAAAATTGTATTAAGTCATACATTAAATGGAAATTTCAGTTTATCCCAAATATAAAAAAAAATCACATTTATTATCGAAGGGCTTCGCCTTAACGCGATGCGCTAGCCAACGGACATTGACAATCTAATGCGGAAGCAATGTACTACCTCCGAGACTGGATTCCCAGAGCGGCCGCCGACGGAATTCACAAATATTCGGCGCGGCTAAAAGATAACAAGTTTCAATAATTTATTGCTATTTAATTTAGTGGGCTAGTATCAGGTTCTATTCTACATAGCAGACTGCTGATTAAAAATAGATGTTTTGTTGACCGACTTATGGTGGTACTTATTGGTTTGTGGTTTGTATGAGACAGTAAATATATATTCCTATTAACAGATTACATATACATCGTTACAAAATATTAATTATATTATTAAAATTAGCTATTTAATACATATACATATTTATATGTAAAAAAACTAAGCGCCTGTAGTGTGCTTATAGCAACATTTATTTCTAAATATTGCTACATTGTTTTTATCAGGCGACTAACATTGCTGATTCTTCATCATTATCAACAGCATGTGGCATTCCACTGCTCGTTTCTCCTAAGAGTCTACTTCACTACTAATGTTTAGCATTACGATTATCTAGCCGGAGGTCGTCTCACACTAGGGCTGTCGGTTCTATTACAATTGTGTACATTACACGGAAGTTCGAAGTATGTTAAGTATGATTTATTGAATTGCTTTTTGTGCTGCGCATTTATAAGTAAAATAATTTTAATAAATACTCGCGTAAGATTATCTTTAAACCTATGTATAAGGTACATATCCGGACAGGTTTAGATACGATAAACCACAACAAGTCAGTCAAGGACCCAAATGTTTACAGCGCTAGCCTTTCGAATATAGATGATGTAACTCGGTACACAAATTGAGCAACTATTTTTTTTATTTAAATTATGAACGCAATACCATTGATACAATTGTAATTTATTAAGCTGTAGTATTTCTGAAGCTAGACAACTAGAGTAAATTATAATACAAAGCATTTTATTTCAAATAATTTTTTGCAATGAAAAAAAGTTTATTAAATAATATAAAAAAAAATATGTAATTTAATTTAAAGTCTTTAATTTCTAATTTTTTTTTGTGGAGTGGGAGGGCAAACGATCAAGCGTGTCGCCTGATGAAAAGCGATCAACGCCGCCCATGGTCAACCGCGACACCGCAGGAGACACGGAAC
Source organism: Baronia brevicornis (assembly GCA_031353405.1). Classification (NCBI taxonomy): domain Eukaryota; kingdom Metazoa; phylum Arthropoda; class Insecta; order Lepidoptera; family Papilionidae; genus Baronia; species Baronia brevicornis. Next base: position 246,339 of record JASFAT010000948.1, on the reverse strand, counting down.
TTCCGTGACTCCTGCGGTGTCGCAGTTGTCCATGGGCGGCGTAGATTGCTTTCCATCAGGCGACACGCTTGCTCGTTTGCCCTCCTATCCCATAAAAAAAAGCGTTGCCGGCCTTTTAGATATGTGTAGGCTTGTTTTTTGAAGGTATCAATGTCGTATCACACAGTAGTCACTGTTTTCCGTTAGTGCTTTACAACTAACTTGGCATTTCGAATGTCGGTAACGCTTCTGCAATGCCTCCAGCGGATGTCTATGGTTGGCGTTGATGGCTTTCCATCAGGTGACACGCTGACTCGTTTACCTATCTATACCATAAACAAAAAAAAACTTATGTTAACAATTTAATATAATTTTAATTGGCTTCGAAAGAAACTCAAAGAAAAACTCCGAAATCCAATCAACAGATTGGGAGATGAAACCGTATTACCGCTATCTGTGTACCGGGTTGTAGTGCAATCGACTTCATAATGTGACCTCCGGCCGCGGATGGGAACCTAGTGGCATTTCGAAAATCGTTGACAGCGACAGAAGACTCCGCGGCCGACTTTGGTGAAAGATTCACCTTCAATATATTACTCGTAGTAGTTGTAAAAATGCTTTACCTACTAATGAAAGTGAGTGTATATCGACGCAAAAAAGCGAAAACGTAGTAAACCGCTAAAATGAAAATATACCACCAGAGCCAAAAAGACTTAAGATTTCTGAAATAATTTTAATCTAACAAGTGTCATAAAATGGTTTTTGCTCAGCATATGCCGGACGTTCTATTGGAGCACTTGGCGCTGGTTTTTAGCAAGAACCAACGTGGTCAGATCACTCGGACCACAGTGACGACATTAATATGGACATACACACATAAATATACTACTACTCATACTCATATATGTGTACAGTCAAAAGTTTTACTTAGCTAAGATCCGCGACAAGAAAACAATAACAGAAAATTAATAATGTGTGTTTTCCTGCTGGATGAAGTGGATTTATTTGGAACTTGAACCAAAAAATTACCGAAAAACGGGCAGCAACTCTCCACCCACCAACCACTATACACAACACCAAACACACACTACCACTTTTCCACCATTCTGTTATTGTTTGCTTGTCGCGGATCTTAGTTAAGTAAAACTTTTGACTGTCCACATAGTGATGGATTTCCGCAAAGTAACGCCTGACTCCATTAATCATCATACTCATATATTTCGCAAGATATAAATTTAGTAATAAATACCGTGCGTGTATATCGTAGGAAAAAAATAAGAAATGATTGTAATTTTTTTTATATTACTTATTACATATGTATTTCATTTAGATAAGTTGGCAACCCTACACGGAATCCCGTATCGGTTTACGCAATCACACAACTAAATCATCTACCGCTCGGTGTTCGACCCAAATATTTGCGAACCGGTTAGTAAGGTAGGCCTACTAGCGCCATCTCTTGGCGAACGTTGCACTCCCAATCTTTTCGTATTCAAGTTGTACTGTAGTGATACATTAATAAATGTATCACTAATGCAATAAAACTTTTAATAGTATTTCTTTTCAAATTCGTTATTTAGTTTGAAATAAATTTAATAAGACTAAATTAAAATCTTCTTATTAATGGAGTCAGGCGTTACTTTGCGGAGATATATAGATAGAGTTCACTATATGGACAGTCAAAAGTTTTACTTAGCTAAGATCCGCGACAAGCAAAACAATAACAGAAAATTAACAATGTGTGTTTTTCTGTTGGATTAAGTGAATTTATTTGGAACTTCAACAAAAAACTTAACGAAAATCGGCCATCAATTCTCTACCTACCAAACACTATACACAACACCAAACACACATTATCACTTTTCCATCTTGTAAACGACACGTTTTTCGCCCCAACACGAGGCATCTTCAGGTATAATAGACTCTACGGAAGACACTTTTCGGTTGTCTTTGTCTTTTGACTGTCCATATATATACTGACGTCTTTTGAATAGACATGTCACCCGTCCGGCACATAAATAAAATGTAAATTGAAAAGTGTTAATAAAATATAATTAAGAATAAATATGCATATGAGATAAATGTACAATGAAACATGAAAACTAAATTGATATTATTTTGAAGAATTTTATTTGAAGATAAAAAACCCCTGAAGATCCCGGGTGTCGCCGATAGGTAACGCTACATTATTTCTTCACTTTTGTTATAAGTTTGGATACATTTTTGAGCTCCATAAAACATGTACGAGAAAGATAGACGGTCAAAATTACTATGCTAAAATCCGCAAATATTAAATCAGAAGAATAATGTTGTTCTCATACATACATATGTATGGTCACGCCTGTTTCCTGTAGGTGTAGCCAGAAAGTACAGATCTCCATCTGCTACGATCTCAGCACACTTTCTTTGTTACATCCACACTCTTCACTCATTATACAAGCTCTTCGCTTAAGGGTATTTTTGCTCTGGCCTTTCTTGAGAACTTCAGCGACTTGGTCAAGGTATGTTCTTTGGTCTTCACCTGTCGACCCTTCCATCAACATTCGCAACGTAAATTTCTGTTATCGGTCATCTTTCATTCATTGACCATATGTGTATAGAGAATTACTTACTGAGACACGGTCGTCAGTATTGAAAATCAAACACAATATATCTAAACAGCCAGGAGTTATTTTTATATTTATACATTCACGCCTATCCCCCGCAGGGGTTGGCAGAGACCACAGAGCTCCATCCGCTACTATTCATCGCAGCGAAACGGCTCTCAGGACGTGACAGGTGGCGGGACCACGTCGCCGTCATTTTTCAACAAATTAGGTATATTAATTCGTGTTAGTGAATCCCACGAGCCGCAAGGGAGGATGGAGGTCAGCCCCAGCAGAGACCTGCATACTGAGGTAAGGCACCATAGTACCCGGGGGAACATATAATATGTATAATAATAATAATATAATATACTACGGTATACATATAATGTACTACGGTGCGTTTCGCTCGTAACTTCTTTCCACGCACCACCAGTTTGTGGAATCAGTTACCCTCGGCGGTCTTTCCGAACCGTTACGACATTGGAACCTTAAAAAAACAAGCCTATACATACCTAAAAGGCCGGCAACGCTTCCGCGACTCCTGTAGTGTCGCGGTTGCCCGTGGGCGGCGTTGATTGCTTTCCATCAGGCGACACGCTTGCTCGTTTGCCCTCCTATCCCATAAAAAAAAAAAAACATGATCCCGAGACGGTCGGCATGCTTGCGACTAAGCTCGCCCTAAGCCACGCATCCTTTGGCACGGCAGACCGTGGATTGGCGGAGAAGAAGGGAAAGGATAGAGAAGAAAGGAAACGGCAGGAACGGAAATGCGGATTGGGGGGGTTACCAGACTCGGAATAAATATTTAGGGCCCCGCCACTGAGCCAATTGGTCGTTTAATATACATACATTCGGTTTAATTTAATATACATACGTTCTCACTGACTATTTTATCATACTACATACATATATACATAGGTTTCGTCACACCTGTTTCCCGTGGGGGTAGGAAGAGACTATAGATCTCCATCTGCTACGATCTCAACACACTTTCTTTGTTTCATCCACACTCATCACTCATTTTATACAAGCTCGTCGGTTAAGGGTATTTTTGCCCTAGCGTTTTCTGCGGGAGTGTGGTGTTTCAGCGGGCGAGCCGGCCCAGTCATGCCACTCATACTATTAAATAATATGCCGTTATGGACAAAGTGTTCGTCTGCAGCGTGGCTTTACCACTAGGATATTATATTTCTTTCTTGGGGATAGGGAGGCAAACGAGAAAACGTGTCACCCGATGGAGAGCAATCACGCCGTCCATAGAATGTGCCAAAGACATTATAAAAGTGTTGCCCGGGTTTGAGAAATGTGTAGGCTTGTTTTTTGAAGGTTCCAATGTAGCTGGAGGTAGCTGGTTCCACAGAGTAGTGGTGCATGGAAAACGTTTCTGGAAAAACGCAGCGTACTGGATCGCCATTCCCTATATGGTGGGGATGAAACTTTTCTTATTACAGAAAAAATACCTACACACATATATCGTCACGGATGTCTCCCGTAGGGGTAGGCAGAGACCACAGATCTCCATCTGCTATCTCGGCATACTTCCCTTGCTTCCTCCACACTCATTATTCTCCTCATGCAAGCCCACAGGTTAAGGGTATTACAGAAAATCAATTTTTTATTTATATTATATAATAGGGATTACAGAAAAATAAGTTTTTTATTATAAATAGAGTTATCTATGATGAAACTATAACTACAATTCTTCGAAGAAAAGGCCTTGCATTACACAAATAATTGACATAGGACAAAGAGTCATGGTCTTAGTGTTGGTGTTGTTCTTTATTAAACAATGGGTAGTGGGTTCACCTTCAATAAGTATGAATCTCAAACGTTTCTTTCGATCATTTGCATACGCATAAATTTAAGTATCATAGTTAGATAACCAATTGTAGAGAATTGTGATTATTAATCGAATTTTGAATTGAAATAGGTCAGAGAGTATCTTTGTCTAGCCGCTTGTCCAGTATTTATAGTATTGGTACACGGGTACGCGAGCCGGCCTCCCGAGCTACTACCGTATCACTCCTCGTCTTCCGTTGCGGTAGTATCATATCCTTATCATTCTGTCAAATCCATCTATTCTTTCCCCTGCCTTTTCCTTTCTTCTCTATCTTTTTCTCTTCCTCTCTGCCAATCTACAGTCTGCCGTGCCAAAGGATCCATGGCAAGGGGCGAACTTAGTCGCAAGCGTGCCGACCGTCCCGGGATCGGGCTCCCTCGGGTACTATAGTGCCTTATCTCAGCATGTGGGGCTTTGCTGGGGCTGACCTCCATCCGCTCTTGCGGCTCGTGGGGTTCACTACGACGAATCTTAATATGCCTAATTCGTTAAAAATGACGGCGACGTGGTTCGCCACCCGTCACCTCCAAGGATTCCCACGAGGGCGAGAAGCTAACTAACTAACGGAGAGCCGTTTCGTTACGTTGAATGTGAGAGGAAGGGTGGATGGAAAGATGGATGAGTGTGGAGGAAGCAAGGAAGGTGTGTCGGGATCGTGGCGGATGGAGATCTGTGGTCTCTGCCTACCCCTACGGGAGACGGGCGTGACAATATGTATGTAGGTATGTATATTAATTGGCATCTGAGTCAGGCGAGTGATTAATAGAGTTACATGTTACTTTGCTGATATCCACTAGTATGTGGACATTCAGAACTTTTACTTAGCTAAAATCCGCGACAAGCAAACAAAAAAAAGAAAAAATAATATTATAATATATTTTTTTACTGGAAGAAGTGGATAGTAGACTTTACGGAAGAACTTTTATACGGAAGAACCCATTGTGGAGTCTATTATACCTGATGATGCCTTGTGTTGAGGCGAAACACGTGTGCAATGTGGAAAAGTGGTGGTGTGTATTTGATGTTGGTGTTGTTAATAGTGGTTGGGAAGATTTAGTTGAAGTCCCGCGTAAATCCACTTCTTCCAGTAAAAAACACACATTATTATTTTTCTATTTTTGTTTGCTTGTCGCGGATCTTAGCTAAGTAAAAGTTCTGACTGTCCACATATACATTGATTTTATTTAATATCGTTATAATAGTAAATCATTGTAAAGCAATAAATAACTGTAACGAAATCACAAAAAAATCCCTTGAATGTGGTTCTAATATTTAAAACTTACGAACTCCATAAAGGGATATGATCAAATATTTATATATATTAATTTGAATTCAATTTGTATATATATAAGCGTCATATTCTAATAATCGTAGTTAAGTGAATGAGATGTTTTGCGTACGCACGTATTGATATAGGCTTGGCCGTTGCAAAAGTCGATTGGGGTCACAGTATAAATAAATAAGCGAATGAATCGGGCTTGTACAAGTGCACAGTGTAATGCAGCAACAGAGAGTTATATAAAAATAAACATACTCAGCAAAGGCTCAGTTGGTATAGCTAGCTATTTAACTCGTTATTTCTAGATTGTTTTTCAGCGATTTATATTGAATAACATCTTATTCATTTTGCTGGGTCATATATAATATATAACATTTGCTATAGGATTACCGCCATAAATTGCCGTGGAGAGAGATTACGGCCCAAAAAATCTGTTGGCTTAGTCACTTGAATAGGATCGTACGGTCAAAAGGGTATATGTAGCAACATACGGTTCGCCATATGGACCGCTGGAGCGACGCAGTGATCGCTGGCCTGAGCGAGCTTCAGGCAGGCAATCGGCGAGAGGTAGCCAAACAACATGACCAGTGGCGGGTTCTCGTTCTGCCTAGAAATATTTTGGGTAGTTGTTTCGGCGAAGTAAGTATTTATTTATTTCTCATGTCATAATTATTATTAAATACACCCACTTGGCTCTTACACATGAACATGCTCATACTCCACACACACACAAAACAAAACATATTACATATAGATATATAAAATGCTTTTCATTAGTAGTGTATATATTTTTAATACAGGTTAATATAAGTAAAATGTAAATTCATGATTGGCTCCAGTAGTTTTCTAAATTTGTGTCAGCATAAAATATGCTGTGGATTTTCTTTTAAATAAATAAATAAAAATCATTAACATTACGTGTATGATGGTGAGTTGCCGGTGGACCCCAAACCAGTCTATCCCAATTGTCTACCAACATTTGCTAAACTTAGAGGCTATAAAAACAGAGATAAAGTGTCATGCAGTGGATGATTACGTGTAGTCACAGTTTTGAGGATATAAAGCGTCTGTGTGCAAGTTACTCTGTACGCAGCTTCGAGCAACACAGTCCGGCCCCGTGGACAACTACACGGGGTGGTTAGGCCTTTTACATTACGGGGAAGTCCGTTCATCTCTGACATTACTGATTTCTTCTTCTTGCGTCCGTAATAATTTTTTTTATTTCCCTTATAAATAACATTTTTAGTGACAATTTTAAAAGTATGCAAATGACGGTTTCACCGGATATTGTATAACAACTTCGGTATTTTTTTTTCACTGCCCAGGGGTCTCCCCATTCCTGGGGGACCGAACGTTAACCCACCACGCTTGTCTAACATGGATTAGTGGGGTAACTAGACTGGGATAAATTATGCCGTGCATATATTTTTCTCATATGTTCTTTTATGGTACAGGAAGACAAAGGAGCAGGCGTGTCATCTGATGGAAAGCAATCAACGCCGCCCATAGATAGTATTGCAGGAGTGTTGCCGGTCTAAATAAATAATATCTTCTTCTTGATTTATTTCTAATTGAAGTCCCTAAACCGAAGAACGGGTTACCTTACCCTTATCCGGCGAGCGAGAGTGATGAGTGTAGATGAAGCAAAGAAAGAGTGTCAAGATCGTAGCAGATGGAGATTTGTGGTCTCTGCCTACCTCTTCGGGAAACCTTTACCTTCGGCAGTTCAAGAAACAAGCCTACACATACCTAAAACGCCGGGAACGCTTCCGCGACTCCTGCGGTGTCGCGGTTGTCTATGGGTGGCGTTGATTGCTTTCCATTAGGCGACACACTTGCTCGTTTGCCCTCCTATCCCATAAAAAAAATGTATGTAATTGAAGTCATCCATTATTTGCCTCGTTATCATCTAATTTGGAAGTATAATATTAAAAAAAAACTTTTAAGATTTAACGTGCATTCGATTTTTTTTAAATTATCTCACGGGAACCTAAAAAAATTTGAAAGTAACCTAAATTATTACCTACAATCTCGATTATCTTCTTCTCAAAGTCCGGCCAAAATCGATGCAGCGGACAAAACATTAATAGCGATAAGAGTGAGATTAAACAAAGACTGTTTAAATATTCTACTACTAAGTAGGTACATTAGATATTCGAATATGGCGATAGCGTCTTCAGTGAAACTTCTCGTCTTCGTTCAGTGAAACGTCGATAATGGAACACTCTGTGGATGCTTTGATAAAGTCTTCGTTGTCCTTCTGTTCTCCCTTGTACTACTTATCGTTTCAGTAAGCTTTCCTTGCGGAAGATATGCCCGAACATCATAAATATTTGTACACTTGCACAATAGAAGAATATAATAAGGCGGCTGGCAGAAACTGGATGCGTTTTTGTCAGCTTGACTTGATCTAATAAACAATATGTATTATTTTCTATATATTTAATTGTACAAGGCACAAGTCGGGCCACACATGGAATACTGTTCTCACCTCTGGCCTGGGGCTCCCCAGTATCAACTTCTTCCATTTGACCGCATTCAAAGTCGTGCGATCCGAATCGTCGATGACCAAGATTTCACGGATCGGCTTGATTCTATAGCGCTGCGGAGAGATGTCTCATCTCTCAGCATCTTTTACCGCTTCTATCATGGGGAGTGCTCCGAGAAATTGTTTGGAGTAATTCCCGCCGCCGAATTTCACAACCGCACAACTCGCCGTAATGGAAAATTTCATCCCCACCATCTGGATGAGTGGCGATCTACTACGGTGCGTTTCTCTCGTAACTTCTTTCCACGCACCAACAGTTTGTGGAACCAGCTCACCTTGGCGGTCTTTCTGAACTGATACGACATTGGAACCTTCAAAAAACAAGCCTATACATACCTAAAACGCCGACAACGCTTCCGCGACTCCTGCGGTGTCGCGGTTGTCTATGGGCGGCGTTGATTGTTTTCATCAGGCGACACGCTTGCTCGTTTGCCCTCCTATCCCATAAAAAATATCCTTTTGTTTGCAAGGCCTATGTCATTGTGGACAGCTATAAGATTTCGTTGTTAACGCGTATACATGCAGTCAGTCACGCACTTGTATCGTGACTCTCGATACATCCAATGACGTGACGATTCGTGTGACGTGACTGAAGGGTACATTAATATTCAGTGTCGTGTTGATTAAAATTATACGTACATACAAACAGAATAATTTAAAACATGGACATACAAACTTACTTTGCTTGAATCCACAAACACAAACGAGAAAAATAATATTGTGTGTTTGCGAGAAGTGCTGAAGATTAAACAAAATAACTGAGAATAACATAAGATTATGAAAAGGAAATAAAAATGCAATGTCACTGATATAAGTTGGCGGGAAAAATCCAATCAATATATATATATATATATATATATATATATATATATATACATATATATATATATATATATATATATATATATATATATATATATATATATATATATATATATATATATATATATAGAGGGAGATTGTGAAGTAATATTAAGAATTGAAAAAATTAAGACATTTAAGGAAGCAATTCTTTCTCTAGAATTACTTCATTCAAAGAATGGCCTAATAAAAAGTTTCCCCTCGGCTAATATTGACCGTATATGGAAAGTTGTCGTCCCCCCCAAGTATGAGGTAGCAACACGGCGGAGACAATGCTATATTTAACTGCATAATGTTATAATTTCGCTGGAAAACTACTTTCACTTGGAGCTATGTAAGTGTAAGCTGTAAGACCGTGTCTTCTGCGGCAATAGAAAAAAACCGTTTCAGTTATCAACGCTATAACCCAAATGGCGCAGTGGCGAGTATTCGTTCTCATGCAAGAACCGTAAGTTCGATTCTTATGTACAATGTAATATAATAAATAAATGAAAAATAAAAATAAACTAATTTTGTTGGCGCAGCGACTAAAAATGGATCTTGTCCTCCGAACAGATCTTAAGCCACCGTGCCCTGTCCTGCGCCACCTCCTGTCATTTGCAGATTTGAAGGTTGCGCAAATCGTCCTTCACTGTCTCTCCTGTGGTACTTGGGGCGCCCCAAAGGACGTCGTCCAGTTGGGCGACCCACGTAAGCTCTCTTGACTGTGCGATCCTCCCCCATCCTCCCAACGTGGCCCAGCCAACGAAGTCGGTGAGCCTTAGTCTCTCCTATTACATTGGGTTGAGCCATCAGATGCTTGATTTCGCCAACTGCCATCATCTCTTTTGGTGGTGCCAAGGATCTTCCGTATTCTTTTTAAATGAATAATATTATATGACATAAGCTCATTGATGGAGTAAAGCGTCACTGCGGAAATCTATTACAAATATGGATAGTCCAACTCACTTTGCTAAGATCTGCGAATATTTTACTTGACACTGGCATAATACATCTAATTACCATCTAATATAAAAAAAAGAATTAAAATCACCGCTTAGTTGCGATATTACAGAATATCTGTAGGCTTGATTTCTGAAGGTGCCAATTTCGTATCGATTCGGAACGACCGTCGAAGGTACCTGGTTCCACAGATTGGTGGTGCGTGGAAAGAAGCTTCGAGAGGAGCGCAAGTATGTCTTTGTTTTTGACTGACAATTTAATAAGTCTTTTAAAATTGTCGGTCTGCAGTACTGGCCATTCAAATAAAAAAATATTTTTTGTTGACTATGAATTCTAATTTCAAATTAATTTTATTTTAAAATCACGGAATTCTTTTTTCGAAATGTCTTTTATTTATTGATAAACGTTATGTTTTCATCACATTTGAATCTTCTACGTCATCACGGATGGATAGTTTATAAATTCTAGTAACTAATAGAAATGAACAGGTACTTCCCTAGTAGAACCGGCGCGTTCGTTCTACCACAGCTACAAAAAAAGATTGATTTTTAATTTACACTTATACTGGAAACTATTTTAATATATCCAGTTACTGCAAACTTTTTTCTAAGATACCTTAGCATGAGCAAACTTTAACAACTTTCCAATACGGGAAGCGTTTTTGTGAGCTTCGTAAGCTCACATATTTGGCGCGGCCGCAAACCGGGAAATACTAGGAATGCCACCCGGCGGGCTTCGTGTCATAATATACACGTGACTTTCCGTTTCTTGGTGTATTTCCGTGTGGATATGAAAGTTTACATTTTATGGGATAAACAACTAGCAACACCAGACGCAGAGGCATAATAGAGAGATAAGCGTTGTTGGCCTAAGATTAAAAATAAGGGGGGAAGGCTAGTGACCTTCCCAACACCCTTCTCCCTCCCTCTACCCCTCCCCCCTATTCCCACTCCCATAATGACACTTTCCTTAAAGGTCGGCAACGCTTCCGCACTGCTTATTGCACTGCGGCAGAATATGGGCGCCGTTGATTGCTTTCCTTTATGTGACATGCCTGCTCGTTTGCCTTTCTATCCTATAAAAAAAAAATACACTGACACGATCTATATTGCTCATCACAGGAGGTGCTTGCCAGTTCTCTGCTGCTATATTAAGAGGGGCTAAAGATTTGATTATTTGTATTAATATCTTTTTTAATATAGCTAAAACCAGAGTGATCAGCTAGTGTCATAATGGACAAGGCGCGCCGCGAAGCGAGAGTTGTCTGAATCAATTTGTCTACGGTACACAAGTCGTTCAACCTGTCCAGAATGGAGTCACACCACTTTCCTGGCGCTGGATTTCTTGGAACGCCTTTCAAGCGATGTCTTATGATATAATCGGCAAGGGCGTGTTTGAGGTATTTCTGTCTATAAACTTTATATGAAAGATAAGTATTTTGAAGAGCCCTGTCAGATTTCTTGGTTGCTTAGACCTTTCTTCTTATAAAAAATAATAATACGGAAGCTCTCAACTGTGAATCGGACAGTCGAGAAGAACCCCCACGCCGTGAGCATCCCACAGAACCAATGGTTGAGAACCACTGCACTAGAGTGCGATTGTGCATCAAATAATTGACTTAACGGTTGTCTTAGATCGTAGAGTCTACTATACTTGATGATGCCTCGTGTTGAGGCGAAACACGTGTCGTTTGCAAGATCGCTGACGGCAGATTTTTCGGTAAGATTTACTTTAAGTTCCCGTAAATCCAGTTCTCCCAGTAGGAAAACACACATTATTAATTTTCTGTTTTTGTTTGCTTGTCGCGGATCTTAGCTAAGTAAAAGTTATGACTGTCCACATCAAATATTTGTAAATACATACATACATACATACATTCGCAACAGCGGCAAACAATTGTCGGTTGGGGAACCTCGCGAAGTTTGCAAAACTCACAGCGAAATGGGGCCGCGATTGTTTCACGTTTGATCAAATGTTTGTGTCAACAAAACGAACCAATGTAGGCCAACACAATATCATGCGTTTATCAATCAACACGACGAACAGACGAAGTTGGGTTAAAACAACAAACATCTCTCTACTAGCACTCTACTAGGTGTTGTAGTGATGCATTGACTATTGTACCGCTAATTTATAAAAAAAATTTATTTGAATATTATTTATTTTATTTATGACATTTAACAGGTGAGTTCGTGGGAGCATAGTAAGTCCCACTACGCAGGCCCGTGCTGAGATATACTGATTCGGTCATTATTCAAATGTGATATACATCCCTCGCCCATACCTCAGAGCCTGAAGACGAAAGTCTTCGACCAGTGTGTCCTACCCGTACTCTCCTACGGCGCCGAAACGTGGACGCTGACAGTCTATCTGCTTCATAAGCTCAGAGTCGCTCAGAGAGCTATGAAGAGAGCTATGCTCGGAGTTTCTCTAGTAGATATGTTGCGGAATGAACAAATCCGCCAGAGAACTAAAGTCACCGAAATAGCCTTTCGAATTAACAAACTAAAGTGGCAATGGGCTGGTCACGTTTGTCGGAGATCCGACAATCGTTGGAGCAAACGAGTGCTGGAGTGGAGACCGCCTCTAGGTAAACGTAGTGTGGGACGCCCCCCGGCTAGATGGAGCGACGATCTGCGCATGGCGGCTGGCAGAAACTGGATGCGTGTATCCGAAGATCGGGATAGGTGGCGCTCCATGGGGGAGGCCTATGTCCAGCAGTGGACTGCCGCAGGCTGCTGCTGATGATGATGATGGTGGTATACATACATACATATACATAATACACACAGATAAATACATACGTGTTCCTATTTAGTAATTTTATTCATTTTTTTTACTTTTATTTCGTTATTTCTATATTTCTTGCCCAAAGATGATCTCGGGAACTCACTTTTTTGACATATTGATTAGATTGGTAAAAGACTTGACAAATTGGTAAGATTGAATTCGTAGTGTAGTATTGGTCTCCAGCGTGGCTCTACCACTCTGGTGGAGATCTAACAAAAGCTGGAGTAGACAAGCTTTGGACTGGAGATAATCCATCATCATTAAGGCATTACAGGCGCGGGTGGGCCTTAGCCTGGTTCAGTAAATTTTTCCAGTCAGAATGAGATAATTTGATACAATTAAATTTTTGACCGAAAGTAAGAAGTACTCAGAAGATAAAGTAATAATGCATTATGCATACACGAATATCATATGAATATACACGTAGGCCTCACTGTAACAAAATACACAGAATTAATTGAAAACTTACGAAATAAAACCTCATTTACATGCATATAGCACGAAACATCCGAAAATTGATAATTTCGAACGTACATTGAGACAGTGGTTACGAAAGAAAATTTTAATTACTTATTATTTATTTAATTTGCACAATTTAACCTAAAATTACGTGATATACATTCAATGTTCCAAAAAGTACACCGTTGTTTCATATTTGAAGAATCCACAATACCTTCGGCGGTCTTACCTTCGTATACGACATTGGCACCTTCAAAAAACAAGCCTACACGTACCTAAAAGGTCGGCAACGCTTCCGCGACTCCTGCTGTGTCGCGGTTGTCTATGGGCGGCGTTGATTGTTTTCATTCAGGCGGCACGCTTGCTCGTTTGCCCTCCTATTCCATAAAAAAACAACCTTAGTTGTAATTTGTAATACCAACTTTCATTATCCTTGTCTATTTTTATAAAGAGGCAGGAACTGATCAATAACTAACAATCAAAAAACTGAGGTGTGGTTGTCCATCACTTTTATAGTGGTAGAGCCACGCTGCAGACGAATACTTTATCAAGAATGGCATTATACTTGTCTGTAACATGATGTGATCTGAGTTCCGGAGGCCCTACACCCTCCCCCTCCCACTCCCATTCTCCCTCCCACACCCATGTCACTTTCCTTAAAGGTCGGCAACGCTTCCGCACTGCATATGGCGCTGCGGATGTCTATGGGCGGCGCTGATTGCTTTCCATCAGATGATACGCCTGCTCGTTTGCCCTCCATCCCATAAGAAAAAAAAACTAATTTGTTCCTTTTTAAAAAAATAACCTTTTCAATGACACCAAAACCAGCCAGTTCCGTACAGTACAGCCAAATAAATTTATACATACTATTTGCGAAAAGATGTTTCCTTGCCTATTTGAAAAAAAAATTCTAGAGTTTTAATATAAAATGCGAAGACTTTTCCCGCCAACTTACATCAGTGACGTTGTGTTTTTATTTTATTTTCATAATCTTATATTATTATCAGTTATATTGTTTAATTGTGGTGGCGTATTATACAATAAAGTTTGAATAAGGTGTATATGTGAAGTGCTATGAAATAAATAGTCCATAGAAGGTTTTTGGTAAAATTGCAGCCATTTTATCAAGACGTAACGTGATGAGCTGACTTGTTACATTTCAAGAGATTGGATATTATTGTATATTACTTGACAGTGGCATAATAGTTGTAACTAATTGCCATCAAAGAAAAGAAAAGAAATGCGAAAGAACTTTTTCCCCAACCTATTTATTATATTGCACTTACCCGTATAAATGGGTTCTTCTTATTGGGTAATTCATGGTCCACCTCATCCCTGGACTCGTCATCGTCGGCAGAGTTCACCCGCACGCAGGTTTTGTGTATGGCCTGAGGTTCACCCATACTCGGAACACATCATACACTCAACACTAACGTGGTTTTATACACTATTACACTGAAATATAAGAAACCACGGTAATGTGTTGCGACACTTTGAAATAATAATTCTTCAATATTCGATTTTAATGCTTTGTATTAAAGTTTTATTTCAAATAGATTTTATTTGTTGATTCGTTTAGTTCGATTTGGAAATTGAAGCACAATTACACATTAACACATACACGGTTTCACGAACTCCTTTTAGACTCGAATCACGTCACTGCGGATGATCTGGAATTAAAACGGAGTTGATTAAACTCACTGTACACAAGATAATGAATGATATCATTGTAGTGGATTGTGCTTGTTTGCACTTTGATAATACAGGTGACTCTGTGATTAAACATTACTAGCGATTCTTGGCCAATTACATTAATGACAGATAAGAAGTCTGACAGAGTGACCCACTTCGTATAAATCACATTTAATATTGTGTAAATCGATGATTAATACAGTCAGCCGTTATTTTGCGGATCTCTATTATTATGTGGACATTCAGAATTTTTACTTGGTTAAGATACGCGAAAGGCAAAGGGAGTTGGACCTCAATCGCTCACCGGACGAAGCGCGGTAGCTAAGCTACTACTCCGAAGCCGGTTTTCTGCGGGAGTGTGGTACTTCCCCGGGCGACGCCATGCCATGCTGCAGACGAATACTTTATCAAGAATGACATATTATTTGTCTGTAGAATGAATGGGACGGCTTTACTATGCCTGTAATCTCTTGGGAATGTTCCTTACATTCCCAAGAAATTACAGGCATAGTAAAGCTGTCCCATTAAATTAGAGGCATAACAACGCTAAAAGCTAAAAAGGTTTTACCCATTTCCTTGAGAAAACAAAACCCAGAAGTAAAAAACAAAGAAATGTCATTAGAGTTTAAGTGTCGAGATATGGAGAGAATGTTTTCTGGTCAAATGACATCAGAGAAGTAATGTAACAATATTTCTAGTAGTAATTCTACATTTCACTTTTGATTAGTTCTCAATAACTTAATTAAAACAAAACTTCAAAGATTAACTTCGATCATGATCGAAATGACCAGAAGTCGGGAAACAGATTGTTGTTTCGACTGGTCATAAAACCAAGAGTAAAAAGCTGTATACCTTTTTACTGTAGATATATGTATTTTGCGGTGAAATACAAACAATGAAACGTAATAAAATTATTTTTAAAGATGTATTGTTTGATCGGAGATCCGACAATCGTTGGAGCAGACGAGTGCTAGAGTGGAGACCGCGTCTCGGTAAACGTAGTGTGGGACGCCCCTCGGCTAGACGGTGCGACGATTTGCTAGGGCGGCTAGCAGAAACTGGATGCATGAAGCCGAAGATCGGGCTAAGTGGCGCTTCATGGGGGAAGCCTATGTCCAGCGGTGGACTGCCGCAGGTTGTTGATTGATGTTTTTTTTTTTATATATATTCACGCCTATCCCCCGCAGGGGTTGACAGAGACCACAGAGCTCCATCCGCTGCCATTCATCGCAGCGAAACGGCTCGTCATTCGTCGCTTTTCGGCCTCATGAGAATCAGGACGTGACATGTGGCGAACCACGTCGCCGTCATTTTTCGACAAATTAGGTATATTAAATTCGTCTTGGTGAATCCCACGAGCCGCAAGGGAGGATGGAGGTCAGCCTCAGCAGAGCCCTGCATGCTGAGGTAAGGCACCATAGTGCCCGGGGGAGCCCGACCCCGGGACGATCGGCTTGCGACTAGGCTCGCCCCTAGCCACGCATCCATTGGCACGGCAGACCGTGGATTGGCGGAGAGGAAGGGAAAGGATAGAGAAGAAAGGAAGGAGCAGGAAAGGAAATGCGGATTGGGGGGGTTACCAGACGCGGAATAAACATTTATAAACCCATATAAATATTTATTCCGATGCGGGAATCGAACCCGCGACCATTGACTCCGCGGGCGGAGGGCCCCGCCACTGAGCCAATCGGTCGTCATCGTTGATTGATGTATTGTTTGTTATTTTAAAATTTCAATAAAAGTGCAGGTGGCCAAATACTTTTGAACGATACTGTACATACACATTATCACGCCTGTTCCCTGTATGGGTAGGCAGAGATCACAGACCTCCATCTGCTACGATCTCGTCATACTTTCCTTGCTTGTCCCACACTCATCACTCTCATCATGCAAGCTCGTCGGATATGGGTACTCTTGACCTGGCGTTTCTCTTAGCTCTCATAACACACGTTTTTAGGCGATTACATAAAAAAATCATACACATACTGATACAAGAAAATATGAATCATTTCTTCGTGTTATCGCGTGGTTGATTCGATTAATTATAATTGAATCGCCTTGAACCGGTGTGGTGCGACCTCGCATAGAAATGTGGCGGAATTAGAGCGCGGAGATGTTGCGGTGTAAGTTGACAATCAGGTGTTCCGTGATAGGGCTGTATTTCACATATATTGACAATAATACATACATACATATTATCACGCCTATCTCCCGTAGACACAGATCTCCAACCGCTACGATCCCGTCACATCTTCTTCACACTCATCCATCTTTTCATCCATCCTTCCTCTCATATTCAACGTAGCGATACGGCTCTCCGTTCGTTGCTTCTCGCCCTCGTGGGATCAGGACGTGACGGGTGGCGAACCACGTCGCCGTACAAATAATAATAATAATAAAAAATAAATGCCTTAGGTGTGAAGTCACATTGACGTGGTAAGAATATTTTAATTGGTTATTTATTTATGTGATTGGATGTTTCTGTGGCGAAACTGAGTGAAGATCCTAATCAAAACATGGGCAATGTTGTTCAGGTAAACCACATGTTTTTTACCTTCACTACCATAAAAAGCTTTTAATATATTATTATACAAATATATTGTACTATGAAGAAATATCAGAACAGAAGAAAATTTTATGTGACACTAAATACAAATATTTCTTATAAAAATGAGAAATTAAACATAGAATACGGGTGTTGTCATATAGTTATATTCTGTTGATTTAAATAGCCATAATAGTGGCCAAGTGAATGCTTTCTAAACAAAGGGTCGTGGGTTGTATTTCCACATAAGAATAAATATTTTTTATGTAATTGTATCATTATGTGATTTACATTGGTTTTTACTAAAAATAACAAACAAAAATGATCAAACAGGCCTCTTTTTGCCCTTCACGTTATGTTGAATAAAGATCATTTTCTGGCACAATTTTTATTTGATTTTTACGTATTTTTTTAACTAATGTTTAATTTTACTTTTTTAATATTGTAAATATAAGTAGTGTTCGTATTAATATTTTCTGTATATAAAACTTTTTCTATTTTTAAATTTATAATTGGACAAACAGCGAAAAGTCCGATTTAATATTCGACTGTGACGTAATGAATATCTTTCTCTGCAGCAGCGGTGCGCGGACACTGTGACCATACGCCGATGCGTTGAGTGACCAGACGTCCGTATATACTTCTATTTGCAATGGGACCTTTTATACAGTTAAGGTTCCTCACATTTTGCTTAGTTCCTTAAATTTTACTTAGGTCCTCACATTTTACTTAGTTCCTCACATTTTACTTAGCTCCTCACATTTTACTTAGTTCCTCACATTTTACTTAGTTTTGTAGAGCACCAGGCTAACGAGCATACAGGTCAATGGCGGAACACACAGACACATACATACGACTCTTGGATACACTAAAGTCGTTTGAGGTCTCAAGACCACCACAGGTGAGATAGATTTATTGTTCGTAGCGGAAAATTGCGACTGACTTGCATGATCGTGGACTCCCAACTATCCAGATAATGAGATTGGAACTTTATTTTATTTATTTATTTATATGACACAAAAACAAATTACTATATAAACGTTACGGATGTGAATGGAAGGGTCGCTAGGGGAAGACCACGGAAAACATTCCTTGACCAAATTGCCTAAGTTTTTAAGAAAAGCCACGTTTAGAGTATCTTTAACCGGCGACCTTGCACGAGGAGAGTAATGAGTGTGGAGGAAGCAAGAAAAGTATGCTGAGATCGTAGCAGATGAAGATCTGTGGTCTCTACCTACTCCTACGGAAACAGAATTTTCCTTTGGTCTTTCCCTACCGAACCTTTCCATTCACATCCGCAATGTTAGTTTATTTTCACACACATCAGTTGTCTTCAATCAATCCGTATCTATGTGCCCAAACATCCCAAGCATCCCTTTCTCAACTTTTGTTATTTAGTTAGTTTTATAGAGAAAAAGCTAGCTCTTGCTTCTAAGATGAACCAGTTATGTAAGTAAGATTTTTTAAAGGTTTTCTTCTTTTCGTGGCAGTGGTACGACCTATAAATATTTTAAAAGGTCACTTTCGAATTTATATTTATATACTTATCGACTTAAAGTAATAAGCCTAATGGAATGGGATTCACCCGTAACCAGATTACCATTTTTGTCTGGGCGAGGTTAATAACTCACGGTCGTCCATTATTGGAACATGAGGACGGGCTGCGGGCGGTCCGAGGTTAGTTTTCCACGCAATTTTCCGCCTAGTTTTCCTTTTCGTTGCGTCTATGAAAATTTTCCTCAATAACAATTCTTAGAAATGAAACATCATTTTAAAGATATTTATGTGTATAAGTTACTAGTAGAAGACTAGTATAATTTAGTTAAAGAATGCCGTTGATGTTTTAATTTTATTGTATTGTATGTGTATTTATGTATATGAGTAGTAGTATATATATGGATGTATGTGTGTGTCTGTATTTCGTTACTGTAGTCCGCGATCTGACAACGTTTGTTTTTGCTGAAAACCAGCGCCAGGTGCTGAAATAGAACGCCCGGCATATGGTGAGCAAGAATCATTTCGTGATACTTATTAGATTAAAATTATTTTCTTTATGTTTATTATATATATACATATTCTTTCATCACACCATCACTCGGTGGAACCAGCTGTCTTCAGCGATATTTTGGAACCGATAAGAGGTTGGAACTGTCAAAAAACGATCCTACACTCTTCTTAAAGGCCACCAACGCTTCTGACTGCAGAAACATTGGCCTATGGCACTGCGGATGTCTATGGGCGGCGTTGATTGCTTTCCATCGGGTGACACGCCGGCACGTTTGCCCATAAATAAACTGAGACCATTCGAAGTATTATTTTTTCTGATCCACGATCATTTATAATATATGCAATATTTTTTGACATCTGTGTCATTTACAGCGTTTTCGCTTTTGTATTCTATAATCATATAGAACTATGTCTCTTATAGTCTCTATTTATACAAGTCCGCAAGTATGATGCTATCGCTAGAAGATAAATTAATTTCCTATTGTTTCAAATTCAGAATGTTAAACTATAAGCATTGATCACAACGGTGTGTCGACTAACTGTACGTCCACAGTTAGGTGCGAGCGGGAAGGGGGGATATAGCTGAAGGCGTGTGAGCGGGATGGAGAGCCGATCAATTTGTTCACGGGCAAGTGGAGTGTGAAGAGTGTATAGGGTTGTCAATGTTCAATTTTAATATATAATTGTTTAAGAAAATTGTAAAAATAATATTTTTATAAATATTAATTTAAGCTATGAAAGAGAACGATTTCACAATTAACAATTATGTAAAAGAGAGAGAGGGAGATGCAATTTTTAATGACAATTGTTTACAATAAATAAATAATTTGGCAAGAATAAATCGACAAATTTGATAAATAATGTGTGAGCGAGATAGATTAAGGTAATTTTTAAAGAATAAAAGAAAATAAAGATTATTATGGCAAAAGCAAGTATTTTATTTTTACAATAGTACAATATTTTTGTATTAAAATAAATAACATATAACGTACTCATTGTCGTACGCAGTAAAAAATAAAGTTAAAATTAAAAATAAAATAATATATTACATTTTATAAGTTATATACAGTAATAACCCAACTTACGCTACCTCGACATACGCGAATTCGGAGTTACACGATTTTTTGCGTGAACGCCGCGCAGACAAGCAGCGTTTGTTTTTGACTCCCCCCCCCCCCGCAAATTGTACCCCGACTTACGCGAATTCGACTTACAGAAGTAAGTATATCGTAAGTTACAGAAGTAAGTAAATCGTGGTATAAGAAGTCGGACTGGTTTATTCATGTTAGCGAAATAATCCTGTAGCTGGTTTTTTTATGGGATAGCATTCAATGCAACCCAACATCATAGGCATCACAAAAAACGTTGTTGGCCTTTAAGACATGAGTTGGCTCGTTTTTTGGAGTGTTCAATGTCAAAAGTCCGACGATTGGCTCAGTGGCGGGGCCCTCCGCCCACGAAGTCAATGGTCGCGGGTTCGACTCCCGCATCGGAATAAATATATATATGGATTTATAAATATTTATTTCGAGTCTGGTAACCCCCCGATCCGCATATCCGTTCCTGCCCTGTCCTTTCTTCTCTATACTTTCCCTTTCTCTCCGCCAATCCACGGTCTGCCGTGCCAAAGGATGCGTGGCTAAGGGCGAGCTTAGTCGCAAGCGTGCCGACCGTCCCGGGATTAGGTTCCCCCGGGTACCTTACCTCAATATGCAGGGCTCTGCTGAGGCTGACCTCCATCCTCCCTTGCGGCTCGTGGGATTTACTAACACGAATTAATATACTTAATTTGTTGAAAAATGACGGCGACGTGGTTCGCCACCCGTCACGACTTGATTCTCACGAGGGCGAGAAGCGACCAATGGAGAGCCGTTTCGCTGCGATGAATGGTAGAGGATGGAGCTCTGTAGTCTCTGCCAACCCCTGCGGGGGATAGGCGTGAATATATAAATAAAAAAAATGTCATAGTAGTATACACAGTAATTTGTAAATTTCCAACAACATACCTTAACCCTTAATTTGATATTGTCCGCTATACCGATAACGAACTTTAAAAAAATCCAAGTCATTCAAATTTGTAATTTATTTACGGCAATTAAATTTAAATTACTTAGCAACTCAAATATTTTCAGTAGGAAAAAACATATAGACTTGGAAACTCTTCGATTTTTCTAAAATCAAACTATTGTCAAATACGACAATGTCAGTCATTTTCCCTCAACTGTGGATGAGGATCGTTGCAGGCACTGCCAGAAAAAACGTTTTGTAACGGGGAAAAGCTCTAGAAATTTTTTTTTCAACTTTCACACGAAATAAAGTTTAATTTTACAATATTGTTTTATCACCCTACTTTGGCAATGTCCGCCACAAAGGACATGTATTTTCTCAAAAAGGAGAAGAATATGTTTTTTTATTATATTTTAAAAGGTCCTTAAATATCCTAAAACACATATCACAAAAATTAAAAAAAAATTTTTTTCTCTGCCAAATTAAGGGTTAAAATGTAATTTTGACAGCCCTGAATTAAGCGTGATAGTGCATGACGCATCGGATGCACACACGCACACAAAGTCCGTCACAGCGGCTACTTCCTGCATTGCTATGGCATCCTTGTAAGGCAAGCGGGTTTGTTAAGGAGTCGTTACTGACCCCGTAGAAGTTTTATGGGTGTTTCAATATCTCTTGTTTTTTTATGTCGTCCTCAGTTGATGAGTGATATTACTCCAACAGTTTTAGTGTTCCGTATCGAATACGATGCGTAGGTACGAAATATTTAGGGTTTTTTTCACGGGATCCGAAATCGAGCATCTGAACTATTCAAAGGCTTAAGTAGAGAACGCTCATATGATTATTGAAAATCTTGTAAAATACCTAATTCTATGCAACTAAAGAACATTTTATTGTTAATATCACATTTGTTTATTTATTTCTCCCTAAATAACAATAATATTACTATAAAAAGAAACACTATATTTTTTTTAACAGCCCATATATGTCCCACTGCTGAGCACGGGTCTCTCCATCTCTGGGGGAACGAACGTTAACCCACCACGCTTGTCCAATGCGGATTGGCGGGGTTACCAGACTCGGAATAAATATTTATAATCCATAAATATATATATATATATATAAAACACACATACACACACACAAACACATGCACACAGAAACACACGTACGCACGCACGCTCGCAGGCCAACTCCCGCATAACATCTTGCGAGAAGCGAGAGGGGAATTCCTTCCCCTATTAGCACAAGCTGAGGATCCTTTGCCTAGGATAAGATTACATATAAATATATTAAATTGCTACAAATTGCTGCAACTGATCATGATGGGAAAAATCGCGGGCAAAACACTAGTTGGTCGAGAAAGAAAGTCTTGGCTACGTAATATCAGGGAGTGGACCGGGATAGCGAGTGCTCCAGAACTGCTGCACCTCGCGAAGGAGGAGGAAAGTTGTGCTGAATTGGCTGCCAACCTTCGCAAGTCGGAGAGGCACTCTTAGAAGAAGAATAAATATATTAGATTATAAGATTTTATATATATAGTTAATGTATATTTAATATACGGCTATTTCGTTATGTTATTAAGGCAAATAAAATATTTATATTTTTTATTTTTATTAATCATTATTTTTATTATTATTATATTATTATTATTATTAATAAATATTAATAAATATTATTTTTATTATTATTTGAAACTAAACCCACGACTATTGACTCCAAAAGCGGTAACTTTGCTTTGTTTACCCTATTAGGTTTTCTAAAATATTGTACTTTTGTGAATTCTCCCTCATCTTGAATAAGAATTTCAATTTAATTAGTAGTTACTCATAAGCCCATTACGTTTGTCCATGACGGGTTAGCTGGGCGGCTAGATTCGGAATAAATACATGTTTTATCCCAATGCAGGCATCAAATCCGTGACCGTTGTGTCTGAAAGCACAAGTTTCGTTTCTATGCTACTTAGGGAAGTTAGCAGTCAGTATTTTGGTTTTTATAGGATAGAAAGGCAAACGA
The DNA here is from genome assembly GCA_031353405.1 of Baronia brevicornis. Taxonomy (NCBI): domain Eukaryota; kingdom Metazoa; phylum Arthropoda; class Insecta; order Lepidoptera; family Papilionidae; genus Baronia; species Baronia brevicornis. The sequence continues at coordinate 222,786 of JASFAT010000948.1, read as the reverse complement.
GCAGGTGTGTCACCTGATGGAAAGCAATCAACGCCCCAAATAGACTTCCGCAGCGCCACAGGCAGTGCGCAAGCGTTGCTGACCTTTAAGAAAAGTGTAATTATGGGAGTGGGAATGGCAGGGGGTAGAGGGAGGGGGGAGGGTGTTGGGCATCCCAAACTCGGCCGCCAACCATACGAAGCGCGATAGCTAAGCTACCACTCAGACGCCGGTTTTCTGCGTGAGTGTGGTTCTACCCGGGCGAGCCGGCCCATTCATGCTACAAATGAATATTATGCCATTCTTGATAAAGTATTCGTCTGCAGCGTGGCTATAAAACATTAACTCTAATACGAGCGAAGCGGTCGCAAAATTATCTATACAGATACGGAACCTTTGAAATAAATATAATTCGCGTTTGAGAGATATTTTAAAGATGTTTATAAATCTACAATGTCTCTTTTAACTTATTGATGTTTTCCAAATTCCATCGGTTCTGTCGATTCTTGCTATCTCCGATTATACACCGTGACTTTTTAATCACCCGAGAAAACTAAAATTCGCGTTTGTAAAAATATGTATGTCATTAAGTAACATTCAAATATTATAGCGTTCATACAAAGATATTGTTTTATGGGACTTCAAAAAATCCTGTAAATGCATCAAATACTGGTTACTACACCTAAGTTGAAAAATGGCCCTTATTACAACGCAATAAGGTGTATACAAATGTCAAAGTGTAGTAAAGCATTAGGTGCTAGTTAGGTACAAAAATGGCTACTGCTGCCTCGCTTACTTTTTAAAAGTTGTATAGCACCCTTTCACTCTAGTACACTAGTACAGTGCTATTTGTCGGCAGGTTGCGCAAATTGTTTTCATTCATAGTTATCCCTTCCGTACGTAAATATTACGCGACCAAATTAGGTTGGTTTGGGTGCAGTTCATATTGGAATAATAATGATGTCTATTTGAATTAGCAAGATTTTTTGTTGTATAACTTTTGGTGTATATTAAGGACATTTTTAATATTTCATGAAAATAAAAATTTTTTTTCTTCGCCAAATTTAATGTATATATATATAAATATATATATATATATATATATATATATATATATATATATATATATATATATATATATATATATATATATATATATATATATATATATATATATATATATATATATATATATATATATATATATATATATATATATATTACTTAATTTTCTCGGGTAATTATTAAGTCACGGTGTATAGTTTTTTTTCGCTTTTGTTAGTCCCTTTCGTTCATTAACGCTATCAAGTGCTTTTTGTAAGAGTTTATTAAAAAACTTTCCAAGATCCATGGCCTAGTTTGAAATGTTAAAAAGGCGACTACATTTTAATTGTTGGTTAGAGATGGCATTACGATCTCAGGTCGTGGGTTTACTTTTATTCGCTATTTTCTATCAACGTGAAAAAATTCTCCTTAACAATACCGTATTTTAAAATTAACAAGTATTTTAGTGATGAAAGTGTTATCATTTTTAATAATAATTCTTTATTTGTATAATGTTAGGTGTAACAAGATGAAAAAAAGACGTTTAAAAGCTTCATTATATTGCCACTTATGGCGTACAAATTTCTTTAATTTTTATGTAAATACTATAAAAAATAAATAAAATAATTATTACAGATCTAAACATATAACTAAACTATTATTTAAATCTTAGGTTGTTGGGCCTCCGGAACACATGCCACTTACCGTACGAAGCGCGGTAGGTAAGCTACAACTCAGACGCCTGGTTTCTGCGAGTGTGGTACTTCCCCGGACGAGCCGGTCTGTTAATAGTACAGACAAATATTATGCCATTCATGACAAAGTATTCGTCTGCAGCGTGGCTCTACCACTATAAGAATGGGAAGATCTTTTAGAATATAAACGTTTGTGGTGTGAGTAGTCCATTTCATTCTCAGCAAACGCATCCAGCATCAGAATTAAACGGCAGTCTAATTTTTTGGCAGTTGATCATAAAATTATTGCTTCTTTTCAATATTAAAAAAATAACTGTCAGTATTTGCAATTATTATCTGTGCTGTTGATGTTTATGGCATACATTTTGCGAGTCATGTTGTTTGTTATAACCGATACGTTATTGTAATCATTTCTATCGGAGATAATGATTAGTATCCGGGCGGTACGGGAATTGGATGTTTACATGAATGCCACAAAGTCAAGGTTAAATCGATTTTTTATAGGTTTAACTCAAGGTGAATGTGATGTGGGATTGGTTTATATTAAGTCATAAATAAGTTCTTTTTTTTCTATAATAATTAGTTGTTAATCTGTAATTCCAGTGTCATTTAAAATAATTAAAAAGTTTTTTGACAAATATAAAATGGCGGCTGTACCACCAAAACAGTTATCTAATAAATTTATATAAAACGATATATAAATTTATTTTAATTCACATTGTACGCATTTATCGAATTGTATTTTAAAAACGCCGCAAGAATCATACAATATAACTGATAATAACGGGAGCTTATAAAAATATATGCAGATTAATAAACGCTGTATTTAATTGTATCTAAAAAGTAATGGCCGTACTTCGATCCTAAATATAGAAAGTCTTTTCTGTCTTTGATGACAATTAGTTATAACTATTATGCCATTGTCAAGTACAATATAATAACATCAAATCTCTTGAAATGTAACTAGTCAGCTTATCACGTTAGGTCTTGATAAAATGGTGGCTAATCTACCAAAACATTCTATGGACTTTTTCAGTCAACATAGTCACGGTACACGCATTTATTTCATATCACTTCACTTATACACCTTAATCGGACTTAATCATTGTATAATATGCCCTTAAAATCAAACAATATGACTGATAATAATATAAGATTATGAAAAAAATAAGGTAAAATGTATTTTTACTTTTACGTCTGTAATATAAGTTGGCGGGAAAAGTCAAAAAAGAATTATACATTTTTTTAATAATTTGTTGTTTTGGTTAATGGCGATTAGCTATAACTATTATGCCAGCATGGTAAATTAGTGGACATTTTTATCAAATTAAAATGGTAAAAAACTAACATACAAATTTGATGTAATAAATTGGCGGGAATACTCAAACAAATTATTAATTGACACACGTACATATGTATGTGAAAAAGGTAACGGGATTATTATAAAAAAAACACATACAACGTTTCGTCTAATTCGGCTAGCGACAAAAGAGAAAAGATATACAAAAAACTTTTTAATCATACCTTTTATCTCTATTATGACATTCACGGGAGTTTAAATATGTGAAACAACGCAAGTTACCCATTACAGAGCGGTGAGAATCATTGCAATTGTGTTATAATTGTTTTGCTTGCTCTATGTCAACATAGTCTTCTCGTCGCCCATACCACAAAGCCTGAAGACTTTTGTCTTCAGGCTTTGTGGTTTGGGCGACGAGAAGACTCTCTTACGGTGCCGAAACGTGGTCACTGACGGTCCGTCTCCTTCACAAGATCCAATTGCCGAAGTTTTTAAGGCCAGGTCAAGAATATCCTTAACCAGCGCGCTTGCATGAGGTGAGTAATGAGTGTGGAGGGAGCAAGGAAAGTATGCCGAGATCCTAGCAGATGGGGATCTGTGGTCTCTGCCTACCCCTACGGGAGACAGGCGTGACGATATGTATATATGCATCATGTTTATCGAAAAAGAGAAACAATTCATTCTGTAAGTAATTTTCAAACGTCAAAGTGATAAAATAAAAATTATGGGCACTTTGACTAACTTAACTGTAATGAAGTCACGTAGATAATAAATAAATTACAATGTAAAAACGTAGCCACCATAGACAATTGTAAAAGCATTGTTTGTTCTTATGATAACTCAAATAATAAAACATAAGCGAACACAAGAATATTACATAAGTCAGAAAAGCGTAGAACGGAAACAGCCTTTTTGCCGTCTTCGTTGGTGAAGGTCACCGTAAGGTCACCACTGATCACCAGACCATATCCACAATACTTGCACGTTAGGACAACGAAATTAAAACTCTATGACTAAATACATAAGATTTAAATCCGTGAAATAATCATTTATTTTTATTCTCTCAGCATTTTTTACCGCTTCTATCGTGGGGAGTGCTCTGAGGAATTGTTTGGAATAATTCCCGCCGCCGAATTCCACAACCGTACAACTCGCCGTAAAGGAAAATTCCATCCCCACCATCTGGATGATTGGCGATATACTACGGTGCGTTTCTCTCGTAACTTCTTTCCACGCACCACCAGTTTGTGGAACCAGCTACCCTCGGTGGTCTTTCCGAACCGATACGACATTGGAACCTTCAAAAAACAAGCCTGTACATACCTAAAAGGCCGGCAACGCTTCCGCGACTACTGCGTGGTTGGCTATGGGCGGCGTTGATTGCTTTCCATCAGGCGATACGCTTGCTCGTTTGCCCTCCTATCCCATAAAAAAAAATATTTTCAGGTTTTACGGTTATTAATTAATAGCTAAGATTATCAATGGTTCGTGGATGATAATCAAATTGTTATAGTTTTATTCGGATACCTCATGATAATCAAATTTTTATAGTTTTATTCGGAGATGTTAATGTTGGTAGCCTATTGGTTTTAACAGGTTTATCGAATACTGTGCCTATAGTTGGAAATCTGCGCAAATGGCAGATTCCATCGGCTCGACGCCATGTTGAAGGTACATATATGTGTGTGCCGATTTTAATTTGGATTGGTCCGAAGTAACTATAGTCCCTATTAGTCACTTAGGCCCTAAGGTCTAGAGGGCGAGAATCGGCCGGGTATATGACTGAATTTCGTGTAAGCGGCCGGTGTAGAAGTGTTCCCTACTCTACGGTTCGGGTGTCGTGGGTGGATCCAAATGACGCCGTTTCGTCGTCCAGATCGTGTAAGACATTACGCGGGCGTCGTCTTTTCGGGGGCGCGAAGAGGGATCAATAAAGAGAGAAGACGGATCTTGGATAGTCCGGAAGAATCAGGAGATCGAAGACCTAGTGGCTGAACCCAACGCTATAGGCGAGATTAAAACATAAAAACTCCTCAGCCATTTGATCAAAAACTGTTTGGTCTCCTCCAAATTTTATCTACTATTTTGTTTTTCTGCGTGTTTTGCCTAGACTTGATCCCGGAAACTTATTGTATATCCTTGAGCCAATATCAACCAATAATCGGTTACTAGGTCAGTATTATTTTGGTTTTTAGTTTTTCTAAACTACATATGGATTACAGTATTGGAATTTGAACCGAGAACTAAGTTAAAACCGCGAAGCATTTCTCATTAAGACTAGAAAAGTGACAGACTTTGCAAAACAATTGTATGTACGAGTAAATACTTTATCAGTCTTGGTTGGTAATTTGCACGCTGAAAGACGTCGTTGTAATTTTCCTCGATGTAAAGTTCAATGTCTTCATGCATTTGCATTGCATTTCGTCCAAATTGAACGAAAAACAGTTCTTATCTGGTAGGTATATTAACATTTTATTTTATTTATGACAATTTACAGGTGAAGTTGGATGGCGCATACTAGGTCTCACTAGGCAAGACCGTGATGAGAGCTTCCGATTAGGTCATTATTCAAATTTGGAATACATATATAAGTACATACATATATAACATATACATTTGATTAATGGAGTTAGGCGTTACTTTGCGGAAATCCATTACTATGTGCACAGTCAAAACTTTTACTTAGCTAAGGTCCGCGACAAGCAAACAATAACAGAAAAATTAATAATGTGTGTTTTCCTGCTGGATGAAGTGAATTTACCTGGAACACAAACTAAAACTTACCGAAAAACGGCCGTCAGAAACTGTCCCCCCACCAACCACAATACACAACACCAAACACACACTACCACTTTTGCACCTTGCAAAACAAGGTTTTGTTTGCAAGGTGGAAAAGAATAACATATCTTCTCTTTCGCACATCTCTTCTATGCAATTAAACTTTCTCATTCGCACTTCTGCGTTCCATTCCACATCCACATAAATATTCACAATAAACATCTACACATCTCACAATAAATAATACCTATCGTTTATTGATGTATATAGTAAATAAGTATTCTATGTATTTGTACAATTACGATGAATGAATCAAGGAAGCAGAGATTTTATAAATAATTCTAATTTTACCTTTATATATATATATATATATATATATATATATATATATATATATATATATATATATATATATATATATATATATATATATATATATATATATATATATATATATAATTATGTATATTTTTTTGTATATTCACGCCTATCCCCCGCAGGGGTTGGCAGAGACCACAGAGCTCCAACCACTACGGCACCATAGTAGCATAGGCACCATAGTCCCCGGGGGAGCCCGGGGAGCATAGTCCCCGGGGGTTACCAGACTCGGAATAAACATTTATAAATCCATATAAATATTTATTCCGATGCGGGAATCGAACCATTGACTCTGCGAACGGAGGGCCCCGCCACTGAGCCAATCGGTCGTTTTTTAATTTTATCTTTCTATATATAACCTTCTCCATATGAAGGGTAACTATAACAATTCTCACACTCTCCGTGCATACAATGTGCTTAATATTCTTCACATATATATTATTATTAGCTTTTTATTCACACATTAAAATATAATATATAGACACAAATAAGCGAAAACGCGGTAAATGACAAGGATGTCAAAAAAAATTAATGCATTTTCGGATCAGAAAAAATACTGCTGCAATTGGTCCGACCAATAGAAAATTTTGTTTATATGTATATTATAATTTCTTTTTTCAGAAATATTAAGTTTTTTCTGGCTGTACATACAAACATATCGTCACGCCTGCCTCCCGTAGGGGTAGGTAGAGACCACAGATCTCCATCTGCTACGATCTCAACATACTTTCCTTGCTTCCTCCACACTCATTATTCTCCTCATGCAAGCCCGCCGGTTAAGGGCACTCTTGAACCTGGTCTTTCTTAAAAACTTCAGCAATTTGGTCAAGGTATGTTTTCCGTGGTCTTCCCCTATCGACCCTTACATCCACATTCACAACGTAAATTTTCTAGCTGTGATGGTAAGTTTTTATTGTGCGGTTTAGTTCTAGTTTGATAGATTAAAACAATATGGCGTAAGCAATTATTGTCTACGTGTAACATATGTATATACAGAGTGTTTTTTACTCGTCTTTTTTTAGTATGAAACTAGCAAGTATGGTACCATTTTACAATCCTGATTAAATGCGCCAACTTTTAATGCCACTTGCCAAGGCACTCTAGTGCTTTTTTTTTTAAAGGATGGATTTCAAAGTCGACAAATTTTGAAAATTTTAAATTCATAATTTAATAAATAGTCTTAATTCTAGGAAACTTTGGGCAATTGTGTCATTACTTTTTTACTGCGATTCTAGAAATGTTATTTAGGGTTACGGTTCCAAAGTTTAAATGAACAAAAATAATAAAAATTAATCACAATAACCGAAAAATGGTTACAGTTTAACCAAATTTCTATGTTTTTTTTAAATGCCCATAATTTTCAAACTGCATGGGATAGATTTTTTTTCTGATTTTTCTCATGATGGTTACAATCAATCTTGTCACTCCGTTTCGGCTTTACGTTGACTCTGGGACACCTGTATAATATTATCATGTAAGTTGTTATTATGTTTTACGTACATATATACGTCAGTTTGCACTGTCTCGTGGCATATTAATGTTATAGCTATTTCAAACGTAGGTCATTTGGTGTCTTTTGAATTATTCGTTACGATGTCTAATGGAGTCAGGCCGTTACTTTGCGGAAATCCATTATTATGCATACAATCAGAATTTTACTTAGCTAAGATCAGCGTAAACTATAAAATGACGAATTTTAATATACCTAATTTGTTGAAAATGACGGCAACGTGGTTCGCCACCCGTCACGTCCTGGTTCCCGCGAGGGCGAAAAGCGACTAACGGAGAGCCGTTTCGCTACGATGAATGTTAGAAGAAGGATAAATGAAGAGATGGACGAGTATAGAGGAAGCAGGGAGGGTGTGCCGGAATCGTAGCGGATGGAGATCTGTGGTCTCTGCCAACCCCTACGGGAGATAGGCGTGACGATATGTATGTATGTATGTAATTAACAACAGTTTTCTGAAGAGTCTACTATACCATAACGCCCCGTTTTTAACGGGACTGACCTCTTTTTTCACCCACTTGTCCCGTTGTCCTCAAACAAAAATCTAGGACCCCAAATTGTCCCGTTTCCCGAAACCGCACGAAAATTTAAAATGTAATAATTTTAAATTTTCGTGCGGATCAGACACGAAGGATGTCTCCAAAGTGGAGGGTTTGTCTCAGCCATCGCCCATTTGCATCTGTATGTACTGTGAATAAAAATGTATGTGTTATTGAAGAAGGAAATTAAATTATCTATATAATTAAGACGGACTCTTGGACTATTGTTTAGTTGTGTTAGGGCTGGCAAAATCGTGCTAGTTCTACGTAAAAATGACATATACAAAATGACAAACCGTACTATGAAAATAATTGAGATAGTGACATCTATTAGCGAAAATCAAAAATGATTGTTTAAATGACAGTCTTTAATTCATCCGTCAAGAAAATCTATTGAAAAACCCTGAAAGTAATATATAATACGTATAACATGGTATACGGTCTTCGTCTTTCTTTTCGAATCTTTGTTCTAACCTCGAAGTTCGTTGAAGTTGTGGAAGACGCACGACAGTGGAAATGGGATTAGTAATAATATAAAGTGATCTCGAGACCCCGTTGAATGGTAGGTGAAATGGAAGAAATGGTATCCACGATATTAAATAGACGCTTTTCCTAACCCAACAGGCGAACGGTTCTCAACCTTTATATACATTACAAATTCGCGACACTCTTACATACTGTATAATGTATTTATAGTTAGTAGCGATAGATGGCGCTACTAACACACGATATGGTTTGCTAATTGAAGTGGTATATATGTTTTGGAGAATATTTTGTTTGAGAGCAAATAAAATGGCTTCCATACATAATAAACACCCGGTATTCAATTTCGACTTTAGGCTTTAACACTAACATGCAAAATTATTGATACTTGAACTGAGTTTGATACTTGACATGATAAGTACAGTAATTAAATTTATAAAATTATTCTATTAAACGTATTTTTTTATTGCGTAAGAACATAACATACAAACACATGATGTAAAAAATTGATCCAAATATCGTATTTGTAAATCTAGCGACACACTTGACAGGGGCTTGCGACACACTAGTGTGACGTGACACGGTGGTTGAGAACCGCTGGTTTTTTATGGGATAGGAAGGCAAACGAGCAGGCATGTCACCTGATGTAAAGCAATCAACGCCGCCCAAAGACTTCCGCAGCACCATAGGCAGTACGGAAGCGTTGCCGACCTTTGAGGAATGTGTCATTATGGCAGTGGGAATGGGAGGAGATGGGGTAGAGGGAGGGGGAGGGTGTTGGGCCTCCGGAACTCCGCCGCTCACCGTACGAAGCGCGGCGGGTAGGCTACCACTCAGACGCCGGTTTTCTGCGGGAGTGTGGTACTTCCCCGGGCGAGCCGGCCCATTCATGCTACAGACCGACAGACATGCTGCATTCTTGACAAAGTATTCGTCTGCAGCGAGGCTCTACACTATTGTAATAGGCTATTAGCAGTTTATTATTAAATCAAAACATTGTTTTCTTACTAAACAAACCATCCATAAGTAACATACAGATACTCTATTTCTATATAAGAAAATATATTAAATATAGAAAAAATAATTTTCTATATTTAATATTAAATAGCGAAATAAAACCCTCCATCCGTTTTTTTTTGGTCATTTTGCTCTTATTTATACACTGTATTAATTCATAGACAAATATTATAAATACTATCATAGACAACCAGGAAAAATATCTTTTATTTACTCGATAAAAAGACAAACGAGCAAAAATTATAAATTAATTTAATTTTTAAATAGACTTGAGAATAATACGTCGTAAAATTCGGAGGATATTTTCTTCTTCACTTAGATATTTATGTTAATTTTTGTCAACCCTCAAGTCAAAGATATCATACAAAACTCAAAACTGAAGCCTTTGAGAACGAACGACAAGCCAAAAAATTCGAAGGGTATTTTCTACTTTGATATTTATAATATTTTTTGTCAACCCTAAAGCCGACGATTTCTATTTCAAGGTCACTGTGGAGTGAAGACAATGTGAAGGCATTGTTAAAGTCACCACCGTGACCAAACTGGATGTTATGGTCTAATGGTCGCCGATGGAACACGAGCCTTTGACGTCACACTCATTAGCTTACGTACATATAGAAACAAACAAAATATATTATACTAGCTTTTGCCCGCGGCTTCGCTCGCGTTAAGAAGTATTATTTCGTTCGGGTTAAGAAGTATTATTATTAATTAGGTATAGTTTTTGCGGCTTTACTTTTGTTTAGCGTGTGTAAAAAATTAGGGCCTACAAAACTTCTTTGTACACAATATTCTTAACTAATCTGTCATTAGGCGCTAAAACTATCAAGCTATTGGGTGAACTTACTCGTGAGCAAGCAATTGAATTTATCTAAATCCTATTTAAGCGAACGTCTTCATCATAGTAGCTCCAATATTTAATTTCAGTTCAATCAGTCGAAAATCTAAGAAGATTTATACAAACTTTCATTCCCTATTTTATCCCGTTAGGGGTGGAATTTATCAAAATCCTTTCTTAGGGGATGCCTACGTTATAGTAGCTTTATGCATGCAAAGGCTCAGCCCGATCGGTTTAAAATTGACAAAGGTTCATACAAACTTTCATCCCCTATTTTATCCCCTTGGAGGTAGAATTGATCAAAATCCTTTCTTAGCGGATGCCTACGTCATAACATCTACCTGCATGCCAAATTTCAGCCCGATCCGTCCAGTGGTTTGGGCTCAAAGGTGACTGACTGACCGACATAGTGATCTATCAACAGATCAGATACCAAATATTCCATACTCACTTTAAGTAGTTTAAAGATGCCTAAATATTATAAATCATATATATACATATTTCAATTATTTAATAAAATATTAAAAATTTGTAGTGTAGATAACACTTGATATTAATTTAATTTTTTTTTAAATAATAATTTATTACTTTAATTTAATTAATAAATTTAAGTTTTATGTGGGAGGTCATAATTTTATGAATAAATACGGTCTGTATGTACGTCACTGGAAAAAATAAGAAATTGACGTTAATTTTTTTTATATTATTACACTTTTTTCTTATTAATTAACTAAAAAAAGCCAACTTTGTTGGCGTAGCGCCCCCAAATTGATCTTATCTCTACGCCACAATGCCCTGTTCTGCGCTACGTCCTGCCAGTTGCAGATTTGAAGGTTGCGCTAATCATCCTTCACCATGTCCCTCCAGCGGTACCTGGCGCCCCAGGTACCACTGGAGAGACAACTGGCAACGCATATGTGATGCCTATGATGTTGAAGATGAGTTTGTAACGTTGTTTCTTATACACTGGTATTAGGTCTTATAAACTCCTCGATTGGAACCCATGGAAGGAGATGCGGTAGCCCTATATACGAAACAAGGTATATAGGGCTTTAACTTGCATTACCACCCGCAACTTATAGTTTAAACTTATGTCTTCACATGCTAATGTTGTTAGCGTGTCGACGTTAATGAAGTATGTCCCTCTTAGCATTATTTGCAGAAACCTGCTATATATTATTATACTACAAGAGATATATAGATTAGCAAATCGAATATGAACGTACATTTATCATCTTAACATGAAACAACTAAACTACTCGAGTATATATCAATTAATATCAATATATGAGCTCACGACAGTCCATAGGCGCGCCACCTAGCCCGATCTTCGGCTACACGCATCCAGTTTCTGCCAGCCGCCTTGCGCAGATCGTCGCTGCATCTAGTAGGAGGGCGTCCCACACTACGTTTGCCGAGTCGCGGTCTCCACTTCAGTACTCATCTACTCCAACGATTGTCGGTTCTCCGACAAACGTGTCCAGCCCATTGCCACTTAACTCTGCTAACTTGAAGAGCTATATCAGTGACTCTGGTCCTCCGGCGAATTTGTTCATTTCGAATTCTATCCACCAGAGAAATTCCGAGCCTCTCCATAGTCCTATGAGCGACTAAATATGCTTTGCTTTAACTACCTAGATAGCGTCATGGTGAAATGTTGAAAGTGAAGGGAAGAAATTGTTTCACTTGTTACCAGTCGCATTACCCGCCGTAAAAACAAATACAAAGATGTCCATCTTAATTAGATAACAGCCGCGAACTAAATTAAGAAAAATAATATTGTGTGTTTGCGAAGACGAATTGATCATGACGAGATGTTGGATGATTTTCTGACGAACGTTTTTCGATAAGTAATTCTCTTAATCTTAATATATTTTTTTTATTTATATATTCACGCCTATCCCCCGCAGGGGTTGGCAGAGACCACAGAGCTCCATCCGCTGCCATTCATCGCGGCGAAACGGCTCGTTATTGGTCGCTTTTCGCCCTCGTGAGAATCAGGACGTGACCGGTGGCGAACCACGTCGCCGTCATTTTCGACAAATTAGGTATATTAAATTCGTCTTTAGTGAATCCCACGAGCCGCAAGGGAGGATGGAGGTCAGCCCCAGCAGACCCCTGCATGCTGAGGTAAGGCACCATAGTACCCGGGGGAGCCCGATCCCGAGACGATCGGCACGCTTGCGACTAGGCTCGCCCCTAGCCATGCATCCATTGGCACGGCAGGCCGTGGATTGGCGGAAAGGAAAGGAAGGACAGAGAAGAAAGGAATCTTAATATATATTAAGATAAAGAGAATAATAAAACATATTATTGAACAAAACACCACCAGAAATAAACAATAGAATTGATAATGACATAAGATTATGAAAACGAAATAAAAACAATGCCACCAACGTAAATTGACGGCAAAAGTGCATTCTCTATTTAAATTAGATAAATTTTCTTTTTTTTTCTTTGATGGCAATTAGTTATAACTATTATGCCAGTGTCAAGTGAAATACAATAAAATCAAATCTTTTGAAATGTAACTAGTCAGCTTGTCACGTTACGTCTTAATAAAACAGTGGGTATTCTACCAAAACCTTTTATGGACTTGTTCGGTCAACTTAAAAAGTCACAATACACCCACATATTTCATATCACTTCACTTATACACCCTATTTACACTACTATTTGAATCAATGGCGATCCAGTACGGTGCGTTATTCCCAAAACTTTTTTCCTTGAGCACTACTGTGGAACCAGCTACCTTCGGCGGTGTTTCCAAAGGCATTGGAGCCTTCAAAAAACAAGCATAAACTTCTTTTAAAGGCCGGCAACGCTTCTGCATTGTCTTTGGCACTGCAGATGACTATGGGCTGTGTTGATTGCTTTCCACTAGGTGTCACGACTTCTCGTCCCATTCAAAAAAGGTATAACTGTGCAATCTTAGGTATATATACGAAAACAGCATGAAATTAAAGAATAAATTACATGTTTTAATTAATAAATATGCATTAAGTTTTTTGTTCTAGAACAATAAGTGAATAACGAAACGGGTTATTAAAAGGAAGAAATACAATAAAAAGAAGACATCACATGCTATAACAAAAAAGAACAGAGCGTCTTGTTCTTTAATTTGCGATATATAATTCTTTAATTTGATTCTACTAAGGAACCGCTGGCAGCTACAAAGGTCTATATAGGCCTCACTCATGGCATGTAATCTAGCCCAATTGTACGTCTTGAACGAGTGGATTAGTCACCTATCTGGATAAATGGCGATCCAGTACGGTTTTTCCCGGTTCTTCTTTCCATGCATCACTACCCTGTGTGCGTGCTTGTGTATGTGTGCGGCGTATATATGTCTGCGGATCTGCCTCTCTCTCTGTGTGTGGGTGCGGAGTGGTGTGCGTCCGTGTGTCTCTGTGTGTATTTGTCTTTCTGTGTGTGTATGTGTGAGTCTGCGTGTGTCTGCATGTGACTGTCTCTCTCTCTCTCTCTCTGTGTGTGTGTGAGTATGTGTGTGTGTGTGTGTGTGTGTGTGTGTGTGTGTGTGTGTGTGAGAAAAGGGAATATTTTTACGTTCGTTATATATTATTGTGAATCTATTTTTATTGAAAAAATTAAAATATTTATGTATACGTACGGACGTTTATATATGGACTATAAAACCTACCACACCGGTAACATCAAAAAATGTAAGTCATATATGTATTAATTCATGTTAGTGAAAAATAATGTTCTATATATTACACGCGGTTATATATTTCGTGCAAGTTTTCCGCGAGACTGAAGTATGACTTTGAATAAATGTTGCCAATAACAACATGCACTCGGGTAGTTTTTGTTAGCTTAATGGAGATTTTATTAGCCTTAACAGGTAGAATTAGCTTAATTGGCGATGCTTCTGTTCGTTATACGAAACAAAAATATCTACGCAAAAAAGCGATAGGGAAGTAAACCGCAAAATGAAATTACCACCGGAGCCAAAGAAAAAACTCAAAAAATGTGAACAGTCAAAATTTTTACTTAGCTAAGAACAACCTTAACCGGCGGGCTTGCATGAGGAGAATTATGAGTGTGTAGGAAGCAAGGCAAGTATGCCGAGATCGTAGCGGATGGAGATCTGTGGTCTCTGCCTGCACCTACGGGAGACAGGCATGACGATACGTATATATATGTATGTACGTATGTATGTATGTAAGAACATCGAAAAGTACATTTAACTTAACGGTTGTCTTCCGTAGAGTCAACTATACCTGAAGATGCTTCGTGTTGAGGCGAAACACGTGTCGTGTACAATATGGAAAAGTGGTAGTGTGAGAGTTGCTGACGGCCGTTTTTTTGATAGGATTTAGTTTAAATTCCCCGTAAATCCATTTCTTCCAGTAGAAAAACACACATTGTTATTTTTCTATTTTTATTTGCTTCTCGCGAATCTTAGCTAAGTAAAAGTTCTGACCGTCCACATAGTAATGGATTTCTGCAAAGTAACGCCTGACTCCATTAACCAGCACTAACTAACATTGTTAGCGCAGCGACAGCGACCCAAAATGGATTTTGTCCTGCGCCACCTCCTGCTAGTTACAGATTTGAAGGACCACACAATAGGAAAAGGAAATCTATCAAAACCTAAAAAAAATATGCGAAATAAAGCTATAATAATAATTTAATAAAAATTCTATAAACATTTTAAATTTGAAAATAAAAAAATTGTTAATTTAAAAAATAAATTCCATATAATCAATTATTTTCAGCCAGCACCCTTTTTAAGCAAATACCATAGATTAATTTGACATATTTTTTAAGCCCATATATGTCCCAGAGTATAAGATAGAGCATAAGAGTTGCAGGAGATGATGAATATAATGCATGGAGCGTTAGAAAGGAAAGGAATGAAGATGAATGTTAGTAAGACGAAAGTAATGGTTTTTGAAAGGGAGGAAACTACGACGCAGTGTGAGGTGCTGAATGCAGGAGAAAACGTATTCGAAATTTGAGTCTAGAGGAAGCAAGGGAAGTATGCCGAGATCGTAGCAGATCTGTGGTCTCTGCCTACCCCTACGGGAGACAGGCGTGACGATATGTATGTATGTATATGTCCCACTGCTGAGCACGGGCCTCTCCAGTTCTAGAGGAGGAACGGACGTTAACCCACCACGCTTGTCCAATACAGATTGGCGGGGTTACCAGACTCGAAATAAATATTTGTAATTCAAACATATATTTATGCCGATGCGGGATCGAACCCAACCCATAATATAATATAAAAAGTGTTTCTATAAGATGAATTGTTATTTTCGTCGTGATATTTGAATTTTCTTAGAATACACTGTGAAAATCCACGCAAGTCACACATAATTAATCACGTTGTTCAAACAATATTATTTACAATTAACAGAAGGTAAGTACAAAGCGCTAATGCATTTGAGATAACGTCACAGATCGGTATGTTATCATAATTGTAGTAAAATACCTGTGCAACCAATGACTAAAACTATTAACCTACCTGTATCAGTTAGTTATCGTTATGAATTGCGCCATTTTAAATGATTCACAAAAAAAATCACACACACAAAACACACTGGCCACTTTGGAAAAAAAAAATCGTGCAGTATTTCCGAACGGTTTGACAATTTACTTTTTTTAAACAGTCGTAAAAAATGGTGCCGAGTGTATTGGCGCGAAAATTACACGTATCACACGTCGACATTACCGCGCAGCGCGCGCTCAACTGGAGGTGAATGCGTTTTCGATGCCAACAAAAATACCTTACAACTCTCTCAATAACCTGGCGTTTTGTACTTCAATAAGTTAAAGAGGTGACAACGGAATCTATACAACATGCGTTTGCGTGTATCTTAATTGTTTTGTATATGTTAATGTGATTGGTCGTTAAAACAAAAAACTGGGGCGCGACAACTCCATGTTATGTTTTAAAGATATTTTTAATATTTAATGCTGACTCGATTGACTAAATATTGATATTTAGTATGTGGACAGTTAAAAGTTTTACTTAGCTAAGATCCGCGACAAGCAAAACAATAACAGAAAACTAGTAATGTGTGTTTTTCTGCTGGATGAAGTGGATTTATTTGGAACTTATAAATCCATGTAAATATTTATTCCGATGCGGGAATCGAACCCGCGACCATTGACTCCGCGGGTGGAGGGGCTCGCCGCTGAGCCAATCGATCGTCCAATATGTAGTTTTTCGAGCAAATATTGCCAGATTTTTCTGAACAAAGCGGTATTTTAAAAATTTTTAAATAAAAAAAGCCAATTTTGTACATCGAAATCGAGACGGAATCGAGTGTGGTAAAATTCACGCACCGTATTAAATCTAACACTTGATAAGTCTAAGTCTGTATAATATTTGAAGACAAATCAAATATGTATTAACTCTTCGTGTTAACGTTAAGTCCGTCTATAATTAGGATTATATTTAAATATGTTTTTAGAACGTAAAACATATTTAAATGTAAGATCAAAAGATTAAAAATAATAAAAATATTAAAAATTTTTACTTTTTTATTATTTATTTATTTATTTATGGACTATCAACTTTACAACTGGAGTTACATTCATTATACATTATTCTAAATAGTTCTAAATATATTTTTAAAAATAAATAATAAGTTATAATAAGGAAATAAAAATCTGTAATATTTTTATTATTTTTAATCTTTTGAAATTCAAATTAAATATACAAATATAGCCGTAGAGAGTTTTATGAAAATACGCTACAACTTATGGTCAGTAATAACATGAGTAATTTTTAAGTATTTATATTACACAAAAAGACCCGATCGGCTCGTGTCCACGACCACACTGCCAAGTGTAGCTGACTAAGCTTCTTCTTAGAAGAAAGAAAGAAAGAAAGGATATTTATGTCTCGGATTTTAGGTTTACGTTAATTGTAAGCTCTTCCTTAAAATCACAGGAATCACGGCTGTCGCTATCTTGCTTATAGTCAGGTGGAAAATGCATTCAGGAAGCGATTTGACTTACTTGTAAACGATGTATTTGTAAATCGTTTACTAAGCTAATTTAATTTTTTTGATTATGGCAACGTTCACAAAGCTAGCTTAGTCTTTTCCCGCCAACTTACATCAGTGACGTTGTGTTTTTATTTCATTTTCATAATCTTATATTATTATCAGTTATATTGTTTAATTGTGGTGGCGTATTATGCAATATACGACATTTCGATTGAGGTATATAAGTGAAGTGATATGAAATAAATGCGTGTATCGTAACTTTTTAAGTTGACTGAAAATGTCCATAGAAGGTTTTGGTAAAATAGCCACCATTTATATCAAGACGTAACGTGATAAGCGGACTTGTTATATATCAAGAGATTGGATATTATCGTATTTTACTTGCATAGTAGTACACTGGCATAATAGTTGTAACTAATTGCCACCGAAGAAAAAAAGCTAGCTTAAAATACAATCATAGTGAATGGAATGAAATTTAAAATATATGGACAGTCAAAAGTTTTACTTAGCTAAGATCCGCAACAAGCAAAACAATACCAGAAAATTAATAATGTGTGTTTTTCCGTTGGGTTAAGTGGATTTATTTGGAACCGAAAATCGACCATCAATTTTCCACCCACCAACCACTATACACAACACCAAACACACATTATCACTTTTCCATCTTGTAAACGACACGTGTTCCGCCCCAACACGAGGCATCTTCAGGTATAGTAGACTCTACGGAAGACAACAGAAAAGACTTTTCGGTTGTCTTCCGATCCGGATCTTAGCTAAGTAAAACTTTTGACTGTCCATATAGTGATGGATTTCCGCAAAGTAACGCCTGACTCCATTAATAATCTGAAATTTAAAAGTCACTAGAAAAGTCGACAGATTATATTATCGCTAGTAGTTCGACAGTCGACAGTAGTCGCTTTATATTTATGACAAAAAAGAGGCTTCTTTCGCACAGACGCTGCGAAGGTTCAGTGCGGCCCTGGCTTTGATGTTCGTACCTCTTAAAAAACCAATGACAACTATTACAATGTAAATGTTAAGGTAATAGTCAGAAATAGTCGTGTTTCACTTGGATATCATCCATATGACAATAAATATCTCGGAATAAATATCTGAAGGTCGTACACCAAGTTATCCTGACGCGGGAATCAAAATTGACCCTTGGCTTAGTGGCAATGGGTTAAAATGTGTTTGAATAATAACAAGTAGAATAAAAAAAAAATAAAGTCAATTCCTACTTCTTTTCAGCAACCTAAATACACGCTTCACCACTGACGGTATGTTTTCTTAAATTCATATCCTATTAAATATCCTATACAGGATATTTAATAGGATTTTTCTCCCGCATAGAACTAAAATTAATAAATTAAATTGAATTAGTGAATTAATATTTGATAAAACAAGTGTCATCCACTATAAGTTAAAAAAAAGTATTTGAACTTGAGTGGATGACTATAATAATTTTATTAACGACTTACTATGACTATAAAAATTTGAACAATATAATCCTACTAGTCCTACTACTAATATTATAAATGCGAAAGATTGTGAGTATGTATGTTTGTTACTCTTTCACGAAAAAACTGTGTCACTACTGGACGGATTTGGATGAAACTTTACAGTAATATAGTTTATACATCGGAATAACATATAGGCTACAATTTGTAATGATTTTGGATTTATGTAATTTTTTTGGTCGTAATATAACGATACATGTAAATGAAATTGGAAAAAATCTGGTCTCTGAGAGCTATCTTGGCGTACGCTACCTAAACCATTGGAGTTACACAAAGTAGTTCTAAATAAAAGTCCACCACAGCATATATCTACCTTTTATATGGAAGCCACTATGAACAAAATTGTAAACCATCAATTAAGTAAAAAAAAACATATATTTATTTAAAATGATCTGTCACGAAACTTAATGTGGCAGACCAAATTCCACGTGAGCGAAGCCGCGGGCAAAGGCTATATATATTATATAATGCTCGGTCCCACCGTTCTGGCGACGTAGATGCTTATATTCAAGAGGTTGGTATTCGTCGACCTTAACCCCATTGAGCACGTCTGGGACCTTCCAAAAGGCGAGTACGATCTGTTCAACCGCGTTAATCGTGTGGTCTCGACTGAGTGGGAGCACATTCCACAGGATACCATCAAAACCCTGATAGTTAGCACGCCACTACTATTACTGCAATGCAAAATAATTGCTGCAAGGGAAGGTCATTCTCTATATTAATTTTTTAAATTCCTTTAATGTATATATATAATATATGTAAATAAATATATTATATTATATATATATATATATATATTATATATATATATATATATATATATATATATATATATATATATATATATATATATATATATATATATATATATATATGGATTTGTGTTTTTGTACACAATAACTAATACATTTTCTCACTCCAAATGGGATTGTGTTGCAAGCACTGAGTGGAATGCACCCTTATTTAATTCACTATGAACCTACAATGAACTAAATTATACATTATAGATCAACTTTTTGTATATTCCACAATGTATCCATTTTTAAACAACAAATTAGCCATTGAGGGGAATTTTATTTTAATTTTATGTTACTTTGTATTTCAAACAATGTTGAACTATTTTTATTAAAAATAATCGGCATGATTTGATCAACTGTAATGTACTTTGAGATTTTTCCCGCCAACTTACATCAGTGACGTAGTGTTTTTATTTCATTATCTTATATTATTATGAGTAATATTATTTATTGTTGGTGGTGTATTATACAATATATTTTTTTTATATATATTCACGCCTATCCCCCGCAGGGGTTGGCAGAGACCACAGAGCTCCATCCACTGCCATTCATCGCAGCGAAACGGCTCGTCATTGGTCGCTTTTCGCCCTCGTGAGAATCAGGACGTGACGGGTGGCGAACCACGTCGCCGTCATTTTTCGACAAATTAGGTATATTAAATTCGTCTTAGTGAATCCCACGAGCCGCAAGGGAGGATGGAGGTCAGCCCCAGCAGAGCCCTGCATGCTGAGGTAAGGCACCATAGTCCCCGGGGGAGCCCGACCCCGGGACGATCGGCACGCTTGCGACTAGGCTCGCCCCTCTAGCCACGCATCCATTGGCACGGCAGACCGTGGATTGGCGGAGAGGAAGGGAAAGGTTAGAGAAGAAAGGATGGGCAGGAAAGGAAATGCGGATTGGGGGGGTTACCAGACTCGGAATAAACATTTATAAATCCATATAAATATTTATTCCGATGCGGGAATCGAACGCGACCATTGACTCCGCGGGCGGAGGGCCCCGCCACTGAGCCAATCGGTCGCTATACAATATAGTTCGATTAAAAGCGTGTAAGTGAAGTGATATGAAATAAATGCGTGTATTGTGACTGCAAAAGTTCATAGAAGGTTTTGGTAGAATGACCACCATTTTATCAAGACGTAACTTGACAAGCTGATCAGTACATTTCAAGATATTCATTCATTGATTGAATTAATGGCTTTCAATAGTGCTAAAATAGCGTGCTATTTTGCTAATCAGTGCGGTTAAGATAAAGAAGGAATAGAATGCAGAGGACATCTGCAATTAAGTCTTTTGACTAAACGGTTATCTTCCGTAGAGTCTACTATACCTGATGATGCCTCGTGTTGAGGCGAAATACGTGTCGTTTGCAAGATCGCTGACGGCAGATTTTTTAGTAAGATTTACTTTAAGTTCCCGTAAATCCAGTTCTGTCAGTAGGAAAACACACATTATTAATTTTCTGTTTTTGTTTGCTTGTCGCGGATCTTAGCTAAGTAAAAGTTCTGACTGGTCACACTGACATCATATTTATAGCTGATTGCCTTAAAATAAAAGTAATAGGAACAGAGGTGGCTGGTGACTGACAGATTGTAAGAAATAAAATATAGTTTATTGATAATCTAAACTGTAAAATAGACTTTTCCTGCCAAATTACATAAGTCGCGAAGAATTTTTATTTAAATTTCTTCATCTCATGTTACCTTTATATATATTGTTAATTCTGGTGACGTATTGCACAATATAGTTCGATTGAGGCGTATAAGTGAAGTGAAACGAAATAAATGCGTGTATCGTGAATTTTTAAGTTGACAGCAAAAAGTCCATAGAAGGTTTTGGTAGAATAGCCACCATTTTATCAAGACCTAACGTGACAAGCTGACGAGTATATTTCAAGATAATATATCATTTTTTTTCACAGCCTATAAATGTCTCACAGAGACTATCCTCAGAGTTTCTCTGGTCGATAATTCGAATTGTAAAAATTTGTTGGAGAACCAATCACCGATGTAGCTTTTCAGGTTTGCAGGCCGATTTGCTATGGAGATCCGGCAACCGGTGGAGAAAGGACGTTTCGGCAAACGTAGTGTGGAACGCCAATCACGAAGACCTAGACTAGATGAAGCAAAAGTGAACGCAGGTCGGTTGAGAGAAATTGGGTAAAACCGAAGATTAGGCTTGGTTGCGAGCTTTAGAAGAGGACATATCAAGCAGTCGACGGCCGGTGATTCTTGATGCCGGTGATTGAGAATAATAAGGAAAACAAACTGTTTATGATATTGTAGTTTAATTCTCTTCTTTCGTAAAGGTACAGATTAATTATAAACAGTTCCAGTAAGACGTATACATGAGTAAACATGAATGATTTTTCAATATCTTAAAGATATGCAATGCGATCGATATGCGCCCTTATGTTTCAGCTCAAGGACAAGTTTTTTTTAATTTAACAATAAATAGAATGTATCTGGCACAAAAAGTTCAGAAAATATAATTTGTTGTTATTCTTTAAGTTATTTTTTAGTGATCGAAACAATTCTTATCGTGAAAAAATGGCTAAAAATTTTTTTTTTACATTAAGTTAACATTAAGTTTTTATTTAGTGTCAAAAGAGACTGTTTGGCACATAACTTATTAATTTTTTATTAATTTTAATATTTTATTGTTACAGTCTTGCCACCATAGATATGATTTAAATAATTTTGTATTACTATCAATGAAGTGCACATACTTGATTAATCTGTGCTCAAAGTAGGTTCGCAAATTTAAAAAAAAGAAATGTATGTAGAGCAAGTTAGTTGAAGACTTTTCCCGCCAACTTACATCAGTGACGTTGTGTTTTTATTTCATTTTTATAATGATATATGATTATCAGTTATATTGTTTAATTGTGTAAAAACTATATTGTGTAACACGCCAGTTACACAATATAGTTTTTTTTAATTTCACAATAAATGGAATGCATCCGGCGGTAACATAGTAACCAAGTAATAAAGCATGGAGCTTAGTATCATTATTACACAAGTAATAAGAACGCACCTGATCTCAGAATATACTTATAAGCCACATTATCTTAATGCAGAAATCGAACCCGTAAACATTAAGCCCAGGAAACGTTATATTTTGGCACTGCGCTATTGAATAATCAATTTCAATGGCCACGTTATTTCATGTCAAATATTTTAATATTTTCTTTATGATTGTTATTATTATTATATATTTTTACGATTGTTCTTATTATATATAATATACAATTAGACTGTACGCCTGTTCGGCACTGCTCTTAAACGGCTGGACCCATTTCGATGAAACTTTTGGTTTCTTCAAGTGTGTCTTTGGATGGTTTTGATTTTATAGACGGTTTAATTGGACCCAGGAGATGACGCTACGATCGGGTTCTAGGTTTTTTTTTATTAAAGTAGTGGCAAATGTCCTCCCGTCGCCATGTTTGCTAAAGCGAAACATTTTCATAATACTTATAAACTCGTTGTATATACTAAAAGAATTACCAGATTGCTGAGTAGTAAGTAAGAAAAAGATTGGTTTTAATTATCCTTGAGCTGAAATCTTCGATTAATTCAAAAGATAGTCTAAAAATGTCTCCAAACCTTTGTGCGTGGTATGCCTAGAGATAGATAGATACACCAGAAGAATTACTAGCTTTAAATTACAATTTTAAATACAAATTACACAATTAATTACCTAATTTATATATCTTCATAATTAAATGTACTAATATTTATAAGTATATTCTAGTTTCTTTGGCGAAGTGATTTATTTACAAATTTAAAAAAATAAGTCCAAAGAAAACAAAAATATAAATATCTTATCTATGGATATAAATTAATCATCCGTTCTTAAAATAGGAATGTAACATTTTATCGAAATAATTAAGCTCATAAAAATAAGAAATAATCAATACTCACAAGATTATAACCTAAAATCAATGATGTGAATCGTTAGATATGTTTCCATATGAAATATGATCTTACTCTTTTTTACTAATGGCGAGTGCACGAAAGAGATAGCAATTTATATAATTACTGTAGTAGAAAAAAGACGACTCTATATCCCCGGACTCTGTATGTTAGTGCACAAGATTATCGATATGATAGCATATCTAAACGATTTAAATCTATGCTTTAATATAAAAACAATAGCTCAAGACAAAGTATAATAAAATACAAAACCATATTATACTACTTAGATATTTTTTCAAATCCTTAGTAATTATTTATTAATATAAAAAACGCATTCAGGTAATTAATATACATAAAGTCGATTATTTTATTTTCAAAAACAAAGAAAAGTTTTTGGTCAAAATTAACTACATACGATATAGGATTAATAACAATTAATTTTAAAAGTATAAATATGTTTTAGCTTTATTTTTTAAATATGGTGTTTTTCAATACATGATAATAAAATTTCTGTCAGAATAAAGAACAAAAAGTTCAGGAAATATAATTTGTGTATAATTCTTTATCGTCATTTTTTTAATAATCGAAACAATTCTTATTGCACAAAAATGGCCATAAATGTTTTTTTTTAACAGTGTTTTAATTTAGTGTCAAAAGAGATAAGGAATATTTGAAGAGAGTGTTAGAGGTGTATTTGGCACATAACTATAGCTGTAAATTTTTTCATTAATTTTAGTAATTCATTTTTACAGTCTCGTTACCGTAGATATGGTTTTAATAATTTCGTATTACTATCAATGAAGTGCACATATTTAATAAATCTGTGCTCAAAATATGTTCTCAAATTTAAAAAAAAGGAAATGTATATAGAGCAAGTCAATTGAAGACTTTTCTCGCCAACTTACATTAGTAACTTTGTGTTTTTATTTCATTTTCATAATGTTATATTATTAGGAGTTATATTGTTTAATTGTGGTGGCGTATTATACAATATAGTTCCATTAAGGTGTATAAGTGAAGTGATATGAAATAAATAAGTGTATAGTGACGTTTTAAGTGGACTAAAAAGTCCATAGAAGTTTTGGTAGAATAGCCACCATTTTATCAAGACGTAAAGTGACAAGCTGACTAGTTACATTTCAAGAGATTTGATATTGATGTATTTTACTTGATACTGGCATAATAGTTATAACTAATTGCCATCAAAGAAAAAAAAATTGAAACGTTTTGACAGAAGTTTGTTATAAAACAAAACAAAATTGAGTTGATGTTTTAATGACCTTTTTTTTATTAGAACTTCAAAACCTCTTAAAATTGTTTAATCCAAAATGTGCAATCGATATGTGACGTACAAATTTTTAAGTCTCAGTGTTTTTTTAAAAAAAATATAATATAAAAAGTTAGAAAATTTTTGAGAGGTTAACAAAACGTTGACTTTTAATAGTTTTTTAGGAAAAGGTGAAATATAAAGCAGACACCGAGCATTCTTTTATAAATAATAAAGAAAATCAATTTATGAGGTTATTTAAAAATGAATAGGAATGCCCTATGTGCAACAAATTCTACTTACAAAAATTGATTGTCTTCTTTTTGTAATTGCCTGATTCATCAAATACATAAAAGATTTTTATTTAAAAACAATCCTAAATTATATTTAAAATTATCTTTCCGTGTCTCTTCGCAGGAATCTGTTCACTCTGAAAATTCTGTTTTTGTACGTCTCTATTGGCGCCCCGCGTAAGAGCCTTGTGGCGGCTACACGTGTCATGGCCGCTTTGTAGCTTTCCGGTGACAAGATGGCGGGCGTTTCCCGCGTTCGCAAAATGTCAAGATGCGGGACCGCCTCATCTGACAACATGGCGTCGATGTCACCGTTCAGCATTGCCAGGGAGTCGGCCGAGGTGTAATTAGCTATAGGTGTGCATAATGGTATGGCGTTTGACCATTTCCGATTCCTGAAAAGGAAAATAATCTTAGGTTACAACTCTATTTTACGATACTAATTTCAGAACACCTATAATGCAACAGCTTTTATTAAACGAGTTGTTATTGTAAAAACTTTATTTCAATAATTTGCTTGTTTAAATTAAAAAAAAAAACTTTATGTAAATAAATTAATATATAAACACTTTATTTAAATAAAAAGCTTAATTTAAATAAATTAATATATAAACAAAAGTGAGTCACCCTAAGCGCAACGTACAATTCACGCGATGACGTCATCCATTGATACAAGCCCACGTTGATATTGACAGATTATCCACACGTTTGTAATATTATAGAAAAATATTTAAAATATAACCTTAACCGACGAGCCTGTATGAGGAGAGTGATGAGTGTTGATGAAGCAAAAATTCTACCTGGATCGTAGCAGATGAAGGTCTGTGCCTACCCTTACGGGAAACAGGAGTTATCGTATGTATTAATAATTTTGTATGAGATAAACGATATGTTAAACACCGTGTTTTGTAATACAAAAGTTATAGTCTTCGGAGTAGTTTATTTACAAAAAAATACCCGCTATATTCCAAAGGAAAGTGGGTAATTTTTTTTAAATATACTACAAGTGGGTAATTTTTTTACGCTAGAACTAAGATTTCTGTATATTTATTAATTCAATATAACCATTGTTGTTCTATGGCCTGTGGCAGAGGTATATGACCAGCCATAGGTTATTCTTCTATTTAATAGATATAGAATATATATAGAATATATATATATATATATATATATATATATATATATTTTTTTTTTTTTTTTTTTTGTCAGACATACTTAAGACATCGCAGCATCGGCGCCCCTTTGATCCTGTACCCTGGTTCACATGTAAAGGAAACTGTCTCCCCAATCTTGTAATAGAACTTTACGGAAGACATCCTGCCGGATATTGTCGTCCCCGGATATGTACAAGCTTGAGCACCTGTAATAATAAGACATGACATGATTCATAAATGCGGGTAGTTAGAATTTCATGTCAGCACAAATTGAAACTACCCTCAAATATTTTTCACGTGACTACCACACTCATTGACATTACCACATGGTAGTTATGAAATCGTTTTCCATAGAACGGCAAGACGTCGTTGAAAATGGGTGGTTTAAATTATTTTTCAAAAAAAAAACTCAGTTATTTCTCACACATTATTATTAAGGTATTTAAATCCTTAAATTTATTTCACACCACTAACCACATTCAAAACAAAAAACGTGAAAATTCTCTCAGACAATAATTGTTATTAAATATACACTTTTGCCTCTCACACATGCACACGCTCACACACTACACACACACACACACACATACACATATGTAATATGAATACTCAAATATTTATAGATTAACCACCGTGTTCAACGAATTTGTATATATTTTTACTGTGAGTTAAGATAAATAAAATGTAAACCCGTCATTGGCTCTATGAGCTTTAACAATAAGATATGCTGTAGATTTTGTTTAAAAAAAAAATATATAAAAATCAATTGCTGTTTGTTAGTCTCGCTAAAATTCGAGAACGGCTGGACCGATTTGGCTAATTTTGGTTTTGAATTATTTTTGGAAGTCCAGGGAAGGTTTAAAAGGTGAGTAAATAGGATAAAAATATTAGGAATATAGTAAAAGCAACAATTTCGTTTTCCTTTAGAAACTATCCCTACCTGTCAAATATTTGATGTTCGTCCCGTCGTTCAGAAATCAATTAAATTTAAAAGTTGTTCAGAAATCAAATTAAATTCAAAGGTGAAGTTTTTTTTTTTTATTTTTGATTACGATTTCTTTTTCTGTTTTACGCGTTCCTGTTAACTATTGATCACTTTTTTTTACTAATGTTGAAACATTTTGCAATTATCGTTCAGCTTTTTTATTTATTGATTCTGAGGCGGTACGAAGTTTGCCGGGTCAACTAGTATATATATAAAATGAAGACCTATTTTATTGTGTTAGTCTCGCTAAATCTCAAAAACGGCTCGACCGATTCGAATAAAATGTTTTTACTTTGTTCGCTCTAATACAGGGAAGGTTTATGAATAAAAACATATAAAGAAACCCTAAAAGAACTTCTGGAGAAACTAAAACTTCGAAATAGTCAATTTTATACTACACATTACTGTTAATAATAAAAATTCGTGACGGCTTTATCGTCTAACTGGTGTGTACACGAAACTGTCCTTTCTTTTGTACGATTTTGAAACGTTTTTGGAAAAAAATAAGGTTGATTTTAAGAAAACTCTTGATCAAAGTGAATTTAGATAGCAGATTGATCTTGATGAATTGAAATTGAAAGACTGATTATGATTGGTAATCGCTGATCACAAGTTATAATCACATATATTGCGTAGGTGATACGAAGTTCACCAGGCCATCTAGAAAATTTCTAGTGGTAGAGTCACGCTGCAGACGAATACTTTGTCAAGAATGGCATGTTATTTGTCTGTAGCATGAATGGGCCGGCTCGCCCGGGGAAGTACCACACTCCCGCAGAAAACCGGCGTCTGAGTGGTAGCTTAGCTACCGCGCTTCGTACGGTGAACGGCTGAGTTCCCTCGCGCTGTCTATGCCGCTGCGGATGTGTATGGGCGTTGATTGATATCCAACAGGTGAAACGTCTGCTCGTTTGCCTTCCTATCCCATAAAAAATAATAATGAACGTCAGGTATTACCGCATGTAAACGTAAGTTCAACTCACATGTTGGCGGCTTATCACTCCAGCGTCCGCTATCCTGACACACGAGGATCGGTCTGCCGTGCAACGTGTGCTCTGGGTTGCAGTGGAACTGTAGAACATCTCCAGCTCTGTAGGGCGCTCGACCCAATACGTAACCAGAGGCTGGTGGTGGAAGTGCTGGACAAGACACCTCTGCAACAGAATTATTATACAAAGAATAGGGATGTCGACTATTTTTGGAGAGTGTTTAAAAGAATGCATAAGTACATACCAAATATACCTAAAAAATATTTTTTAATCTGCTGCGTTCGGGAAATGAAGTGTGATACGCCCGCTAGATGGAAGTTATGTAGAGCAGTTGGCAGAAATTGGACAAAAGTAGACAAAGATCGGGATAGGTGGCATCTTGAGAAAGGTCTATCTTTATCCAGTCAGGAGATGATGATATAAAATAAGAGTCTACATGTGTGAGATTCTACATCAGGAATTCCCAAACTATTTTGGGCAAGAGACCCCTTTTCCAAAATGTACTGATGTACCTCAGAGCCCCATAGCCAAATTACTTAAAAAATCCTATCTCTAGCTTTTTTTTCTATTGATACAAAATACTTACTTATTTAAAAACTTTGCGATTGATGGTGAGTTTTGACCTCAAGGGGTCGATATCACCCACTTTGGGAATCCCTGATTTACTATTTATTCTTGAGTGATAAGTATTCGAATAGGTGCTTACCTCTACAAACGGGGAAGGGTTTCGACCAGTCCGCGGCAGGCAGGCAGACTGATTCCGAGGGTCCACTGAGAGCCCAGCCGGCTAGGCATGAGAACGCCGCCCGCCCGCCCACGCCCCGCGACACCACCGTCACGCGTGGGCGACGCTCGCCCTCACCCAGTGGAGTATCCTGTACCACCTCACCGCATTCCACACCTGTGTATACAACAAGCAGTAACAATTATTGCATGTGTCTTTGCTGCCTGGATTTTTTATGTGTCCCAATCTGCATTTGCCAATACTCGGTCTCCTCTCCAGCACTCATTCTACTCCATTGGTTGTCGGAACTCCGATGAACGGCATTTTGCTGAGGACGTTTCTCCGACCTTACTTAGGATGGTTAAAACCCCTCAAATGGACCATTTGCCTCCATCGCTTCCGGTCCCAAGTAGCCTTCACCACTTGCTCAAATTTGGATTAGGATATGTCTTCTTTCACTTGGTCGGACCATCTTGTTAGTGACCGTACTCGCGCTCTCTTTGTTTGGGTATTACCAACAATTACCACTTTTTCCAGATTATCATCTCTCCTTCGCATAATCAATTCTACATACATACATATCCTCACGCCTGTTCCCCGTAGGGGTAGGCAGAGACCACAGATCTCCATCTGCTAAGATCTCGGCACACTTTCCTTGCTTCTTCCACAGTCATCACTCTCCTCATGCAAGCTCATCGACTAAGGATACTTTTGACCTGACCTCAAGAACTTCAGCAATTTAGTCAAGGTATGTTTTCCTTGGTTTTACCCTACCAATCCTTCTCCATCTGCTAAGATCTAGGCATACTTTTCTTGCTTCTTCCACAGTCATCACTCTCCTCATGCAAGCTCATCGACTAAGGGTACTTTTGACCTGACCTCAAGAACTTTAGCAATTTAGTCAAGGTATGTTTTACCCTACCAATCCTTCTCCATCTGCTAAGATCTCGGCATACTTTTCTTGCTTCATCCACACTCATCACTCTCCTCATGCAAGCTCGTCGGTTAAGGGTACTTTTAACCTGACCTTTAGAACTTCGACAATTTAGTCAAGGTATGTTTTCCTTGATTTTACCCCACCAACCCTTCCATCCACATCCTCAACGTAAATTTCTTTTGTCAGTCGTCTTTATCCATTCTCTCTAGATGCCCAAATCATCTAAGCATCCCTTTTTCAACTTTTGTCACGATACCTTCTTGTACTCCACATTGCTCTCTTATTCATTCAGAGAATGATGGCGACGTGGTTCGTTAAACTTCATGTCCTGATTCCCGCGAGTCCAAGAACGGATACGACATTGGCACCTTCAATAAACAAGCCTCCATATACCTAAAAGGCCAGCAACGCTTCCGCGACTGTTGCGGTGTCGCGGTTGTCCATCGGCGGCGTTGATTGCTTTCCATCAGGCGGCACGCTTGCTCGTTTGCCCATCTATCCCATAAAAAAATGAATAAATCTTACATACAGGTATAAAAGCTTACTTTCACAAACTGGCAGCGGAGCACTCCAATTGCCCGATGCTCGACAAGTCAACACATGGGCGCCAAGTAAGGCGTTGCCATTCGCACACGAGAATCTTATCTCCGTGCCGAGACGCGTGCCAGAATCACTAGCGACCAGCCCTCGCCTGATGGGCAGTGGGGGGCAATGAACGTCTGAAAAACAATAATGTCTTCACTTACAGAACTAGCGTCACGCGTACACCGGATGTCTATTTATTTCATATAAAGCACAGATTCCCAAACTTTTATGGACTGCCTTTACAAGAAAAAATGTTTATTTACGTCATAATAATAAGACGACCGATTGGCTCAGTGGCGGGGCCCTCCGCCCGCGGAGTCAATGGTTGCGGGTTCGATTCCCGCATCGGAATAAATATTTATATGGATTTTTAAAATGTTTATTTCGAGTCTGGTAACCCCCCCAATCCACATTTCCTTTCCTGCCCCTTCCTTTCCCTTCCTCTCCGCCAATCCACGGTCTGCCGTGCCAATGGATGCGTGGCTAGGGGCGAGCCTAGTCGTAAGCGTGCCGATCGTCCCGGGGTCGGGCTCCCCGGGAACTATGGTGCCTTACCTCAGCATGCAGGGCTCTGCTGGGGCTGACCTCCATCCTCCCTTGCGGCTCGTGGGATTCACTAAAGACGAATTTAATATACCTAATTTGTCGAAAATGACGGCGACGTGGTTCGCCACCCGTCACGTCCTGATTCTCACGAGGGCGAAAAGCGACCAATGACGAGCCGTTTCGCTGCGATGAATGGCAGCGAATGGAGCTCTGTGGTCTCTGCCAACCCCTGCGGGGGATAGGCGTGAAATTATAAAAAAAAAATAAAAAATAATAAAAAGAACATTTTGGACGGCTACATACAATGTTTTTCATGAAAATAGAGGTGTTTCATAATGCCTTTTGCCTTTGAACTCGGAACTGTTCCCATGAAAAGCTTCAGCACCCACTAGGGGGTGGTATCGCCCCCGTTAAGAATCTATGGTATAAAGATACTCAATACATATCTGGTATATAGATACGATCGGTTGCATAGCAATAAGCAGTTTCGTAATATCGATTTATTCGTTCACATTAATCGATAGGTGAATAAGAATCAATTGAAAATTGATCAGTGAGAATGATTCGATTATCGAAGTAAATACTACGGTGTTATCATGTGATTAAGAAATATTTATCACTTATTTTAAATTAAGTTACTTAAACAAATAGATTCAATTAAAATTTAATACAACCAATTATAATGTTGCAAATATTTTTTTAATAAGACTAGCAATGATTTTAATATTATTAGAACTCTTGTTAACCATTCCAACTAAGCAAATAATCCTTGTGCTAAGATATGGTTCACATCAACATTCCAGTGGAAGATACGAACTCACGACGTTCAGATCGAAAGGCCGAGGCTTACCGGCTAAGCTATTGCACCTTCCATCAATTGCAATAAAAGAAGAAAAATACGAAGACTATTTACTGTTCCTAAATATTCTATCAATCAAATTACAAAAATTATAATTATTTTGTATAAAGCAACATTATCTTTACATAATCTGCCAATAGATGACGCTAAAATACATATAGTTTTTTTGTTGCATAAAATAATTTTATTAGTGGTAGAGCCACGCTGCAGACGAATACTTAGTCAAGAATGGCATTTTATTTGTCTGTAACATGAATGGGCTGGCTCGCTCGGGGAAGTACCACACTCCCGCAGAAATCCGGCGTCTGAGTGGTAGCTTAGCTACCGCGCTTGGTACGGTGAGCCACTGAGTTCCAGACAATTGGCATCTGAGTGGTATGGCGCTGCGGAAGTCTATGGGCGGCGTTAATTGCTTTCCATCAGGTGACACGACTGCTCGTTTGCCTTCCTATCCCATAAAAAAAATAATGATATTAATTCTAATAGGCCGAAATGTAATATCTCACCTTCTACTATAATCTCCACCTGGTGACTCTGCCTCGCAGGTGTCTCACAGCGATATATACCGGAGTCCTCCTTTGTCGCTCCGAATATACTAAGACGGTATTCCAGCTGGCTGTCTCGACCGGGGTCTGTTGTCCAGCCCTCGAAATACTTGCGTTCAGGACTTTAAAAAAGTTCATATAATCCCTTTAATTATCAAAGTTATGTCAAAAATGGTATTTAACGCTAATAGAGATTATTAATGATACATAGAGAGGACGGATGAAAAGAAATTGACGTTGAGGATGTTGGATGGAAGGTTCAGTAGGGTAAGGCCAAGGAAACACACCTTAACTATATTTTATTTATATTATATGACTAGCGCAACCTTTAAAGTCTGTAACTGGAAGGAGGTGGCGCAGGACAGGGCAAGGTGGCGTAAGATCTGCTCGGAGGCCAAGATCCATTTTGGGTCGCTGCGCCAACAAAGTTAGTTTTTTTTTAAAAGGCTAGATCACGAGTACACTTAACCACCGAGCTTGCATGAAGAGAGTGATGATTATGGAGGAGACAAAGAAAGTATGTCGAGATCGTAGCAGATGGAGATCAGTGGTCTCTGCCTACCCCTACGGGAAACAGGCTTGATCATATGAACATTAGATACAGGCATTGAAGAGACAAGCCTACCCCTATGGAAGGAAGGAGTGATAATATGTATGTATAAACATATGTACAAAGACCTATATGATGACATAAGACCTTGACCTAAATGAGACATACATACTCGTACATACATATACATATATGGGAATAGATTAAAAGATAAACCATAGAGATCGTATAAATGTCAGTTGATAAAAAATGGCGATTAAGAATAAAAAATGACAAACCATGGTTGTAAGGAAGGCATGTATTTCATTGTGATACATACATACCATCACGCCTGTTTCCCATATGTGTAGGCAGAGACCATAGACCTCCATCTGCTACGATCTCGGCACACTTTCTTTGCTTCATCCATACTCATCACTCTTTTCGTACACGCTTGCCGGTGAAGGGTACTTTGACCTGGCCTTTCTTAAGAACTTCAGCATCGGCTTGTTATCTATTTAAAAATTGAACACTAACTCTGGTATATGGTGGGTGACGTTCCATTTGGGGTTGCCGAATCTCCTCATCCATAGGCACTCCATGTGTAGATCCGTTCCTGGATACACCAGCAACTTGCCGTCGTTTGTCTGCGCGATGGGGCCCTGCGAGTGTCTGAACAGTATCGTTGGGGGTTTCTCCACTGAAAAAAATGTAATGCATCATCATATTAGGATGTTTTTAGGGGTGTTACATAGCGGAAATTCATAATTCGGATGGAGAGTCAAAAATTATCTAGCTAAGATCCATTGGAACAATTCGATAAATAACCAAGTCAAAAGTTGACTGGTAGAGAATGCTTTCCGGCAGTAAATCCGCCTTTGTACTAGTTCCTGCTAGAAACCAGCCGTTGAAAATCAGATAACTACTTACTTACTTTGAAAATAATACTTAAATTAGTTAATTAGTTACTTAATTTGAAAATAATACTTAAATTAGTAACCGAAAAAACGGTCGTGAAAGTATCACGAATCACCTGTGATTTATCATATGATTTTCTAAATAACGTTTTATATAGAATAGAAAAAACTTTACTTACGACACATTTTTTTACAACCTTAATAATATTATAATATACAAATAAACAAACAAAAAGAAATTAATATTAATCTAATAAGTGTCATAAAATGGTTCTTGCTCAGCATATGCCAGGCGTTCTATTAGAGCACCTGGTGTTGGTTTTCAACAAGAACCAACGTGGTCATCTGCTACTATTATCGATACGCCGGTTATTAATCACACGATTGTGATTATTTTCTAGATAGGACCAAGTACTTCTACTAAACAATATATAATGTTAATGATGTAGGTACAATTATGTTAATTGGTGTTAAATAAAAAACAAAACAAAAAAGATATTCTTTTGTTTGTATTTCGTAATCTTTATGACACGCTTATGTAAGATAAAATTTACAGTCCGAAGATTAAATATTTAATTGTTCGTTAAAAATACTTATTGTTAACAAAATTATAAATAAGTGTTACTAATCACTATCACTGAGACAAAATAATCATATGGCAGAAATAAATGCACCCATATATGGACAGTCAAAAGTTTTACTTGGCTAAGATCCGCGACAAGCAAAACAATAACAGAAAATTAATAATGTGTGTTTTTCCGTTGGGTTTAGTGGATTTATTTGGAACTTAAACCAAAAACTTACCGAAAATCGGCCACTTTTCGGTTGTCTTCCGTAGAGTCTACTATACCTGAAGATGCCTCGTGTTGGGGCGAAACACGTGTCGTGTACAAGATGGAAAAGCGATAGTGTGTGTTTGGCGTTGTGTATAGTGGTTGGTGGGCGGAGAGTTGATAAGGCCGATTTTCGGTAAGTTTTTGGTTTAAGTTCCAAATAAATCCACTAAACCCAACGGAAAAACACACATTATTAATTTTCTGTTATTGTTTTGCTTGTCGCGGATCTTAGCTAAGTAAAACTTTTGACTGTCCATATAGTGATGGATTTCCGCAAGGTAACGCCTGACTCCATTAATAAATGCACCCATGTTGGTCATAATTGATTCATAAAAAAAAATCACCTATAGTGATTAATCACTATAGAAATGAGTGACTTTATAGGCTAGCAACGCTTCTGCGGTCTATGGCATTGCGGATGTCTATGAGGGGCGTTGATTGCTTTCCATCATGTGCACCCCCCTCTTCGTTTGCCTTAGTATCGCATAAAAAAATGAGTGACAAAAAAATAAAATCATGATGTATCACACAATAATATCACACTTTAAAGTAGTAATTATTTCCTCGTCTATTGTAACCTGTAAAATTGTAAGAAACATAGTTAGTTTCAAATATATAACTCACTGGCGTAGTCATTCTCCTGGTTCAGTCCAAAACACGTGGGTTTGACACCGTCCCATGAGCCGCCGATACATTTTCTCGTCTGTGAGCCTGTCATAGCGTATTTCCCAATATCACTGCATCTGAAACGTATTATATGGAAGTATTTGTACTAATCCTACTAATATTATTGGTTTGGAAACTAAGTAATTGCGGATTTCACTCATAGATGGCTTCAGTTGAATTTTTAGGTTTGCAGACGTGGTACAAATGTAAAACACATTTTGTTATTTGATAGTTGGCAATTCAGCTGTCTATCAGTAAAAAAAAGTTTTTTGGTCGGTTGCGTAGTTTTCGTTTGGCGTTCGTTGAAAAATGGAAAATCAAAAGGAACATTTTCGTCATATTTTTCTGTTTTATTTCCACAAAGGGAAAACCGCATCGCAAGGTCATAAAAAGTTATATGCTGTTTATGATGACGAAGCCTTAAAAGAACGGCAGTGTCAAAATTGGTTTGCCAAATTTCGTTCTGGTGATTTTTCCATCAAAAATGAAAAACGCTCTGGTCGTCCATTTGAAGTTGATGACGCCCTAATCAAAGCAATAATCGATTCGGATCGTCACAGTACAACACGTGAGATTGCAAAGAAGCTTCATGTATCACATACATGCATTAAAAATCACTTAAAACAACTTGGCTATGTTCAAAAACTCGATACATGGGTTCCTCACGAACTGAACGAAACGCATTTAACGCAACGCATTAACAGCTGCGATTTGCTAAAAACGTAATGAAAATGATCCATTTTTAAAACGACTGATAACTGGCGATGAAAAATGGGTTGTTTACAACAATATCAAGCGGAAAAGATCGTGGCGCAGGCCAGGTGAACCAACTCAAACAACATCAAACCCGATATTCATCAAAAGAAGGTTTTGTTATCAGTTTGATGGGATTACAAATGAATTGTCTACATTGAACTCTTAACCACCCAACCGAATGATCAATTCTGATGTCTACATTGAACAACTAACGAAATTAAATGAAAAAAAATTAAATGCAGTTGAAGAAAAGCGGCCCGCATTGACAAATCGAAAAAGTATTGTATTCCATCATGACAATGCAAGGCCACACACATTTTTGCCCACTCGGCAAAAAATATTGGAGCTTGCTTGGGATGTTTTGCCACATCCACAATATAATCCTGACCTTGCACCATCTGATTACTTTTTATTTCGACCTTTACAAAACTCCTTGAATGGTAAAAATTTCAATAATGATGATGATCTCAAATCGTAACTGATTCAGTTTTTTGCTAATAAAAACCAGAAGTTTTATGTACGTGATTATGATGCTGCCTGAAAGATGGCAAAAGGTCATTGATCAAAATGGGCAATACATTACAGAATAAAGTTATTTAGTTCCATGAACAAATTGTCTTTAATTTTCTAAAAAAATCCGCAATTACTTAGTTTCCAACCCAATATAAATGCGAAAGTTTGTGAGTATGGATGTATGTTTGTTACTCTTTCACGAAAAAACTACAGGACAGATTTAGATAAAACTTTACATTACTATAGGTTATACACCGGAATAACATATACGCTCCAATTTGTCAATTAAATACATGTCAATTAAGTCGGAAAAAAATCTGGCCTCTGAGAGCTATCTTGGCGTACGCCATTGGAGTTACACAGAGATGATGTACCGTAGGATTGTTTGTCTTGAATAGTTCTAAATAAAATTCCGCGACAGCATGTATCTACCTTTTATGTGGAAGCCCTATGACCAAAATTGTGAACCGTAAATTAAGTAAGAAAGATATATATATATATTTATTTAAAATGATCTGTCACGAAACTTAATGTGGCAGACCAAATTCCAGGCGAGCGAAGCCGCGGCCAAATACTACTATACATATAGGGGCGCATAGCATACATCCGAAATATAGAGGCATCTCAGATGCATTGCTGACCTTTTGCGAATACATATTGTATTTGTATTGTATACGAGTAAATCAGACATTTACTAATATCCGATACAGATACAACATTGATAGTTATTGGGAGATCAGTACTATCTTTTCTATTCTTTTTTTTATTTATATATTCACGCCTATCCCCCGCAGGGGTTGGCAGAGACCACAGAGCTCCATCCGCTACATTCATCACATCGAAACAGCTCTCCATTGGTCGCTTCTCGCCCTCGTGAGAATCAGGACGTGATAGGTGGCGAAACACGTCGCCGCCATTTTTCAACAAATTAGGTATATTAAATTCGTCTTAGTGAATCCCACGAGCCGCAAGGGAGGATGGAGGTCAGCCCCAGCAGAGCCTTGCATGCTGCGGTAAGGCACCATAGTACCCGGAGGAGTCCGATCCCGAGACGGTCGGCACGCTTGCGACAAAGCTCGCCCTTAGCTATGCATCCTTTGGCACGGCAGACCGTGGATTGGCGGAGAGGAAGGGAAAGGATAGAGAAGAAAGGAGAGTGCAGGAATGGAAATACGGATTACCAGACTCGGCTTTCGGCAGTCTCGTTATAATTATTATGCAGTGTAAAGTAAAAGATAATAATATCAAATCTCTTAAATTGTAAGTAGTCAGCTTGCTGCCGTGGGCTGATATTGAATGGTTGTTAAAACCTACGGACTGACAGCGTCAACCCTAAAAGGCAAAAGACAATATCTTTGCTTTGATAATTACCTGGATATGATCACGGTCCCCGGCTGGAAGTCAACGGTCTCTGTGATCTCCAAATCGTTGTAGAAGGAAACCACGTTGGGTTCCTCGTTGCGAAACGTGCAGCTGTTGTTGCTCAGAAGCTCCTCGCTCTGCGCTTCCAACTCTTCTGTAACAGTGAATGCAATAAAATAATATTACAAACTTCACTCAACATATTTACAATGAAACTATATATCGATATCAATATCAGTCCACTGCTGGACATAGGCTTCACTCAAGACGCCCCACCTAGCCCGATCTTCGGCTACACGCAGACTCTGCCAGCCGCCTTGCGCAGATCGTCGCTCCAACCAGAGGGGCGTCCCACAATATGTTTGTTTCTATCGATATATCGAAGCAAAAAAGCGAAAACGCAAAAACGCGGTAGGTCAGCTAACACTCAGACGTCAGTTTTTTGCGGGCGTGAGGTACTTCCCCGAGCTAGCCGGCCCATTCATGCTACAGACAAATATTATGCCATTCTTGACAAAGTATTTGTTTGCAGCGTGGCTCTACCAATACAAAAATTTCTTAACAAAAACTTTTATTGTTAAAAACATGCACTTTATTCTTATGTGTATGTGTGTGTGTGTGTGTGAGTTAGTACATTTTCGTGTGTGGGTGTGTGTAAATAAGAATTATAATACTTAAAAACTTTCCTGAGATAGAGGTTAGAATATTTTATTATTTAAGTAATAAAAGTAATAAAATTTTTATATGAATAATTATTATTTTCTCTTTATTTCACTAAAAATAGAAATCAATTAAAATAACTATAATACCAATTTAAGTATTATAGTTATTCTACAGGTCACTAACATCAAACAGGTCCTTACTTTACAGTAAGGACCTGTTTGATGTATACGCGAAAGCCTCTTATTATGGCACTTACCACAGTTAAAACTCTTGCCAATCCAGTTGCCGTGTTCGCAGATGAGCTTCCAAGTGGTCTTCTCCCCCATTATGGAAGCTATACACCTGAAGGTAATTTCAGTTCCATGAGGATATCCCTCCGTGCCTAGCGAACCGTCTACTTCAGTACCATCGCGGTAAATAAGTGTACCTTGTACCCTATGAATGATATTCAAAGTTCATTAAAGATACACCATCAGTGCGTTTTAGTGTCGTACGATTCGGCGCGTTATCAAGGTTATTTCGCAACTGTTAAAAAAATTATTTCATGGAAACTGTTAGATTTTTCCATGAAGAACTAACGCCATAGCATGCACTAAACGCATTTGAATTTTGCAAAAAAATGAGCAAACAAACTGAAGCCTGGCCAAGACATAAAAAATAGAAAAAGCGAAAAACACAGCCAAACTCACAGCTGTTTAATTATGTACGCATAAACTTATTTTTATACAAAACATTTACAATTGTAGACTAAGCCCTGCCTTCTGAGGATTTCTTTATTATATTTAAAGAAAATCAAAATGATATAATTGTAGAAAAATCGAAAGATATCCAACGAAATATAGAACTGGACATAGAAATCGTCAAATGATGAAATCTTATTGTGAATGATGTAATTTTACAAGATCATGATAATGATGAAAGAATGAGAAATACGAAGAACAATTTAAGTAAAAGTCCGAACCTAGAAGGGTCTCACCAGGGCTTGGCATCCCTGAACGCCTGTGTTCCCTTCAGTCTTTCCAGCCAGCAAATAAGAAACGTAGATTCTTTGCAAAAATATTTTTTTGTCTCCTTTCATCCCATTTTGTTGTGGTTATTACAAATATATATGAAGCAAAACATAATATAATACAAAAATACTACTCAAAAACATAATAAATTTGTTTTGTTTTATGGGTTAGGAAGGCAAACGAGCAGACGTGTCACCTGATGGAAAGCAATCAACGCCGCCCAGAGTTCCGCAGCGCCTTAGACAGTGCGCAAGCGTTGCCGACCTTTAAGGAAAGGGTCGTTATGGAAGTGGGACTGAGAGGGGGAGGGGTAGAGGGGGGAGGAGAGACGGGGGAGGGTGTTGGGCCTCCGGAACTCGGCCGCTTACCGTACGAAGTGCGGTAGGTAAGCTACCACTCAGACGCCGGCTTCTGCGGGAGTGTGGAATTTCACCGGGCGAGCCGGCCCATTCGTGCTACAGACATGTATTCAGTCGATGAGTACAATTTGCCTCGGAAATAATAATATCAAAGGGCACACCGAAACGAAAGAAAATAACGCATCAGTAAGCGGTAAGGCGTTATTTTAAATATTTTCAAAGTAAAAATCAGCAAAGTACAAATTATATTATAGCCAATAAAATTTTTGATATGTAGACCATTGAAATAAACAAAAAATAAAATAAAGGACCAACACATAAGCTACAATGAAAGCGCATTTATTTTATTTAGTACACATTACATAATGTCAAATCTCATCTGTCAAAAATTTATTATTCATTTATTTGATGGCAAATAGTTTTAACTATTATGCCAGTGTCAAGTAAAATACAATAACATCAAGTCTCTTGAAATGTAACTATTCAACTTGTCACGTTACGTTTTGATAAAATGGTGGCAATTTTACCACAACTATATATGGACTTTTTCAGTCAACTTAAAAAGTCACAATACACGCATTGATATCAGAACAACATAACTGATCATTATATAAAATTATGAAAATGAAATACAAACACAACTTTACTGATGAAGTTGGCGAGAAAAGTCGTCAAGAATTTATTTTCTATTGAAGAAATTTTTTTACAGGTCAATAAGCCGAACCAGCAGGCGTTTGATCAGATGGAAAGTAACAAACGCCTCTCACCTGCGACACCAGAGGCATTGCTGAAGTCTTATCGAATTTTTCCGCCAATACAATTACATCAGTGATGTTGACTTTATATTTCATTTTTATAATCCTATTATTATCAGTTATATTGTTTAATTCTGGTGTCTTATTACTCAATACAGTTTGTAAGTTAAGGTATAAGATGAAATGATATAAATGCGTGTATCGTTGTCTTTTTAACTTGACTGAAAAAGTCCATGCAAGTTTTGAAAGAACGACCACCATTTATCAAGACATATCGTAAAGAGCTTATGTACATGTCAAGATACTTGATATTTTTTTAACTTGGCACTGGCATAATAGTTGCTAGTAGCTGATTCGCATAAAAGAATAAAGAAGAAATCTTGTCGACCTTTGAGAAATATGTATATTCCTTTTTTGTTTGTTCGCGGTACTTTTTACAATCATCTTTATACAAATATCAGGCGGATTATTAATATTTTTTAATTTATAAATAGTGAATATTTTTTAATTTGATAGATGAGCTTTGATTTCCATTTTGATTTCTTAGCTATATACCAAAATAAATATCAGTCAAATGATGCTTTGGAAAATTCTTTACCTAGCTGGCGGACCGCATTCTTGGACAGGTTTTCCGTGTAAATCTGGCTCCAGTTCAGAAATATCTTCTCTAACTATGTCCGAACCACTTTGATATTCTGATGTTGGTCTCGGTCGACTAAGATTTGCTGTAAGTTAATATTGTTTATTAAAACCAAAATTTTTATCTTATACAGGGTGTTTATAGTGTCAATTGGGACAAGAGAGTTTATGAACACTCAAAGTTGAAATTGCTTTGTACTGCCCATACGCGTCTAGGCATGGGCCCTTCCCATTTGTCGATCAATAGACATTAACCCACCACGTTTGATCAATGCGGATTGATGGGGTAATCAGATTCGAAATAAATATCTGTTGGGTTGTTAAATGAAATGAATATTTTGCGTACAATATTTTTGCGTATAATATCTTTAATAATGTTGATTAAACTAAAAATACATAGGAGCACAAATGGCGAACGTAAAAAGCGATGTAAGCAGGTGAATGATATCTTATTTAACTGTTAGTCGGAGACAGCTTTCTACTCATGAAAGAGACAGAATAATGATTAAAATATAACACTAACAATGGTGTTGGCCATAAATATATTTATCACGTTGGCGAGTACTACGAATGAACCAGATCGAAGCCGCGACCATTGACTGTATAACGCCTGTATAATAAATTGATGCATCCCTCTGATTTATTTTAGTGTGTTAATAAATTATATTATTAAATATATTGTTAATAAATATTAAATAGAGAGAATGGATAAAAGACGACGACTGGCAAAAGAAATTTACGTTGCAAATGGGGATGGAAGAGTCTGTAGCGGAAGACCAAGAAAAACATACCTTGACCAAATTGACGAAGTACTTAAGGCCAGGTCAAGAGTACCCTTAATCGGCTTGTGTGAGGAGAGTGATGTGTGTGAAGGAAGCGAGGAAAGTATGCCAAGATCGTAGAAGATGGAGATCTGTGTGTGGGGGAAGCTCAGAAAATATGCCGAGATCGAAGCAGAAGGAGATTCATGGTCTCTGTCTACTCCTATGGGAAATATGCTAGACGATATGTATGTATATATGTATTATTGCTATTTATCTCACCAAGGGGTCTACAAAAATCATGGACGGTTGGCTGCAGTCTTCCCAGGTGGCAGTTCAACGTAGCTGGTGGGGATCTGCCAGGTTCACAAGATATGTCCACGGACGATGCATGAGCGACCGTAAGACCCGCCCTGTAGCCAGCTTCGTACGTAGCACCGTGGAGAAGAGGTAGTTCGCACGGAGCTATGGTGATAGGTGTTATTATATTTTATTCTTTTTTTCTTTGATACTATATTGTACAATACACCACCATAATTAAACAATATAACTGATTAGCTTTTGTTCGCGGCTTCGCTCGCGTGGAATTTGGTCTGCCACATTAAGTTTCATGACAGATCATTTTAAATAAATATATATATTTTTTTACTTAATTTATGGTTCATAATTTTTGTCACAGTGGCTTCCACATAAAAAGTAGATATATATTGTCGCGGACTTTTATTTAGAACTATTCAAGACAAACAATCCTACGGTACATCATCTTTGTGTACCTCTAATGGTTTAGGCAGCGTACGCCAAGATAGCTCTCAGAGGCCAGATTTTTTCCGACTTAATTGACATGTATCTTTATATTACGACCAAAATTACATAAAATCATTACAAATTGTAGACTATATGTTATTCCGATGTATAACCTATATTACTGTAAAGTTTCATCCAAATCCGTCCAGTAGTTTTTTAGTGAAAGAGTAACAAACATACATCCTGAATCACAAACTTTCGCATTTATAATATTAGTAGGATAACAATACAAGATTATGAAAATGAAATATAAACACAACGTCAATGATTTAAGTTGGCGGGAAAAGTCTCTTTTATCTTTTTCTTATATGTACTCCGTTATTTTTTTAAGACAGCCATAACTTTTCATGCCAAGTACATCAGTGATGTTAAGTTTTTACTTCATTTTATAATATCAATCTCTCTTATATTGTTTAATTTTGGTGACCTATTGTACACAATATATTTTGATAAATAAATGTGTACCTTTTTGACATGACTGCAAAAGTCCGTGCCACACGTGTCATCTCAAGCTAAATTTACATTTCGAGATACTCGTTATGATTTTACTTGACACTGGCATAATAGTTATAGCTAATTGGCTTCAAGGAGATGTATTTTAGAATTTATTATTTCTGTATATATTTTATTCAGTAAAGAATAATGTATCTTTGAATGTCGTAATCTGTATATGTAAAAATCAATTGCTGTGCGTTAGTCTCGCTAAAATTCGAGAACAGCTGCACCAATTTGGCTAATTTTGGTTTTGAATTATTTTTGGAAGTCCAGGGAAGGTTTAAAAGGTGAGTACATATGATAAAAATATTAGGAATATTGTAAAAGCAACAATTTCGTTTTCCCTTAGAAACTATCCCTACCTGTCAAATATTTGATGTTCGTCCCGTCGTTCAGAAATCAATTAAATTTTAAAGTCATGGACAGCCTAAAGTTTTCCTTAGCTAAGATCCGCGACAAGCA
This sequence comes from Baronia brevicornis, assembly GCA_031353405.1. Taxonomy (NCBI): domain Eukaryota; kingdom Metazoa; phylum Arthropoda; class Insecta; order Lepidoptera; family Papilionidae; genus Baronia; species Baronia brevicornis. The sequence continues at coordinate 178,600 of JASFAT010000948.1, read as the reverse complement.
ACCGAAAAGTTATCTTCCGTAGAGTCTGCCTGAGGATGCCTCGTCTTGGGGTGAAACACATGTCGTTTACAAGGTGGAAAGGTGGTAGTGTGTGTTTAGTGTTGTGTATAGTGGTTGGTGGGTGGATAATTTGATGGCCGATTTTCGCTAAGTTTTTGGTTTAAGTTCCAAATAAATCCACTTCATCCAGCAGAAAAACACACATTATTAATTTTCTGTTATTGTTTTGCTTGTCGCGGATTTTAGCTAAGTAAAACTTTTAACTGTTCACATAGTGATGGATTTCCGCAAAGTAACGCCTGACTCCATTAATAAATTTAAAAGTCGTTCAGAAATCAAATTAAATTCAAAAGTGAAGTTTTTTTTTTTCATTTTCTTATTGATTACGATTTCTTTTTGTTCCTGTTAAGTTTTGACCACATTTTTTACTAATGTTGAAACATTTTGCAATTATCGTTCAGCTTTTTTATTTATTGATTCTGATGCGGTACAAAGTTTGCCGGGTCAGCTAGTGATATGTATTTATACAAACCCGCGACACATTCTGGCATACTGGTTACGGCCCATTCCCCCAACCAACACCTCAGATTAGTTGGCCCCTGTACGTTGTACCTGGACAGATAATAAATTTTACTGGTATAAGCTTATTGAGAGCTGGTAGTTTATTAATCATATACATATTAATGAATAAATAATAATCAATCAATCGGGGACGTCCACACCCCGCGCAGAGGTGTGGGATCGAGCCTCGGGGATGAACCCCACTACTCGTGCAGCAACTCAATGGGGCAACCGCCCCCTGGTCCTAGGTGCCGCTATTCCTAGCGGCTTTTGGGCGTTCTTTAACGACTTCGCGTCGTCGAGATATGGCAGAACCTATTCCTACGTTGGGTCCCTCAGGTGGGCGAGCGTGAAGGGGAGCAAAATTATTAAGGTGTGGGTGTGGTCCATTGTCGGCTCGGTCGAACATCTTCCGAGCGAACCGGACCACAAACTTGCTGCTTGATGCTCTCCACCCTGAGGTCCCTTGCTAAACCGTCGTGCGTAACACATAGCGAGCCGCCACCACGATGGCGCGCAGAGACAGATTCTGCTGGATCTGGACGCGTTTGCGCTGGGTTGCTGATATCAAAGACCACCAGGCCGTCGCAGCATAGGTCAGTCGGGAGCGAACGTATGTCTTATAGACCAACAGCTTCGTACGCACGGGTATGCGGGTTGATGTTATTATAGGTCGAAAGACCGCACGCGCGGCTTTCGCGCTATTCACCACGTATGTGGTGCGCCGCAGCGTGCGGAAAATAATAAGAAAACATTGTTACGTTTGTTGATAGTTATCAGCACCATCTAGCGGCGAATATGGAGTTCCTGGTTCGCGAACTTTCCATTCATTTCCAGTATTCCGACTTTACACAGAAATGTTCTAGGCCTGGCTTCGAGAAAATTCCACGTACAAATAGCGAGCGGTCAGAACAAAGTTAAAGGAGCCTTTGCATGTCTCCGCCCTATGTGGCAGTGAAACTTAAAATCTTTAACACTAACTTGAACTGAACACTAACACGATGAGACATGGAAAAGTACGAAAGAACTAGTTCGCAAACTCCAGGTATTCGTCAACCCCTGCTGACGCCGAATCTTAAAAGTATACAAGCCCTCGAATGGAATTCGCAGGGGAGAAAACGTGAGCGCCCAAAACAAACTTGGTGGCGTAACGAAGTGCAGGAGATGGGCCTGTCCTGGAGCGAAGTGAAGCGTATGACAGATCGAGATGGAGAAGCATCGTGTCTACTCTATGCTTTACCAGAGGGAACTTAGGACTCAGAGATAGAATATTATACTAAATACTTACCCATATTCACAAGAAAAATGGACAACCTGCCCATTGGGAACTGAATCTGTTTCGTTCAATTCTTTATCATCGATGTGTGTCAACGCGGAGACCATTTGTGAAGACTGAGCACTGGATTCCGGCGCCATAGTGTATATTCCGTATTCCGAAGTCGGCACATGACAGGGAACTGGGGAGAAGAATCTTCCATAAATATATTTGAGTGTCCTAGTATCAGTGTAAAAAAACCCATTTGTAATTTATTCCAAAAGTAATATCTTTTATTTAACTTTTTCTTAAACAAAAAAAAAATATTCAATGCAATTACAAATGTGTGGACAGTTTGTGTCTCATGTGAACACGTGTCGATGAATCGCAAAGAGGTCGTCATTACCCTTTTCTTTTAAAGAGGTCATCAATTCCTTTACTTTTAAGAGGTCATCGATCCTTTAACATTACGTTATATATTACGAGCTATTGAATTCAACGTTAAAATATCTTTATTTTAACGGATTCAATTTAAACAAAATATTTGAAAGCGTAGGAGCGTCACCAGTATTCATCCTGGGAATTTTGGGCGTGGCTATAGGAATTGAACTCAACGATACACCCAATGTAGACAATGAATTATAATATCCTTCAGAACATTTCACTTTAAATATAAATCACTTGAGACACAAATCACTTATACAATTAAATTGAACATTAAGCGATTTATCGCGGAAACGGTGCCCCGACGGTGCCTCAATTCGAACTGTCAGAAAATGGCCGCCCCGCTTCCATATATACGACGCTCCGCTAGAGAGGCGAACGAAAACCACCCACTCTTTGTTCCTGACACAGACAACGCACGCTTTATCGTTGACTAAAATGACTCATTCTTTGTCGTTAACAAAAATAAATCACTCTCGGCGCCGTCGTATTTAATGTTTTTAAAATAAAAATGTAAAATAAACATTGTTTCATTTAACTTCAACTTTTGTTGTATTGTTTTTATAAGAAAAATAAGAACAATCTGTATACTAAACATGCACATAACAATTTCATTCCGAAAGAGAAAGGAATCAAGAGCACAGGATTCTACTCACGTATTTCACATTTAGGTTTTTCTGGCTTCCATCTCCCCCGCACGCATTTTGCGGTGGCGTTTGTGTCCAGGTTAAGCCCGTATCCTTTGCCGCACGCAACTCTGACTATGGTCCCTGAAATCGTTTATTTATAAACATTTGAACCTGGTAAAAAGTTGCTAGACGGCTCACCCGAAACGTAATACCTATGGGGCTCGCGCTCGAACAAAAAATTGTAACAAGTGTGAACACATGGATGAGACGGAGAAAGAAATTCGGAGACGAAAAAGAAGATGGCCGCCACACAAAGCTTAAGTCGTTATTTATATGCCGATTTCTCTGAAATTTGGTAAAAGCCCGAAACGCTCGCGTAGCTTTTAGCTCGTAGTAGAACTAGTAAAAGTCCGAGAAGCTAGTCATCACTAAAACAGCTGTAATAGTACTGGATATTGTAAGCTCCCGTAAAGTTAACAGGTGTTGCTGTAATCTCCACGATTGGCAAACAGATTGTGCAACGCAGGTCGATTTTTATTCTCTGGTAGACACTGCAGCCCATCTACTGTTCCATATGGGAACATGGGATGAAATGATCTCCCATCCCATCTTCCTTTTCCCGGAAAACACACAGCGCTTAAGAGCGCTTTGCATATTTGTATATTACATCATAGAATAGAAAAGTCAGATATCAGACAGCGATGTGGAATAAAAGAAGGTGTCATGAACATGAACAAAAGTTGAGAAAGGAATACTTAGATGGTTTAAGCACATAGAGAGGATGGATAAAAGACAACTGGCAAAAGAAATATACAATGCGAATGTGGAAGGAAGGGTCGATAGGGTAAAACCACGAAAAACATACTTTGACCAAATTGCTGAATTTTTTGAGAAAGGGCAGGTCAAAAGTGCTAGCCGACTTGCACGAGAAGAGTAATGAGTGTGGGGGAAGCAAGGAAAGTATGTAGAGATCGTAGCAAATGGAGCTCTGTGGTCTCTGCCTAGCCTTACGGGAAACAGGCGTGACGATATGTATGTGTGTACTTAAAGTAAACATTTACATCAAAAGGGTTGAAATATAATACAAATTAATAATTTCAAATAAAATTTTAAATTATTCATTCAAAAATTAAATAATAAATAAATTCTTTGAACTCTTGTTAGTTATAAATATTTTGTTCAAATTATTAGCATTATTACTACATTTCCCCAGGTCAAAAGTAGCCTTAACCGCCGAGCGTATATGAAGCAAGTGATGAGTGTGGATGAAGCAGGTGTGATGATATCTACTACACTTCTTTGTTACTTTTGTTCGATTGTGGATAATTTTACTTACCAGAGCTAAATGTGTTGTTGGCATCTCTTCCATATTTTACTATTTCAATGTTGACATAAGGTTCGCTTTCTATAGGTTCACATGGGCTTTTTGGTCTGCCTTTTTTACCCTTTTCAGAGTTGTCAGTTTTATTCCCTCCATCGGCTTCAGTTTTATTATCTAGGCTAGACTCCTGTTCACCATCAGTTAAGTTCTCCGACCTGGATCGAGTTCTACCCCCTTTACCTTCACGACCTCTGCGAAACATGTGTTTTTTAACGATTACAAATATTTTATATCGTAAAAATTGTATAGAATGGTTTTTTTGCTAAACGAAGTATTTAGAGTTTATTTAAAAACTATTGAGTATTATGTATTAATATTTATTATTATTATTATAGCTTTATTTTCCACAAAATTTTAGGGGTTGCTAGATTCGTCTTTCTTATGTCCTATTACGTGATTGATTCCTTTTGGATGAAAGCCTCATTATTCTGTAAACATTTCTATACATTAGTTACAAAATAAATATAGATATTGTATAAATAAGATCCCGAAAATATTTCTCGAGACCCAACTCTTTTCCCGGTCAAAGTTTAGGTAGGTAGCGTAGTGATACATTCATAAATGTATCACTAATACATTAAAACCTTTTATATTATATTATTTTTTTTTTACATTCGTAATATTCAAATTTAAAATGAAAAAGAAATTGTTATAAAACAAAATGCTTTAGTTCGACTGACGATTTTGATATTGATAGACATGTGGTCGACATTCCGGCATAAACTTATTTATAGAGATATAAAATGTGAAGTAAAAAGTATGAAAATTATATTATATAAATTACAATGAAACGCAAGAATAAATTAATATCGTTTTGAATAATTTTATTTGAAGAAGCCCCCTAAAGATCCCGGGTGTCGCACTAAGCAGTACGTTGGGTACGCTACAGTATGTAGGTAGGCAGTTAAACAAGGTGAAACGAAGTTGACCGGATTATCTAGTGTATTTATATAAATAAAGTAAAAATAAATTAAAAGCCACTTACGTCTTTGGAATGCTAGCAGTAGTCTGATTAAGCCTATCTGTTTTTCTACTCGTCCTTTTATCGCGTTTCTCTAATAAATTGTCTACTTCCGTGGAATTAGTCTTGTTATATTGCAATGGTATAACAGCCATTTCATTGAGTTTCATCTGATTCGATTTATCATTGCGTGCTTTTAAAGGGATAACTTTAAGTATGTCGATTACTTCATTAAACAAACCTGAACTTTCAGCTATTGGACTTAAAGTTACAATTTCCTTGTCAGGTTCATCGTAAATAATTGATCGTTTGAATCTATGTGTAGTGGATGTTTCTGTCTTTTCAGTTGTGATCTGTAAACTGCTTTCAGCGCTTTGTAGATCAGTGTCAGTTTCAGCTTTAATATCATCACTACTGTTCTGGTTAGAAAATCTTTTGTGACGTTTGTCAATATACCTTTCAAAATACTGATGCTTTAAGGCGTTAATACTCTGAGAAAATTCTTGTTTTGTATTTAATTCATGATCTGGAAACAGACCTCCTTTTAGAACTGTCATATGCGACGGTTCTTCTTCGTCAAAATCATCGGAATCCTCGTATTCTGAAACATCTCCATGGCGAACCACCTCATCATCTTCAGGCTCATAGACAGGTTGATAAGAATATAATCTGTGTCCTATTGGTTCCCCGTGAACGTTGTAAACCGTGTAAACGGCAGTAGGATAGTTTTCTTCATTCGTCACATCAGATCTAGTCAATTCTTCATCGTCTTCTAAGTTGAGATCTAACCTCTTCATGAGTTTAAAATTAGCGTGTCTCAATGTAGGTTTTTCGGTATTGTGATTGTATTTGTCATATAATTCATTAAGGTATTGATGGTTTTGATCGGTTTGATGGCGAAGATTATTATAATACTGTCGAAGGTAAGCAGATCTTCTGTGCCGTATTTCAGGTTCTACTATCGATCTTCTCCTGCGGCTCCATCGGATACGTGGATGCTGGTATAATGTGCATCTGTAATATATTTGTTTTTGTATATCTCTTGAGTATAATAATAAGGTGGTAATTGCTAAATTGATTGCAGTTGGCCTCTTTATTCTAACTAAATTTTAATATTAACCTGTACCTGTGGAATCAGCTATCTCCAGTTAAGTTTCCGAAAGAATACGACACTGGAATCATCAAAAAACAGTCCTACATTTTTCTTAAAGGCCGGCAACGCTTTTGCAATACCTATGGCACTGCGGATATCTAAGGGCGATGTTGATTGCTTTCATCAGGTGATGCGTGTCACCTGATGAAAGCTGATTGCGAAACAAAAAAAATTGAATTCATTTAGTATGAATGGTCGCGCATTGGTCGAAATTAGAATGTAATTTATTAAATTTTTAATTTAGAAAGTTCTCCTTGAGTTTCCTTCTTTTTACACGTATTATTGTAGTATATTAATTTTTTTTTAGGAATCTTAATCACTGATAATAATGATAATTATAGTCTAAGAGCTAACTCCGTAACAGTTTATTCGAAATCCGCTTTATCCGAACAAATTTTTCCGATGTTTTCCTTCATTGTTCACAACTTTGAAAGTATGTACGTAAAAAACCTACGTCTATTAGGTGTTAAACAGCCTAATGTGTGCACCTACCCCACCCCCATATTCATAACCATATCCAAAGTATTTTACAATCATGTTTCGCGGTACTGACGCAATTCTGGGTGTTCCGCGCGGAAAAACTGGGGACTTCGGTTCATCCGAAAATTTTCCTCGCGATTATTTCGCATAAAGGGAAGGTTACTGTATGTAGTGTATTTTTTAAATATAAAAAAGGATTTACTTAGGTAATTCCCTTGGACTCCAATGTCCCCCGATACACGTAGCTCCTGGTGGGCCTTCAGACAGTACGTACCCTTTGTCACATTCATACATAATCTGTTTATTGTTTACCACCTGTAAACAAATAATAAGTTGCATATAAAAAAAGAGAAGCGTCAAAGGACGCTTGGCATATATGAAACATTAAAATAGTTTTACTTATGTGCAAACATTATTAATGGGGTCAGGCGTTACTTTGCGGAAATCCATCACTATATGGACAGTCAAAAGTTTTACTTAGCTAAGATCCGCGACAAGCAAAACAATAACAGAAAATTAATGTGTGTTCTCCTGCTGGATGAAATGGATATATTTGGAACTTAAACCAAAAACTTACCAAAAATCGGCCATCAACTCTCCACCCACCAACCACTACACACAACACCAAACACACACTACCACTTTTCCACCTTGTAAACGACACGTGTTTCGCCCCAACACGAGGCATCTTCAGGTATAGTAGACTCTACGGAAGACAACCGAAAAGCCGCTTTTTTATTGATGGCCGATTTTCGGTAAGTTTTTGGTTTAAGTTCCAAATAAATCCACTTCATCCAGCAGGAAAACACACATTATTAATTTTCTGTTATTGTTTTGCTTGTCGCGGATCTTAGCTAAATAAAACTTTTGACTGTTCACATAGTGATGTGAAACATCTTATCGCGGGGTATGGGAATGAAATCGCAGACCGACACGTCGTCTCGCTTCAGGCTACGCTCCCCTTCACTTAACTCATTTGCACGTAGCCATGAGCATGAGTCGGCAACGCTTCCGCACAGCTTATGGCACTGCGATGTCTATGAGCGGCGTTGATTGCTTTCCATCAGGTGACACGCCTGCTCGTTTGCCTTCCTATCCCATAAAAAAAGTTCTGATTCATACACTCCTGGCGGAGTGATAATGGATGGATAGGTTTGTTACAGCTTCCGCGAGATTTCTCCATCTTTATCTATATATCACTGCGTGTATATTCACTAAGATAAATATTCGTAGACGATTTTGTGAGGTTATGATTTAAGATGGGATGTTTCAAAGAAAAATAAACGTCTCGGAAGAAATAGATTGTAAATGACTTATAGAGAAAGTAAGGCTTTAATAAAAAACTAAGCGGAAATAAATTATTAAGATGGACAGTCAGAATTTGCTAAGCAAAGAAAAACAAAACACCTATCTGTAGTACTACTAGAGTTATCAAACAATTGAATTTATTACGTACCTTCTTTACATATGGTCGATAATCATATAAACCCATGTTCCCGACGAGAAGAACTTTCCCGTTTTCTATGTATCCGGGAAATGGGCAGAACACTGTAAGAGAAAATTATTTGTTTAGTGATATGTTTTTGGGGAAAAAGTGGTATCATAGGCTGTCTCTCTCTCTCTCTCTTTTTCTCTCTCTCTCTGTGTGTGTGTGTGTGTGTGTGTGTGTGCGTGTGTGCGTGTGTGCGTGTGTGCGTGTGTGCGTGCGTGTGTGCGTGCGTGCGTGCGTGCGTGCGTGCGTGCGTGCGTGCGTGCGTGCGTGCGCACGCGTGTGTGTGTGTGATGAAGAAGGATGGATGATTGTGGAGGAAGCGGGGAAGGTGTGTCGGGTTGGCCGGATGGAGATTTGTGGTCTCTTCCTACCCCTTCGAGAAACAGGCGTGACGATATGTATGTATGTAAATAAATGTCATACAACACTTAAGTATAAGTCTTTTATGATATTTAGTATACATTAGGCCGGTCATACACGGGCAGCTTGAACCAACTAATATCGACTGCTTTAAACTGCGACCGCATAGCAAACTACAGTCTTCTATGCACACACATACACGAAACCGTTTGAGTATTTGCGACTGGTTGGGGCGGTTGGCAGCGCGGTGAAATGGACCTGACACGCCCCGCGACCAGATTCTCGCGGCGTGGTGCCACAGATGAGGTTGGGGAGAGGGGGAGGGTGATTTTCTCGACTGACGAAGCCACAGATGAGAGGTTTAAGAAGCTGTCATAAATGAACGATCTTTTATTTCCATATACCTTCTTCACACCGAGGTGTCTCTCCACTCCAATTGCCAAAGGAGCACACCACGATTGCGTTGCCTTTTAGCTCGTAACCATCCTTGCACCGGAATCTTGCCTTCATCCCGTGTTCTGTCTTCGGGGCTATAACCATTCCGTTTCTTGGAAACTTTGGCATCTTTTTGCATCTGTAATTAAAAATGGGATAAAGAAGAAATAAAGGCAAACATTTTAACGCATTTACAGTGTCTATGGTGTTGCGGATGTCTATAGGCGGCGTTGATTATTTTCCATCAGGCGACACGCTTTTCCGTTTGCCTTCATATACAATTGATCACCCAAAGACATCTGGACATATTTTGTTTTAAATATAGTTAAATTGTACATGCATATACATAGGTCCCAATAAGTAATCATTATCTCATATTGTATCATAACTATAATATATATATATATATATATATATATATATATATATATATATATATATATATATATATATATATATATATAAACACACACACGCACACACGAGATTAAATGTATGAGGAAGGGAACATAGAACGAGAGAAGCACAATTCGGGCTGCCATGCCTCTCTATCCCATAAAAATGCATATGCCAGCTCGTTGTGGAATGATCCTTGTTTTGGAAAGAAGGTAAGCACTATGAGAGAGATTATGCCAGATAAGAACAGGAAAGAGGTTGAAAAGGGGGAAGGTTTGGAAGAAGAGAGTTCTGTGAGAGCGTGAGGCTCCATTAACCTGATTGCAGTGAAACATTTGAAGTTTTCTTTGGTATTTATGTTTGAAAAACGAATTCTGCTACCGGAAAACGATAGTTAGTTGTAGGGAGTAAGAGAGAGTGATTTCTACGAGGGCAAGAAGCAACTAACGAAGAGCCGTTTCGCTACGATGAATGTAAGAGGAAGGATGGATAGAAAGATAGATAAATGTGGAGGAAGCAAGGAAGGTGTGTCGGGATTGTAGCGAATGGAGATCTGTGGTCTCTCCCTACAGAAGACAGGGGTTACAATATGTATGTACTAGCTTTTGCCCGCGGCTTCGCTCGCGTGGAATTTTGTCTGCTACATTAAGTTTCGTGACAGATCATTGTAAATAAATATATTTTTTTTACTTAATTTATGGTTCATAATTTTGGTCATAGTGGCTTCCCACATAAAAGGTAGATATGTGTTGTCCCGAACTTTTATTTAGAACTATTCAAGACAAACAATCCTACGGTACATCACCTTTGTGTAACTCCAATGGTTTAGGCAGCGTACGCCAAGATAGCTCTCAGAGGCCAGTTTTTTTTCCGACTTAATTGACATGTATCGTTATAATACGACCAAAATTACATAAAATCATTATAAATTGTAGCCTTTATGTTATTCCGATGTATAACTTATATTACTGTTAAGTTTCATCCAAATCCGTCCAGTAGTTTTTTCGTGAAAGAATAACAAACATACATCCATACTCACAAACTTTCGCATTTATAATATTAGTAGGAAGTAGAAAATAGGATATGTAGGAGAGTCTCTACGCATACCTTGCAGGTTGGCACCTGGGTATCTGTGTCCACGTCCCGTTGTTGCAATTTACCGCCACGTTGTTGGATGGAAACTCGTAGTTCTTCTCGCAGTCAACCAGAATTACTTCACCTGAGAACACAGATCACCATCATTACAGATGAAACCCAGTGCTGGATATTTCTTTTTTCTATGGTATAGGAAGGCAAACGAGCAGGCGTGTCACCTGATGGAGAGCAATCAACGCCGCCCATAGACATCCGCAGCGCCATAGCCAGTGCGGAAGCGTTGCCAACCTTTAAGGAAAGTATCATTATGGAAGTGGGAGGGAAGAGGGGGAGGGTGTTGGGCCTCTGGAACTCAGCCGCTCACCGTACGAAGCGCAGTAGCTAAGCTACCACTCAGACGCCGGTTTTCTGCGGGAGTGTGGTACTTCCCCGGGCGAGCCGGCCCATTCATGCTACAGACAAATAATATGCCATTCTTGATAAATTATTCGTCTGCAACGTGGCTCTACAACTATCGAATTTGAAAGTTGAGGTTGGGGGTCTTCGCATGCAAATTATTGTTTCACCAAATGCTCACCATGCTGTACCATCGTCGAGCTACCGACGATCTGAGTATGCTCCTGGGTTGCATTGTCTCCTGTCCTGTTTTCCAATCTAACCACTCTCCCTTGTGACACGTGTGGAACTACGCATGGAGCTGAAACCGGAAATTCATACAGTCAATTACCGTTTATCCGAAAACCACTTTATCCGGACAAATTTTTCGATTTTTTCCTCTTTGTTCACAACTTTAAAAATATGTACGTAAAAATACCAACTTCTGCCTAACATATGCACTTACCCCACCCCCATATTCACAACCATATCAATAGCATTGTACTTACGTACGTTCTACTATCATATTTCGCAGTATTGACACAATCTCAGGTGATTTGACGCGAGAAAACACGCGGGTACTTTGATGGTATCCGAAATTTTCGTTATCCGAACCAGCCGCTATCCCGATTATTTCGGATAAAAGAGACTTTACTATATACCGCTCTTAATCTGTTACTCCTATCTGCCCGTTGTCTCAATAATATTTTTTATCATTTAAAATCGATATATTATCTGTATCTATTAGTATCGCTTCTCTTTATTAACCATCACTAACATCATAAAAGAACTTTTCCCGCCAACTTATATTATTACCAGTTATATTGTTCAATTGTGGTGGCCATTCATGCAATATAGTTCGATTGAGGTGTATAAGTGAAGTGATATGAAATAAATGCGTGTATCGTAACTTATAAAGTTGACAGAAAAAGTCCATAGAAAGTTTTGGTGAAATGGCCACCATTTTATCAAGACATAACCTGATAAGCTAACTTGTTACATATACATATTGTTGTATTTTACTTGACACTGGCATAATAGTTATAACTAATTGCCATCAAAGAAAAGAAAAAAATATCATAAAATCTAAACGTATCCAGTTATTAATGAATAAAATAAATATATGTCAATAATTAGAACGTAAAGATATAAGTGTGGCGTAAAGATACAAGACAAAATAAGACTTAAAGATATAAAAAAATTCTAACCAAATTTAAAGACGCAATAGAAGTGTGTAAGTCATTAGAATAGCAAAGGACGGGACATATGATAAGGAAAAGAGAGGAGAAATGTACAAAAATAGTCTCAGAGTGGTATACAAGAGATGGAAAATTGAGGAAAGGACGACATACAAAACGCTGGGATGAAGACTTCAGAAGAGTTGCAGGCAAAAAATGGATAGAATTAGCCGCAGATATAGAACGGCATGGAAATCTTTGTCGAAGGACAAGCCATCGATTCTACAAAACTAATTAATCAATGATAATTATTGATAGACAGTAATAAACTTGATTTCTTTCCTAATAAATGAGCCGTTTCGACGATATACCCTGATCAATAATTTTGAAAATATTCACTCATTAGTCATACGCCCTTCTCTTCTCCGTAAAAGTTATTGAATTTTGAAAGTTTGACAACCTAATTTTGCTACCAGACACCCTATATTAAAAGGCTTTATTCTATTCTTTGTACTGAATTTAGTTCTTTATTGAGCTAGTAATTATTAATGGAGTCAGGCGTTACTTTGCGGAAATCCATCACTATGTGAACAGTTAAAAGTTTTACTTAGCTAAGATCCGCGACAAGCAAAACAATAACAGAAAATTAATAATGTGTGTTTTTTTTGCTGGACGAAGTGGATTTATTTGGAACTTAAATCAAAAAATTACCGAAAATCGGCCATCAATTCTCCACCCACCAACCACTATACACAACACCAAACACACATTACCACTTTTCCATCTTGTAAACGACACGTGTTTCGCCCCAACACGAGGCATTTTCAAGTATAGTAGACTCTACGGAAGACAATCGATCTTAGCTAACACAGGACGTCGTCCAGTTGGGCGACCCACATACGCTCTCTTGACTGCTCTATCGTCACCTTATATAAAAAAAAGTGTTGCAATGCCTATACCATGTCAAAAATACTAACCCAAACACTTCGGCAAAGGATGACTCCAGGTACCGTCGTTCTGGCAAATAGCGGAACCGTTCCCCTCCATTCTCATACCGTCCTGACATCGGAATATGATCGATGCTCCAAGACCGGTGCCAGAAGATATGTTCTCCAACCAACCGTTCCACAATTGGCCGGGATGTCCGCAATTTATTTCTGAGAGGTCAAGTCGATACATTATTAATGAATTATAAACTTGATATAGAGGATTGTTTTAACATCCGTGTAAAAGATTTACCACCTATTCTCCATTAGAAAAATATTAAAAACTGTTTCGCCTCCCGAGCATACGTCCGAGTAGTGGAGTTCATCCCCGAGGCTCGCTCATACACCCCTAACAGGGTGTAGATGTTACCCGAACGATAAAAATGTTTTTAAAATAATACTATTTTTATACGAGTAAAAGAACAGCCTGTATAGTAACAATTGTGTTAATTTACATCAGTATCGGTAGTGTTTATTATATTTTATAAACTGTTATTATCACATAAATTAAGCAATATACTGTCATATAGTTCTATTAAGGCGTATAAGTGAAGTTATAATAGAAAATGAAATAAATGCATGTATTGTTACTTTTTAAACTGACTGAAAAAGTCCATAAGAAAGTTTTCCTTGCAAATTATTAACAAAAAAAAGGAAAGTAAATATAATAAATTATAGTTACCTCTGCACATTGGCTGCGTTCCTGACCACTTTTTATCGGCACCGCATCGTCTAGTGGCATCGCCTACCAGCCGATAGCCGTACTTGCATTCATATGACACCACGGAGTTGTAAGCGCATGATGTGTACACTGCTTTCCCGTGACGGGGTGCCTCAGGAGGCGGGCATTGCACCTGGGTGACCACTAGATGGCGACACAGCTCGCTTTAATGTAGTTCTCAATATTGATAATAGATGGCGTTTAACACAAAATATAATTTTATTATAACAGTTTTAAAAAAAATCACTTTTATTATTTTAAAAACTAAAATGTTTTAGGAATGTAATTGTTTTAAATAGATATAAATAAATTTTTATTAATTTAAATAAATATAATCAAGTTTTATATAACTTCAATGGGGCAGAAAAACATGCAGTATAGCAACATAATAAACATGCAGAGTAAATGAAACAATGATATATTCTTTACCTTTATTTCGCTACAGCACAGTACAATGTAAAGAGGTTCTTACAGTAAATGCTTTTTTGTATGTAACATCGAAGCCTGAACTACAAGAATAATTCATCTACATACGTAGCTAAAATTTTACGCTATACGCAGTTAAAGGTCCTTTGACAAAATCTTTACCATGGCCATAGACAATTTTGATAACGACAAAATTCAGAAAGATCTCAGCACTAGTTTAATAGAATCTCAATCGAACAACATTTCTATAGTTTAATTGTAACAATTTTAAACACACTACATAACGTAATGCTTGATTCAAACTCTCCCCTTCTCTCCTCCTTCTGAACAGCAGCAGGAAAGGAGAAAAAAGATGTTTTTAAAATTTCATAATTCACAACTAATTTTCAATGGATGTCCCACTTGATATTGGAATGATGGTGAACAAATTATTTGAACAACAGTAAATTTAATAAGAATATTATTATTTGCATATAGTTTAAATTACAAAACAGTTTATAAAATTAGTAACAATGAAGATATTGTAAATGTGTGAGAATTTTGAAAAAATATATTCAACGAAGATAACATTAGTTATGGTGATGAAGTTAACAATGGTGTTGACAGTTTTGAAGGATCATTAGGAAATTCCAATTAAGTGGGAAATCCGGTAAACTAATTGCATCATGACAATGATATTGCTCTGAATGATAGCCATGATAATTCGTAAAATATAAAGCGTCATGCCAACTATGGTATTCGCCTCTGGAACATGTAGACATTAAAACCGCGATAACTTTAAAACCATGCAAAACATTCCAAAAATTAGTTACGACACTGAAATCGGCAACTACATTGTCACGAAGCAACGCAAGTGGTTTTAGTGTTGACAGCTTTAATGATGAGCCTGCAATTATTAATATAGGCAACATTTTTTTTTATTAGTTTTGGAAAGAGTTTTACGATATTACTTTTCAACTTATTAATATGGAAGAAAAGGAGCTTGCAATTTTTGTGATAGACAACTTCTTTTTATTAGTTTTGGAAAGAGTTTTACAATTTTGCATTTCAACTTATTAATTTGCAACAATTTATTATCATTGATTAATTCCTATAACTATAATGGAAATTTTTCTTGCGCGAATTAAAAAAATTAGAAACTACAATTTTTAACATAGGCAACATTTTTTATGTTTTTTTTTTGTTTTTAGTTAGTTTACGATTTTATTTTTCAACTTATTAATATAATATGTAAAAAATTGTTGTTATTGTTTAATTAAAAATCAATCATAATAAAAAATTACTTAAAACTTGTGAATGTGCAAAAAAAATAAGACTTGATTGGGATTCTAAATTGTTCTTTTCATTAGTTTAAAATACAAATGGTATAATCGATATATTTATCTTGATTCGAGAATCGAATCCGCTACCATTGAAACAGTGATCGTTGATTTTTTTTTTGGCATTTTTTCTTTGGCAGCCGATAAATCACAAAATTATTGTTATCCTTCTTTTTTATATTTCTTAATATTTTTTTATTTCATTTTATCTGTTAATAAGTAATATTTTATTTTGTAGATATAATGCTAATTGACTATTTTTACCTACTATTAATATTTGATATTCAAATAAACTAATTGTCTTTTTAATTAACATAATTTATTAACTGAAGGTTTTGAAGAGTACAGATCGAAGTAAGACAGAAAAGAATAAGTATTGAAATTAATTAACTGACAAAGAATATAATAGCAAAATATTTAAGTTGTCATTTTTTAATTTGAAATAAACCATAATGAAAATTAAATAAGTTGGTATATATCAAAATCAATAAAAACCAAGATCCTGCAATTTTTAATATATAATTATTCTAATAATTAATCTATTAGCACTCTATATGTTATTTAATAAGTTATATATATTTTTTTAATATCATTTATAAATCATAAGAAAAATTACATGATTTTTGAAATCTTGCTTAGTTCATTAATGAATAAATGTCGTATGACAGACTCATCATTAAAACTATATAAATTATATCATTGGGTTACTCACGGACACACGTCGGGAGTTCCTTGGGTGCCCAAGCGCCGTCTGCTTGGCAGTAGCGTTCAGCTTTGCCGACCAGCTCGAAACCCTGGCCACATTGGACCGTGGCTCGGCAGCCGAACGTGTGACAGTCGGCGGTCACCCATCCATGCGGCACGTCACCCGGCTCGCCGCAAGAGCGTGCTGATTTAAAAGAAACAATCTCAGTTCTAGAACATTTTATAGTCGTCAGTTTGTTAAGTGCTCATGATAAAATGGGAGACATTCTACCAAAACCTACTATGGACTTTTACAGTCAAATTAATAAGTCACGATACAGGAATTTATTTCATATCATTCCTGTTATATGTCAATCAATATCAATATCAGTCTGCGGAAGTCCACTGCTGGACAAAGGCCTCACTCAAGGCGCGTCACCTAGCCCGATCATCGGCTACACGCATCCAGTATATATCATATAATCGAACTATATTATATTATACGCCACCACAATCAAACAATATAACTGATAATAACAAAAGATTATGCAAATAAAATAAAATCAACGTCATTGGTGTAAAATGGCGAGAAAAATCCAAAGACGTATTTACATCGAAATACAAAAATATATTCATTTATGTAATACTCTCTACCTTGAGGGTTAGCGTTCAATTTTCACAGCCGTATATAAAGATGGGTTTTGATGACCTTCTCCTAGTACGTCTCCTGAGAAGCTTGATTTTTATTAGTGGTAGAGCCACGCTGCAGGCGAATACTTTGTCAAGAATGACATAAAATTTGTATGTAGCATGAATGGCCGGCTCGCCCGGGGGAGTACCACACTCACGCAGAAAACCGGCGTCTGAGTGTTAGTTTAGCTACCGCGTTTCGTACGGTGAGCGGCCGAGTTTCGGAGGCCCAACACCCTCCCCCTCCCTCTACCCCTCTCATTTTCACTCTCATAATGACTCTGTTCTTAAAGGCCGGCAACGCTTCCGAAGTCTATGGGCGGCGTCCTACCTTTGACGGTCTGCAAAAGTTCACCTTTTTGCTTGACTTGTCGGACAACTTCATCATTGGCCCCTCTATCTATTTTATTATATTATATTCATACTCGTATCTATCAGTAGTAGTATTTAATACTCACGTTCACAACTGATGTCAGGTCCATACCAAGACGCCTGCCCGTCTATGGCTAAGCACTTGGCTCTGGGGAAGCCGTTCGTGACGTAGCCCGTGTGACAGTTGTACTGGACGGTGGCGTCCAGGTCAAAGGTGTTCTGTTCAGGTAACGCCGAATGTCTGGCGTGCTCGATAGTCGGTGGTTGTAGACAGTAGACTGGAAAAAGTAATAAGTTATCTAATTTTATCTTTGTACATATATTTTTTTATAGGATAGGAGGGCAAACGAGCAAGCGTGCCGCCTGATGGAATGCAATCAACGTCGCCCATATACAACCGCGACATCACGCAGGAGTCACAGAAGCGTTGGCGGCCTTTTAGGTATGTGTAGGCTTGTTTTTTAAAGGTCGTATCGGTTCGGAAAGACCGTTGAAGAGAGCTGGTTCCACAGAATGGTGGTGCGTGAAAAGAACTTTCTAGTGAAGCGCACTGTAGTAGATCGCCACTCATCCAGATGGTGGGGATGATACTTTTCTTTACGGCGAGATCTTTTTATATGTTTACAAGAGATAGAAAATATGAAAGTGATATGGAAAGGCGAGTGAAAGCTGGTAATCAGGTTAATGGAGCCTAGCAATCCTTAATGAGAAGTGAGAATGTCTAAAACGGTCGGATTGGCGGTTCATCGGGGAGTGATTATTCCGACTCATCAGAGTCTCTTTATGGTAGCGGAAGTTGGGTTTGGCGGAAGAGTCATGAAAGCAGACTGAATGCGGTGGAAATGAGTACATTAAGAAGCATGTGTGGGGTAACTTTTCATGATAGAATCAGGAAGGGAGATATAAGAAAGCGATGTGGAGTAAAAGAAAGTGTTCTGACATTTTTAGTTTCGCTAGGCCTAAACCTATGTTACAGCAAATAGTCACACTCCGTCTGTAATATATTTATTGCTTCGCTAGACCCTCAGCCTGTGGTATAGCAAGCAGTGATAATCCCTACGTTATAAATTTATTGCTTCGCTAGGCCTTAGTCTGCGTTATATCAAACAATGACAATCCCTCTGTTATAAATTTATTGCTTCGCTAGGCCTTAGTCTGTGTTACATCAAACAGTGACAAACCCTCTGTTATATATTTATTGCTTCGCCAGGCCTTAGTCTATGTTGCAGAAAACAGCGACAATCCCTCTGTTATAAATTTATTGCTTCGCTAGTCCTTAGCCTATGTTACAGTAAACAGCGACAATCCCTCTGTTATAAATTTATTGCTTCGCTAGTCCTTAGCCTATGTTACAGTAAACAGCGACAATCCCTCTGTTATAAATTTATTGCTTCGCTAGGCCCTTAGCCTGTATTATAGCAAACAGTGACAATCCCTCTGTTATAAAGTTATTGTTTGTCTAGGCCCTTAGCCTGTTTTACAGCAAATAGTGACAATGCCTCTGTAATATAATATGTAATATATATATATATATATATATATATATATATATATATATATATATATATATATATATATATATATATATATATATATATATATATATATATATATATATATATATATATATATATATATATATATATATATATATATATATATATATATATACGGGAACTGAACTCGCGATCATTGGACTGGACTGGACGCGGTAAATTCGCCACTGAGCCAATAAGGACATATGATTGTAAATTTTAATAAATAAAGTAGTTATATCTTACTGTTCTCCTTGCATGCCGGTGGTTGTCCGGCCCATTTTCCGTCCGCTTGGCAGCTACGACTTTGAAGACCGACCACGTGGTACCCGTGGGGACAAGAATACGTAGCTCTGAAACATTTTTATTACAGCCCACATTAGTCCCAATGCTGGGCACGGGCCTCCCCATTTCTGGAGGAACGGATATTACATGTTTACTGAGAGTTTAAAATAAATTAAAGGTAAGAGTAGTACAGATTAAGTAATTACATATAAAAATATCCTCCACATGATTTAAAAAAGTAAATTATTCAGTCTTGGGGAAAACCATACATACATTTTTTTATGGGATAGGAAGGCAAACGAGCAAGCGTGTCACCTATTGGAAAGCAATCAACGCCGCCCATAGACATCCGCAGCGCCATAGGCAGTGTGGAAGCGTTGCCGACCTTTATGGAAAGTGTCATTATGAGAGTGGGAGGGGGAGAGGGAGGGTGTTGGGCTTCCGGAACTTGGTGGCTCACCGTACGAAGCGCGGTAGGTAAGCTGCCACTCAGACCCCGGTTTTCTGCGGGAATGTGGTACTTCCCTGGGCGAGCCGGCCCATTCATGCTACAGACAAATATTATGCCATTCTTGACAAAGTATTCGTCTGCAGCGTGGCTCTACCACTATTAAGTAACTACATATGAAAATATCTGTCACATGTTTTACCAAACTATTATATATTGTATAGTACGCCACCACGATTAAACAATATAAATAATAATTATGTAATAGATGAATGTGAAGATGAAATAAAAACACGTCACTGATGTAAGTTGGCGGGAAAAGTCTTACATTGGCTACTTTACTTTTTTTTTTATTTTTCATTAACAGCAATTACTTATAACTCTTATGCCAGTGTCAAGTTTTTAAAAATAAATTAAAAAAATGGCGGACAAAAATTACACAGTGAACAGCAGATATTTGCGATGCCAACGTCGTGATACTAACTGGAGCAATAACCACATCTGACGCCCAAATAAAACATAGATTTATTTTTAAATAAGGCCAAACTAAAACTAATACGGCCAGATTTTTACTAATAAAATTAAATTCTACCATAGTGTTGCAAGTTTAAAAATAAATGAGCTATGCTTTTAACCAATTTTGTCAAAATTTTAGGCGTTGTTTAAGGCTTAATTAATTAAATAATGCTTAAGACCTAGATTTACCAAGTTTTATAAATAAGGCTGCTATGTCGGGTGAAAATGAATGCGCTAGGAGAACATTGTTATTTTTTTCTGGAAATTTCTGACAGCCAGTGGTTTGTTAACTTTACGTTGTTACCGAAATGGTAGCAATTACAATTCCCGCGAGAAGAATTCCTTTTTACGTACCACCTCCGCTCGTTCCGCTTTAATTAAATATTTTGTTCCGACAAATTTAATCCGACCAACGCCAGTTTGTCCCCTTTACATCTTTTGTCTGCCTTTTCTCTTTTGTGAAGAACATTTCGTGGATTACAGTCTGATTTTTAATTTACAGTTCGTCCGAAATATAAGTGTTTTAATGAAATAATAAACGGCTTATGAACTACTCAATAGTTTTTCATTCTTCGAACAAAAAAAATGAATTTAAAATTTGTTATTATTAATGGAGTCAGACGTTACTTTGCGGAAATCCATCACTATGTGGACAGTCAAAAGTTATCACTTAGCTAAGATCCGCGACAAGCAAACAATAACAGAAAATTAATAATGTGTGTTTTCCTGATGAAGTGAATTTATTTGGAACTTAAACCAACCACTATACACAACACCAAACACACACTACCACTTTTCCACCTTGTAAACGACACGCGTTTCGCCCCAACACGAGGCACCTTACTTATCTTACTTACTATACCTGATAGTTGACTACGGAAGACAACCGAAAAGTTGTCTTTTCGATTGTCTTCCGTACAGTAAGTTTTTGCTTTAAGTTCCAAATAAATCCACTTCATCTAGCAGAAAATTAATAATGTGTGTTACATTATTAATTTTCTGTTATTGTCTTGCTTGTCGCGGATCTTAACTAAGTAAAAGTTTTGACTGTCCACATAATTAAAATTTGATCATATATAACGCAAGTTAAAATTTAATCGTAACTGTGCTGGCATTTGACATGTGATCAGCGCTCAAGATTCGTGTTGGCAAATATAATGTATAGTTGCCAGCACGAATCTTGAGCGCTGATGAAGATCGTATTGTATATAATGGACAACACTCACTTATTTCCGAACAGACGACCAGACATTACCACTGTCCCTATGTTGGGCTGCTCTAGATCCGGACATTCGCGATCTGAAACAAAAGATAAAAAGTTAATTTAGTAATAGGTAGTACTTTATGGTTATATTCTGAAAATAACATATTTATAATTACAAATAAATTATATTATTATTGTCAAAAACAACCAACAAGCGACCAATGAAGAGCCGTTTCGCTGCGATGAATAGTAGCGGATAGAACTTTATGATCTCTGCCAACCCCTGCGGGCGATACGCGTAAAGATATATAAATATGGTGCACAAACAACAATATTTTTGTAATTTATTATTGCGGATCTCTAAAAAGAAAAAGGATGCTTAGATGGTTTGGGGAAAGGGGAGCTAGATTTAGTTTGGGTACATAGAAAGGATGGATTAAAGATGACTGATAAAAAAAATTTAAGTTGCGGATGTGGATGGAAGAGTCAATAGGGGAAGACCAAGGAGAACATACCTTGACGGAAATGCTGAAATATTTCAGGAAGGCCAGATCAAAAGTTAACCGGCGAGCTTGTATGAAGTGAGTGATGTAGTAGAAGAAGTAGATGAAGCTAAGAAAGTGTGCCGAGATCTTAGCAGAGCGTAGAACGGGAAACAGGCGTGATGTTATGTACAATGGCTCACAGATAATATTACTTTCCACATATAATTGATTTGAGCAGATCTTTACAAAGTAATTAACTTTTCATCGATTCAATCGCTATCGCAAAAGAATCGATTTAGTCAATAATCGTTATATTCCTAATTTACAGCGAACGGTTATCCAGATAATTTAAATTCAATACTTTTCCCGCCAACTGACATCTGTGAGGTTGTGTTTTTATTCCTTTTTTATAATTCTTCAATTATTATTAGCTATATTGTTGAATTGTGGTGGCGTATTATGCAATATAATGAGATTAAGGACTACTTACAAGTGGAGTGATATGAAATAAATGTGTATATCGTGACTTTTTAAGTTGACTGAAAAAGTCCATAGAAGGTTTTGGTAGAATAGCCACCATTATATCTAGATGTAACGTGATAACCTGACAAGGTTATATTTCAAGAGATATGATGTTATCGTATTTTATTTGACACTGGCATAATAGTTCTAAATGCCAAAAAAAGAACGAAGTTTCAATGTGTCGCTAACACAATATTAGCGAGACTACTTTGAAACAGAGTTCTATAAAGACAAACAGAGTCGCTTCGACTCTCACAAGTCCCGCTTAAATCCTCGCAAAATGGCGATTGCGATGGTGATTATCGCGAATACTAGGGGTCATTTGGGAGAGGCTTACTTGTTTTTAAACTTTTTTATATCTGTATAAAATGTGTTAGTTGTTCTCATTTTCCGCATTAGGATCGTTGGGGGATTTACCGGGAGGGGGGGGGGCAAGCTGAGAGGGCTAGAGAATACGGTTGCGACTACTATATTTTTTAAATAGAAAGATAGACAGAAAGACAAACAGATCGGCAGGTAGACAGACAAATAGACAGACAGATAGATAGGACTGATTGAATTTTGAAGCACAAAAGTTATCAAATATTAGAACGCAGCCGCCCATCGACATCTACAGCACCGGAGGAGTCTCAGATATATTGCGGGACTTTGGTGAACACATACGCTCTTTTCTTGAATACCCTTACGTTGTATTCACGTGGGAACACCGCAAGTGATGAATTGTTCCACATTTGCGCAGCTCATGCAAGAAGACTGCGACTAAATCTCACGGTGGTGGACGGCCAGGCATCCAGGTGATGGGGATGGAAGCTAATATTGTGAAGCATAGTGCGTGATGGTGATGGTTGAATTGTGCGGTTGGGAAGAGATTAAACAATGTATATTTTTTTTTATGAGATAGCAGGGCAAACGAGCAAGCGTACCGTCCGACGGAAAGCATTATGTGCAAAAATTATATATATATATATATATATATATATATATATATATATATATATATATATATATATATATATATATATATATATATATATATATATATATATATATATATATATATATATATATATATATATATATATATATATATATATATATATATATATATATATATATATATATATATAGTGGGATCGAGCCTCGGGAATGAACCCCCACTCGTTCACGCAGCAACTCATAAGGGGCGACTGTCCCACGATCCTAGATACCGATGTACCCAGTGGTTTTTGAGTCCATTAACGACTTCGCGTCTCCTAAATGTGGCTGAACCAATTCCTACGTTGGGTTTGTTGCTGGCCCTCCCGCCTTGCGGGAGCTAGGCGGTCATAGGAGGATTTCGCGTGGGAGCGGGCGTCCCTCAGATGGACGAACGTGGAGAGGAGCATGGCATCCATATGGTGTATTTAATTGAATTGAATTTAATGGAATGGAAATTCCTTGCACACTAATTCTCCCACCATCTTAAAAAAAACGACCCATTAATATTGTCAATAAAAATCTCAAAATTACTCTTTTACGTAATATATAAATACATATCAGTGTAAGTGAGAGGCCTATCTTATATTTAGATAAAAGAACACAAAATTTATTACAACTTTTATAGCCGTAACCCTAGGATGACTACTTCATTTGTCATCAACTTTAATGACTCTTGTGACACTTTTCCGATGATATATGACAGACCCCGCCTTTGCCTTTCTCCCAAGAAAAAAATAAAAGGGATCAATTCTACTTCATAAGACATATAAAAGTTTTAAAGGTACACGCGTCACCACCTAAATGGCTCAGTTGAGAAATTACCGATTTCGCAATAAATTCACGGTTTCGATTCTCTCAACTAGATAGTTATACTTAATCTTTAGATTGATTGCAGAGTATGCCTTCCGGCAAACAAATAAGAATATATAATTATATATATATATATATATATATATATATATATATATATATATATATATATATATATATATATATATATATATATATATATATATATATATATATATATATATATATAATATATATATATACAAAAAATTCTGTATGCACATTTCTATCTTTCTTCCTTTCTGTATGCACATTTCTATCTTTCTTCCTTTCTGTATGCACATTTCTATCTTCTTCCTTTCTGTATGCACACTAATATATTTTTTTGATATGTATTTTTGATATGTACATTGATATGTATTTATATATTACGTAAAAGAGTAATTTTGAGATTTTTATTGACAATATTAATGGGTCGTTTTTTTTAAGATGCTATAAAAAAACTTCTATCGGTTGTGGAGCTGTTAGACTCAGACCATTCGACGCAGTATTTCTTCTAATTCGAATATGCATTATATACCTTTTTTTGACATTTGTGTCATTTACAGCGTTTTCACTTTTTGCATCGACATTTAAATGTTTGGTGTCCTCCTTTATTGAAGTCGGTTAAATACAAATTGCTCGTCTCATTATCTCAACGGCGAATAAACAGCAGTCATTACACACCCTTCTCCCGCCCGCGGGCGTGGAAGATATTAACAATCTCGCTTTCTTTGTTATATTTTCCGGAGGTTTTAACTTCGCAAATTGGCGAATAAAGTACACAAATATTCGCGTTCGTTTTATAAAGATATAATAAATTTTGGACTTTTACTGTAGTTTTACATTTTTTTTATTGTATAGGAAGGCAAACGAGCAGGCGCGTCATCCGATAAAAAGCAATGAACGCCGCCCATAGACATCCGCAATGCCAAAGGTAGTGCAGAAGCGTTGCCGGACTTTAAAGAAAGTGACATTATGAGAAGACAGGAAGGGAGGGTCGGAAGAAGGGGGAGAAGCGAGTGGGTTGGCCTCCGGAACTGCTCACCGGACGAAGCGTGGTAGTTAGGTTACCACTCAGACGGCGATTTTCTGCGGGAGTGTGGTACTTCCCCGGGCGTGCCGGCCCATTCATGCTACAGACAAATAATATGCCGTTCTGTTTTTATTTTCGATAGTCGATTTCAACATCGCTTTACAAAACATTTGTCGGATTCAACTGTAGTTTTCTAAATAATTGAAACAAAAATAATATCATAGAATAAAAAATAAATTACGAAAATTAAAGTTTATCAAAGATATTTTATAATTCATATAAAATTTGACCAAGTTTCCTTCACGTTCAAGTTCATTATGATAATGGGGAAGACTTAAGAAAGTCCCTCTTACTTCTAAAGTTAAAAACTTAGTAAGTGATTCTTTGTGATGTTTTACAAATATTTTTCACTTTACAATGTTTTGTATATTTTTTAAAGTTTTTTATTTGAATATTTTTTTTTATATATTCACGCCTATCCCCCGCAGGGGTTGGCGGAGACCAGACTACTTTTTCTAGCGTAGTTTCTTAGAGCTATTAACAAGAGTTCTAGAATGTTTTTTTAATTATAATGATTTGTAGTAGTTAAGCCACGCTGCAGACGAATACTATGTCAAGAATGGCATATTATTTGTCTGAAGCAAGACTTGGCTGTCTCGCCTAGGAAAGTACCACACTTCCGGAGAAAACCTGCGTCTGAGTGATAGCTTAGCTACCGTGCTTCGTCCGGTGAGCGATTGAGTTCCGGAGATCAAACCCGATAATGACACTCCTTAAAGGCTGACAACGCACTGCCTATGGCTCTACTCTGTTTGTGGGCGGCGTTGATTGCTTTCCATCAGGTGACACGCCTGCTCGTTTACCTTCACATCCCATAAAAAAAACATAATTGAACTTCTTCCCGTTACCTATGATACTATTTATAAAGTTTAATTCACACACATTACTGCAATATAAAAAGAACGTGAAGAAAAAAGAGGATACGTGCGAAGTTTCTTTTGTCGTTTCTTCCCCGTCCAGAGAAACTTCATTACGAAAGATATTAAAAGCTTAATTCTTGGAAGACTGACGTTTGACAAAAGAAATGTGATTGCGTATGTCGAAAACAATAAAATTTAAAAAAAAATTGTGCCATTCAAGCACATTTTTTTGTAATCTAACTATTATAAAAAGATGGCCTTCACTGCTTTTGAATCGATCAAAGCATCTCAAAGCTTTAAAAATAGACACTTTATAACTGTTCTCCGTCCAAAACATCTTGTTTTGCACGATCTGTATCCGAAGAATTTCTTTCAAACTGTTTAAAAAGTTTCCAGATAGATATTGTTTCACCGTTTGAGACAATATCTTTGAAAATTTACGAAAGTTGTGGAAAATTTTAAATAATTAATAATACACAAAGATGTTGTCCACATCTTTATGTATTATAAAATATTTAAACTTCAGAACTTTTACTTGGCTAAGATTCGCATATATATATATATATATATATATATATATATATATATATATATATATATATATATATATATATATATATATATATATATATATATATATATATATATATATGTATGTATATGTGTGTGTGTGTGTGTGACCTGATAGAAAGCGATCAACACCAGCCATCCGTAGCACCTTTGCCTATCAAAGCGGAAGTGTTGCTGACCTTTAAAGGCCCACTTATTATGAGAATGGGAGGGGGAGAGGTAGAGTGTTAGGCCTCCGGAACTCAGGCCGTTCACCATACGAAGCGCGGTAGCTAAGCTACCACTCATACGCCGGTTTCCTGCGGGAGTGTTGTACCAGTCATGCTACAGACAAATAATATGCCGTTTCTGACAAAGTATTCGTCTGCAGCGTGGTTCTACCATTATTCATATAGTCTCACAATATCAGTTTAATTAAAATTTTACTTTAGCTTCGCTCGAGTAAAGCGCATACCTAAAATCAGCACTAAAGCGTAATTTTGATGCAGATATTCAACGCCGTACAACGCCAGCTCTGTTTATTGTATTTCTCAGTTCAAGCTTACAGCACTGTTTCAATGCTGAATTTACAGTTTGATATTTACTCTTATAGAAAATTCTGATAATTTTTACGATCAAACAATTATATATTTATTTATTTATATATTCACGCCTATCCCCCGCAGGGGTTGGCAGAGACCACAGAGCTCCATCCGCTACCATTCATCGCAGCAAAACGGCTCTCCATTGGTCGCTTCTTGCCCTCGTGAGAATCAGGACGTGACGGGTGGCGAACCACGTCGCCGTCATTTTTCAACAAATTAGGTATATTAATTCGTGTTAGTGAATCCAACGAGCCGCAAGGGAGGATGGAGGTCAGCCCCAGCAGAGCCCTGCATACTGAGGTAAGGCACCATAGTACCTGGGGGAGCCTGATCCTGGGACGGTCGGCACGCTTGCGACTAAGCTTGCCCTTAGCCACGCATCCTTTGGCATGACAGACCGTGGATTGGCGGAGAGGAAGAGAAAGGATAGAGAAAAAAGAAAGGGCAGGAACGGAAACGCGGATCGGGGGGGTTACCAGACTCGGAATAAATATTTATAAATTCATATATATATTTATTCCGATGCGGGAATCGAACCCGCGACCATTGACTCCGTGGGCCCCGCCACTGAGCCAATCGGTCGTCAAAACAATTATATAAATGAATATAAAATTTACATTTAACTATATCCGGCTCGGAGGACCATTTTATGAATTATGTTTTTACAATGAAATTAAGTGATAAATTATTTCTCCTATTAAATATTACTTTCATCATAATCAGGATGTAGTTCTTTCCCAAGACCTACTAACTAGCCTGATCGGCTACACGCATTCGGTTCTTGCTAGTCGCATTGCGAAGATCATCGCTCCATCTGGCTGAAAGCCGTTTCATACTACGTTTGCCAAGACGTAGTTTCTACTCGAGCACGAGTCTATTCTATCAGTATCTACTTAAAATTTTAAAATTGGTGTTTTCTTTGTCAAAATGTTAATATTAGTTACGGTTGTCTTCGGTGGAGTATACTATATCACATGATGCCTCGTGTTGAGGCGAAACACTTGTCGTGTGCATTGTGGAAAACTGTAATTCCACTTCTTCCAGCAGAAAACACACATTATTATTTTTCTGTTGTTGTTTGTTTGTTGATCTTAGTTCAGTAAAAGTTCTGACTGTTCACATAATATTGATTGATTGATTGACATTCCAAAAAAAAATAGTTTAGATTATTCCAAAAAAAAAGTTTGGCTGCGTACGTACATAAGTTAAATCCGAAATAGCTGAATAATTTTTTTTTTTACGAAATTTCTTTATCCTTAATTTTATGCTAATATAACAGATAATATAATGTTAATTTCCACGATATTATTTGAAAAATCATAAACAGTACTGAATTACGTTATAACTCACGATTCGGATGAAAGGAAAATGGGAGTGAATAAAATGGCGGTAACATCAGATTTCTCACGGGAGTCCTAAGGCTGAGGCTTTATTTTCAATGAGATAATAATTTCTCCTAAGTTCCCTTTTTCGGTCTTGGTCGGGCATATTACAAATAATATTGTTTTTTTAAGTAATTTTTATGTTCAGATGTTACTTTAGGGAAATCAAGTTAACACAAAAGAAAAATAAAATTGATAAGTAGCAGACTAGTAGTGATGTATGGCTTCATAATTGTATCTATCATCTATCATCTCAACTGACTGACTTGACCTGACTTTAATTGCCAGTAAGGTTGCTTAACTCCGATTTTAGATTCTAAATACACAAAGGTACTTATGTGGACAGTCAAAAGTTTTACTTAGCTAAGATCCGCGACAAGCAAAACAATAACAGAAAATTAATAATGTGTGTTTTTCCGTTGGGTTAAGTGGATATATTTGGAACTTAAACCAAAAACTTACCGAAAATCGGCCATCAATTCTCCACCCACCAACCACTATACACAACACCAAACACACATTATCACTTTTCCATCTTGTAAATGACACGTGTTTCGCCCAAACACGAGGCATCTTAGCTAAGTAAAACTTTTGACTGTCCATATAGTGATGGATTTCCGCAAAGTAACGCCTGACTCCATTAATAATCTTACAAAGGTACTTAACCAACGAGAGCTTTTCATTAAAAACCATT
Organism: Baronia brevicornis; assembly: GCA_031353405.1. Taxonomy (NCBI): domain Eukaryota; kingdom Metazoa; phylum Arthropoda; class Insecta; order Lepidoptera; family Papilionidae; genus Baronia; species Baronia brevicornis. The sequence continues at coordinate 149,220 of JASFAT010000948.1, read as the reverse complement.
TTAAATATAATGTACGGTAATGGAACGTGCTAATCCGACCTATCTTTTGCAAACCAAGCGACAATAGATACCGACCCTTTGACCCATTAAACATTAATCTCTCCAACACACGTACATACATAGATAGATAACAAACAAAACTGTCGATTGTAATACCTTAAAATTCATAGATTATAAATGAATATTGTACAGACTCGTCTTGTTATATTAATCGTATTAATTCTTTTTTTGTATTAGATGTATTATAATTTTTTTCGTCACCCCATATTTATTTATTTATTTATTAGGCACAAAACCAAGTTGCAGTCTTAAAGAATACAATATAATATGAACTTAACAACGTCCGGACTATAACTTTTTAAATTTGCGCACAGCGTGGCTATATTTTGTTTTCTATTGACTGAAGTGGCAATGGGCTGGACACGTTTGTCGGAGAACCGACAACCGTTGGAGTAGACGAGTGCTGGAGTGGAGACCGCGACTCGGAAAACGTAGTGTGGGACGCCCTGCTAGATGGAGCGACGATCTGCGCAAGGCGGCTGGCAGAGATTGGATGCTTGTAACCGATGATCGGACTAGGTGGCTCGCCTTGGGTGATGCTTATGTCCAGCAGTGGACTGCCGCGGGCTGATATTAATTGATTGATGGCTATATTTTAACAATAGGGTTACTTATATAATAATTAAACTATTAAATTGAAACAGATAAATTAAATTATAAAAAAGATTTATAAAAAAGAAGGATATAAATAATTTTGTGATCTATCGGCTGCCAAAGATATCACGAAGCGATTGCTTTAAATGATGTATTTTGATATTGAAAATATCGAAAGCTTTTGTACATATATGACCTACTATACGATATCAACATTTCTTTGACTCGGTCACCTTGAGCGAATGGAGGAGGATAGGAGTGTGAAGAGGGCATATTTGTGTCGACCAAGTAGTCGAGGGTCAGTTGGACGACCCAGACATCGCTGGAACGATCAACTGGATGCTGACGTGAACTTCAAATCAGCAATTAGAATAAGCGCAGGACAGAGAAAGATGGAAGACTCTCATTGCAGAGGCCTAGATCCACTTTGGGTCACTGAGCCAGCACAGTGAGTGAGTAAGTATATATGACCCACTACTAGGCACGGGCCTCCCCATTTCTAAACGAACGGATACGTAACCAGACTCGGAATAAATATTTGTAGATTGTCAAAAACGTAACTTGAGCGTACCCTTAACCGGTGGGCTTGCACGAGGAGAGTAATAAGTGAGAAGGAAGCTAGGAAAGTATGACGAGATCGTAGCAGATGGAGATCTGTGGTCTCTGCCTACCCCTACGGGAAACAGGCGTAACGATATGTATGTATGTATTGTAAATATGAAAATAGTTATATATATAATATATATATATATATATATATATATATATATATATATATATATATATATATATATATATATATATATATATATATATATATATATATATAATATATACATACATACATATACTTCTAATTACACTCCCATACCCCGCAACAAATACCCATAAGATATTTCACATCAAAATTGTTAGTCTTCGTTACAAATAAATTGGGAGGACCCAGGGATATATATGGGCTGTAAAAAAAAACATTACTTAATTATTTTGATAATGTGTATTTTTAACCATTAAACGAATTCGCAGTCGGTTGAATACAGTTCCGACGAACCGGGTGAGCTAATTGCCTGCATATATCACCCGGGGCTGCAAAGCTAGATTAATGGGGTACGCCCGCTTGCTCGACGTCGCGTCATCCGGCTTTATCTATTTATATCCGGGTTTAAAAGCCCTCTTGTTACCACACGAATACATATATACATTTACAGTGTGAGAGCGAAAATGATCGGATGCGCACAACGAATGAATTGTTCCATCCCTGTGAAACTAACCGCCCTCCCCCACTGTCAGCAGAGCAGGCGCGTCACTCGGTGGAAAGCAATGAATGTCGCCCATAGACATCGGCACTACCATAGGCAGTGCAGCAGCTTTGCCGGCCTTTACGGAAAGTGACATCATGTGGGGAGAGGGAGGTTCTGGGGAGGGGGAGGTTTTGGGGAAGGGGAGGTTTTCGGGAGGGGGAGGTTTTCGGGAGGAGGAGGTTTTGGGGAGGGGGAGGGGTTAGGATGCCGGAACTCAACCGCTCACCAGACGAAGCGCGGTAGCTAAGCTACTACCCAGACGGTTTTCTGTTGTGTGTTGTCAGTAACAATTGCCTTAAAAACTATGTTAGTAGTGTAATTCTATTGGAATTAAACAATTTCTCTACAACTAAGCGACACCTCCGTAAAGTCTTTCACGTAAGATGCCGTCCGAAGTACTTACCACCGAGACTCCCGTGTAGGTGAATTTTTTGCTAATCGTACCTGTCATCTATGGTCAATTATCGCTATTACTCAAAATTAGGTATGCGCGCGAGCGACCACCACCCCAACCACGCGATAAACAGCAACTGAATTTCACAAGCTCGTGGCAGTTTTCTATTTTTCGAACTATATAAGCTATTTAAGCTTTAAAAACCGAGGTTAGACTACAAGTCTAATTGCTAACCAATTAGTCTACTATCACTCTTATATAGTAGTATCTAGTTGCAATACAAATTCAATTCATTGATAGTTATATACACACACATCCATAGAACGGGACAAAGACTAATATATGCGTTGTGCAGACGCGTCACTTGTTTGTGTTACAAATGTTTGTGTTTGTGTTTGTGTTCCCTCGGAGCGTCCGCGTTGGCAAACATTGGCGTGTTTGGACGACTAATATCGCCGTGATAAATTGTTGGGCTTTGTTGTCGACAATGCTGTTTATTACTTTCGCATGGGGAGCGAATTGTTGTATTTCTCATTTGTTAAATGCTGCTTTACATATTCACACCCATGTTTATTTATTTTTTCACACCCATATATGTCCCACTGCTGAGCACGAGCCTCTCTATTTTTAGACGTTATACCCACTATTGGTCTAATGCGTATTGGCGGGATCACCAGACTCGGAATAAACATCTGTAGGTCATTCATATATTTATTTCGATGCGGGGATTACACGCGCGACCATTGACTCCGTTTCTTCTTTTATGGAATAGGAAGACAGGCGTATTACCTGATGGAAAGCAATCAACGCCGCCCATAGGCCATAGCACCATAGGCAGTGAAGAAGCGTTGCCGACCTTTAAAGAAAGTGACATTATGGGAGTGGGAGGGGGTGGGCGATGGGCCTCCGGAACTCAGGCCGCTCACCGTATGAAGCGCGGTAGCTGAGCTACCACTCAGACGCCGGTTTTCGGCCGGAGTGTGGTACTTCATGCTACAGACAATTCATATGCCATTCTTGACAAAGTATTCGTCTGCAGTGTGGATCTTACATTAATAACTCTTACTAAACTAAGGTGGGGGGTGGGGATTCCCGCCACTGATCCAATCGGTCGCCAAGAATAATATATAATAATAATGTAAACCTTTATTCAGATAAATACATAATATACTAAAATAATGTTATACATCAATATCCTCGTATCTGTTTGTCTAATCACAAAGGCCTCTTTCAACATTTTCCATTGACTCCTATCCCTGGTTCTCCTTATCCACAATTTTCTTGCTATTTCTTTCATTTCGTCCTCCAATCTTTTGCAATGAAGTCTTAAAGACCGGCGGTGGGTATCAGATTTATGTTTCCTACATAAAATCGTTAACAGTAATCTGGGGGGTCAAGTGCTGTCAACTATTCACCTTAAGGTGCCGACGAGATCCATGCGCACTCCACAATTGTTTAATTTGCCCGACAATAATGTCACACAAAATAGTCCGATAAGCAGAATGTGTAGAAGCTATAATTGTATATGTGCTCACACAGATATTTTTAATATTAGTTTAAATTCTTTTAAAACTTATCTCTATGGTCTTACATATTTATCTTAATTTTTGTTTCTTCTTTTAGTGTTTGTCTACCTAATTGTACATATGAATGAAATCATAAATCCCTCATATTGTTATTGTTAAATATTCATTGTAATTGTTGTGTATAGTTGTAACTGGACTTCAGGTTTACCTTAAATTCTTTTGCATGTTTGTTATCTTATATTTTCTTTAATCTGTAGTCTGTAACTGTACCTTTTGTAATAAAATAAAATAAATAAAATAAAATTGCCTTCCACGTCACCTTTTCAGGTTCCTCGGATATCAACCAGTGATAGTCCTACTCCATTTCCTTTCTCCTCGAAGAGTATGTCCTGTCCGACATCTCATACTATAAGTAAATATAATATTTATAATTTTGATCTGATCTTTGATTTATAAATTTGATCTATCTGATCTCTTCTAGCTTTTTGATGTGTTTATTCGTAGGTGCCCACGTCTGGCAGCTATATGTTAGCATCAAGCTACATAAGTATATATTTATGTTTCATCTGATCTTTGATTTATAAATTTGATCTATCTGATCTCTTCTAGCTTTTTGATGTGTTTATTCGTAGGTGCCCACGTCTGGCAGCTATATGTTAGCACTGGAATAACACAAGTATTGAAAAGTTTCGTTTTTATATTAATTTTTGTTTCCTTGCTTTTCGTGACTTCCTTTAGTGACCACGTTTTGTTTCCTTGCTTTTCATGACTTCCTTTAGTGACTAGTACTTTTTCCATGCATTTCCTATTCTTATGTTTACTTTTTTGTCTTGGGATGAGGTGTATGAGATGGATTAACTAGAAGACAACTACATTCAAACAATTAAAAACAATGAATGATGTAGATTTTATATCATAAATTCTCCTACAGTTGTTTTTAAAAATAATAAAACCGCTCCATTGGACTCAAATACACACTGAAGGCAATGTATAGTAAATTCTTCTGGAAATTCTTAGAAGTATTAACCGTACCTAATCGGCTAAAATAACGTCGATGTTATATGTGAAAAGTACATAATATGTTTCAGAATTTATCAGTATCACTTACATTGTAAGCCACAAGTAAATATATTAGGGCTCGACAAATTTGCAACGCCAAACAGCTTTCACTATAATTCTCTGAAAGCCCCGATCCATTAAGCTCCTGGCATTAGTAATGTCGATCGAGAATTAACCTAGACGAGACTTACGATCCCAATTACAGTATTGATCTATAGCGAATAGTTTTCGAGTAAGACAGAATATAACACTATTTGTTTCGTTGTTTATTTATTGTATTTAATTAAAAAAAATAACTAATTTGTTATTATATAATTTATACAAAACATATATAAGTGGACAGTTAAAACTTTTACTCAGCTAATATTCGCGACAAGCAAACAACAATAGAAAATTAATAATGTGTGTTTTCCTGCTGGATTAAGTGAATTTACAAGGAACTTAAACTCAATCTTACCGAAAACGGCCGTCAGCAACTCTCCCCCACCAACCACTATGCACAATACCAAACACACACTACCACTTTTCCACCTTGCACACAACACGTGTTTCGCCTTAATATTATACAATATTTTTTTTAAAATACTATATATAAAAATATATTATGTTACATTGATTCTAGTAATTTTAATTCCAATTACAAACTGTTAACGCATACATTGAAATATAACGATTCCTAAAAATGTCAATAAAGCAATGTATATTAATATAGCAATAATTAAAAATAATATAAAAAAAACGACTTGATATTGCTAAATTTCAATATTTAAGGAATTTGTTTATAAAATTAATTTTGGGAGAAAGATATAAATAGAAATAAACCCTTTCATTTACGTAGAATGATATATATGTATGTGTGTGTACAATGTGTATGTAAGTATGTATATTTGTTTATGGCTATTATCTTTGTTTATAAATAATTTTTTTCGTTCTTTTCTATTATCATAACGGTAATGTATCAGCAACCTACATCAAATTATTTTTTTATATTGTGTCTATCCTACGGTTGTCTTTAAGAAATCGCTATTAGCGATAAGATCGCCATTTGTATATAAATATTACAATCTATAATTGTATAACTTTGTTCTTGGTGTATAATACAGAATATATCTATCTATCTTTAACAGAATATAACTATAGAGCAGTGGTATATTCAGAACAAACATCAGTGAAAGACTCACGTATTAATTTCGAACATTAAAATGGGAATTGATACCCCAATATGCAATTAAATAACTTTTCCAGTTTCAAGTTGGATGACTTCGAAGCCACGTGGATTAAACGATTTTGCAAGCAGCCACAAATAACTTTTACTTTTTAATTACTTTATTGTACACAAAACAGGAAATACAAGAATTAAAAGGAAAGAAGATGTACAAGGGCGAGCTTAACACAAAATTGAGTTTTGTTCCAGCAAACCCAGGAGTGAAAGAGAGATAAGATAAGCTGCGAGGATAGAAATAAGTGTACAACAACAAAATATAATAATAATATACATAAAAAATTAACAATACATACTCTATAAAACCATTCATATATAAACATATAAATACTATAATAATATATATATATATATATATATATATATATATATATATATATATATATATATATATATATATATATATATATATATATATATATATACATATACATAAATATATACACATATAAATATTTTATACTGAAAGGAAATGTTCTTTAATTCTTCTCTTAAATACATCCAGTGAGAGGCTATCACGTATGTGTGTACAGTGAATAACTCATTAAACTTTACGCGAAATTTACAACGATCAGTAATATGTGAGAGTTACAAGATATTTTATTAAAAGTTGCCTTATTTGTTTTGACATAGATATAATACATACAAACATACATATCGTTAAGTCTGTTTCCCGTAGGGGTAGGTAGAGACCATAGATCTCCATCCGCTACGATCCCGACACACATTTCTTGCTTCCTCCACACTCATCCATTCTTCCTCTCACATTCATGGTAGCGAAACGGCTCTCCGTTAGACGCTTTTCGCCCTCGTGCGAATCAGGACGTGATGAGTGGCGAACCACGTCGTCGTAATTTTTTAACAAATTAGGTTTATTAAAATTCGTCATAGTGAATCACACGAGCCGTAAGGGAGGATGGAGATCAGCTCCAGCAGAGCCCTGCATGCTTTATAGTACCCGAGGGAGCCGGATACCCGGGACGGTCGGTACGCTTTCGACTAGGCTCGCCCCTAGCCACGCTTCCATTGGCATGGCAGACAGTGGATTGGCGGAGAGGAAGGGAAAGGATAGAGAAGAAAGGAAAGGGCAGGAAAGGAAATGCGGATTGGAGGGGTTATCAGACTCGGAATACATATTTGTAAATCCTAAATATTTGTTCCGTTGCGGGGATCGAACCCACAACTATAGACTTCGTTTTCGCGGGCGGAAGGCCCTGCTACTGACCCAATCGATCGTATATATATTTGCTTACGGCTATTATCATTGTTTATTTTATTCTTTCTTCTCTATAATTATAACAATTTTTTATTTTAACCCCCCCAGGTTACCAGACTCGGAATAAATATTTATAAATCCATACATATATTTATTCAGATGCGTGGATCGAACCCGCGACCATTAATAATATATTTATTGATCATTAACAAGTTTACATACAATACTTCTTTAACTGACAAATATATTAAATTATGAAAATGAAATAAAAACACACGTCACTGATGTAAGTTGGCGGGAAAAGGCCATAAAATCCTTTTTTAATAACATTCGAAATTCAAATATTTATGAGTGGCCAGGAATGCTTAAACATTCAGTGTACGCAATATTTATGACAATTAGAATTCAGGACAGCCATTTTATAGCAGACCGAAATTACTAGCGTGCGTTCCAATTAGATGGCTTTGCAGTTCTGTGAATTTATCATGGCAATAACTTCAGCCATCCTTGTCCGAGTGTTAATATACACATGTTCAAAAAGGTATCTTTGTATTACAAGAGTTATATGATTAAATTCTAAAATGTTAGCTTTTCATGTCAGCCACTTGAACCAAGGTTAAACTTTTGAATATTTTAAAAAGATATGGATACTGGATTAGAATCGCGGGCGAAATCAAATATTTTTAACGTATTTTTTTTATAGGATAGGAGGGCAAACGAGCAAGCGTGAATGGAAAGCAATCAACGCCGACTATAGACAACCGCGACACCGCAGGAGTCACGGAAGCGTTGCCGGCCTCTAAGGTTTGTGGGGGCTTGTTTTTAGAAGGTGCCAATGGCGTATCGGTTCGGAAAGACCGCCGAAGGCAGCTGGTTCCACAGAGTGGTGGTGTGTGGAAAGTTTTGAGAGAGGCGCACCGTAGTAGATCGCCGCTACTCCAGATGGTGGGGATAAAACTTTTCTTTATAACGAGTTGTGTGGTTGTGGAATTCAGCGGCGGGAGTTATTCCAAATAATTCCTCGGAGCACTCCCCATGCGGTAAAAAACGCTGAGAAAAGAGATCCCTCTCCCTTCCCCTCCTCTCCCAATCCCATAATGACACTTTCCTTACGGGTCAGCAACGCTTCCGTACTGCCTGTTGTGTTGTGGATTTCTATAGGTGGCGTTAGTTGCTTTCCATCAGGTGACACGCCTACTTGTTTGCCTTCCTATACCATAAAAAAACACACAGCAGTGCCATAGACAGTACAGAAGCGTTGCCGGCGTTTAAGGAAAGTGTCATTATGAGAAGTGGAGGGGGGTTGGGCCTCTGGAACTCAACCGCTTACCGGACGAAGCGCGGTAGCTTAGCTACCACTCAGACGCCGGTTTTCTGCGGGAGTGTGGTACTTCCCCGGGCGAGCCGGCCCATTCATGCTACAGACAAATAATATGCCATTCTTGACAAAGTTTTCGTCTGCAGCGTGACTCTACCACTAATAAAATTGTTTTCTTTCAGTGTGTTTCCGTGTAATTTTGTTTATTTTTTTTTTATGAAAATAAATAAATTTCTTTTTGTGTATTTTATAAAAAATTTGAATACCTCACCGTCTAATATTACTCAGTTTTCATTTAGCTTGAACGTGTACCATGGCAATTACGCCCGCTGAATATTTATATCTGAACGTAATATTTTATTACCCAATGAATATTCATTCGCGTTATGATTTTAACTAGAAACGATTTCCGCGCGAATATGCTTTTTCGCTATTGTACACGAAATGTTTACCGTTGATTTTAATTATAAATACATACATACCTACATACATACATAGCATCACGCCTGTTTCCCGTAGGGGTAGGCAGATATCACAGATCACCGTGTGCTACGATCTCGACAGACTTTCTTTGCTTCATGCACACTCATCACTCTCTTTCTAACAGTTCGCCAACTAATCCGGCGTGTGTGTACTACATTTTTGAGTGCACGGTGTATACAGAACAGTCGGGTTTACAAAGTTTTCTAGCCTGTCATAATATTTGAAAAAATTCTCAGTTACTTATTAAAGTGTTTACTACATAGTTCAGCAAATATCAAACTCAAAATTTTAAAACCGTACATACATACATACATACATATCGTTATCGTTTAAATTTTTAATCGTTATTAAATTACTCTTTATTCATCCAATCAAGTTCAAATACATTTTTTTAAACCTATAGTGCATTTCATTTATTAAATTTAATTCATATTAAGAATTGACTTTTAATTTTTTTATATTACTTATTTCTGAATTTGGCTAGGGTAGCATGAATTATATTACAATATTTTATTTTGTTTCGTACGGGTCACACATAGACGCAATTTTTTCTGAACCTTTTGCCCCATGTCACAAAGGATCGTACCCATGTCATCTATTTGATCTGTGGTAAAATTGGATTAAACAAAAAGAAAGCAATAAATCAATTATATACTTTCCATATATTTACGATAGAATATAAAACGGGTACGAGAAAAATAAAATAAAATAATTTAAATTAATTAATTACTACATATGACATTGGAACCTTCAATCCCTTGATATACAATGACACGTGGGAGGACATAGTTCTTCGTCTGCTACGATCTCGGTACATTTTCTTTGCTTCATCCACACTCATCACTCTCCTCATACAAGCTCGTCAAGACAATTTGGTCAAGATATGTTCTTCTTTGTCTTCCTCTACAGACTTTTATATCCACATCTGCCACGTACATTTCTTTTATCAGTCGTCTTTCATCCATCCTCTCTATGTGCTCAAACCATCTAAGCATCCCTTTCTCAACTTTTATCATGACACCTTCCCTGTCTCATATCTTCATTATTTTCAAAATAATTGAAGTTATCACAAACTCTTGTTTCAATGCCGTTGTATACAAACGCGTAAAAAATATTTAAATCATGACACTATTGAAAACCATTGAAAATCAGCAAGTCATCAGCGATGAATGTAAGCTGTGGCTTTCTTGTGGAAAAACTCCTGCCTTGTTAACCTTTTAATATATTTAAAAAAAATTATCAATATTATAAGACTTTTCCCGCTAACTTACATCAGTGACGTTGTGTTTTTATTTCATTTTCATAATCTTATATTATTATCAGTTATATTGTTTAATTGTGGTGGCGTATTATACAATATAGTTCGATTAAGGGGTATAAGTGAATGATTTGAAATAAATGTGTGTATTGTGACTTTGAATTGGGTGCAAAAGTCCATAGAAGGTTTTGGTAGAATAGCCACCATTTTATCGTAACAAGCTGACTAGTAGGTACATTTCAAATGACTTCATATTATTGTATTTTACTTGTCACTGGCATAATAAAAAACTTATAAATAATTGCCATTAAAAAAAAGAAAAAATATAAATAATGTAACATTTGTAAGTGATCGTATTATACGGAAGTCAATAGACAAAACGGAAGTGGAGGCAAAGAGAATCGGTAAATACACTCCGCGTAAATGCACGGTTGGGCGAAAACATAAATCGTTTTTAACAATGGCTGCCGAGGAACGCTTCGGATGCTTGGTGTAGTAAATTTTGTACAAGCGTCCGGTAGATGTTCAGTTTGATTCTACTGCTGAGAAAAATAGCTGGAGATTGTGATGATCGTAGATTTTGCTATTTTTCTAAAAAAGAAACAAGTAATTTAGCTGCGTTTCGTGGTAGTTTTAAATACGCCGCAACCAAATGTTGGAACAACTTGCCACCACCTCTTCGTGATTTGCATACAATAAATATATTTAAAAAAAAATACAAAAATCTAATTTTAAGTATGCAGTCAGGAACTTGTTCTTTTGGATTCGGTGAATTTAGTACATGACTCGGTTGTTCTTTAATTCTATTGTACTGTATGTGTATTTATGTGTATGTGTATATGAGTATGAGTAGTTATATATATGGACGTATGTGTATGTACGAGTGTGTCAGTACGAATGTCGTCACTGTGGTCCGCGATCTGACGGCGTTGGTTCTTGCTGAAAACCAGCGCCGGGTGCTCCAATAGTGCGCCCGACATATGCTGAGCAAGAACCATTTTATGACACTCGTTAGATTAAAATTATTTTCTTTTTGTTTTGTGTATTTATTTGTATGTATAATATTATTAAGAATTTATTTTAATTATTGTAAAAGAAAAGGTGTCATAAATAAAGTTTTTATATTCTATTCTAATTTAAAAAAAATTGTAAAGTCAGTACCTATTTTTATATCCTGATAAATAAAGATATTTTTAAATCGTCAAGCCTGTCTCTCGTAGGGGTAAGTAAAGACCACAGATCTCCATCCGCTGCGATCTCAGCTGCATAATATATATAAAGATATGCTGCATAACCACTCACTTGCATGTTATTGGCGAAACTGGAGGGGATTGAAACTGGAGGTTTGTTCTAGGGAGACGTTCGGATATTCCATCGGATTTAAGATCGCTTTAAGATTATCCGTTAGATGACATCCAAAGTGAAAAGTGAGAAAAATGTTTTTTTACAAATCCTAATAATTAGGATGATGATATACTTTGTTGATCTTTTCTTTTATTATTTATAAGAGATTCTCTCTTATTATTCTAATATTACAAAAAAAAAACTAAATGGTATATTTTGCAATTGAGAAACGGGAGAACGTTACCCATTAATATTCATTCATTCTGTAAAGTTATGAATATTTCTCATAGATGAATGCTTTCAGGAATTGAATATTGAATATTTTAAACGGCTGTCTAGTCAGTCAGTTTCGTTATAACGTTCGGAATATGAATTTGAATTTGAATATATCAAGCAGAAAAGCGAAATCGCTGTAAACGACGCTGATGTCAAACAAAGTTTCAAATAGATTATCAAAACATTTGACAAACAGGATCGGAAAAAATACTGCATCGAATGGCCCGAATCTCAGCTATACGACCAGTAGAACATTTTGTACAGCGTAGAAACTAACTGGCCAATGGATGCGTGGCTAGGGGCGAGCCTAGTCGTAAGCGTGCCGATCGTCCCGGGGTCGGGCTCCCCCGGGGACTATGGTGCCTTACCTCAGCATGCAGGGCTCTGCTGGGGCTGACCTCCATCCTCCCTTGCGGCTCGTGGGATTCACTAAAGACGAATTTAATATACCTAATTTGTCGAAAATGACGGCGACGTGGTTCGCCACCCGTCACGTCCTGATTCTCACGAGGGCGAAAAGCGACCAATGACGAGCCGTTTCGCTGCGATGAATGGCAGCGGATGGAGCTCTGTGGTCTCTGCCAACCCCTGCGGGGGATAGGCGTGAATATATATATATATAGAAACTAACTATGTTTAAGTGATCAGATACAGTTTTTTCAGAAATCTTAAAAGCTCTTGTAGTAAAGTTTCATTTTGCGGTTTACTGTGTCTTCCGTGGATGTGTTTATACATATATTGATCTTTTGACAATTTTAAGACTTTTTATTGCTTCAAAGTAAAATTTAATAGGAACCCTGAAAATAATAGACGCTTGTACAATGTTACACCGGTCAGACGGATGGGACACGAATAACAGGCAGTATACATTATAGACCGATGTAACATTGTACAAGTGTCTATTATTTTCAGTGTTCCTATTTTAATTTTACTTTGAAGCAATAAAAAGTCTTAAAATTTTCAGATAACGCTTGAATCTTTAGGGACTTTTGTGTTATATGTATTTTTTTAATATTTTTACAATTTTTAAAATCATTAAATTAAGAAAATGATATGTTCGTCATTGCAAAGTTATGTCGATCAGAAAAATTTACATCTGTCAAATGATCAAGCTAACTTGTACAGGGTATAGTCTTGATTATCACATTGGTTAATCACATTTTTGAGTCGAAAACGAAAAACATTGTTAACTTTATATTAGTTTTGAAATTATCAATTTTAATGGCATTTATTAAGTTCCTTGTAAGTTAGAAATACACAAATTATGTACAGAAATTTATCATTATAAATAAAATGTATTATGTACGAATTTATGAAAATAAATACAAATCGTTTTCGAACAAAGCAAAGATAATTATAAGATACAATTTATCTATTATATTAAGTTACTTAAAATTTAAAAAAGACACAAATATTATGTAATATTTAACGTTGAACGACGGGAAAATGTACACAATAGACTTTTTCCGACAACTTACGTCTGTGACGTAGTGTCTTTTTTTTGTAATGATTACTCTACTATTGTAGATTGTCTCATAATAACAATCTAGCTATAGGCTAGTAAGTAATTTGTTATTAATGGAGTCAGGCGTTACTTTGCGGAAATCCATCACTATATAAACACTCAAAAGTTTCACTTAGCTAAGATCCGCGACAAGTAAAACAATAACAGAAAATTAATAATGTGTGTTTTTCCGTTGGATTTAGTGGATTTATTTGGAACTTAAACCAAAAACTTACCGAAAATCGGCCATCAACTCTCCACCCACCAACCATTACACACAACGCCAAACACACACTATCACTTTTCCATCTTGTACACGACACGTGTTTCGCCCCAACACGAGGCATCTTCAGGTATAGTAGACTCTACGGAAGACAACCGAAAAGTCACTTTTCGGTTGTCTTCCGTAGAAGAAGAGTTCCGTAGAAATTTTTGGTTTAAGTTCCAAATAAATCCACTAAATCCAACGGAAAAACACACATTATTAATTTTCTGTTATTGTTTTACTTGTCGCGGATCTTAGCTAAGTGAAACTTTTGAGTGTCCATAAAGTAATTTGTTTTTAACTACCACCAGCGGATATCCGAACCTTCAAAAAACAAGCCTACACTTTCCTTAAAGGCCGGCTACGCTTCTGCAGTGCATATGGCACTGGGGATATCTATGGGCGGCGTTGATTGCTTTTCAACGAGTACACGAGTAACAAATCACTCTATATTCATTACAATTAAGATCGGATGTCCTATTACAAAGTGAGGTTCGCAGTCGAACCATTGTGAATGGGTTCGTTAGATATACAAAGAGAGAGAGAAATACAAAGAGATCCATTTACCCACTTCCGCTGCGCAGCAGTGATTTACAGCGATAATAAACGAGCACCGCTTGTAATCCTTTACCGAGCCAGCGTCAAACTCCCGTGCATGTATATATTTCCCTTGTTATATTCCCCATATTGATATAGGAGTTTATAGCGGTAGAGCCACGCGGCAGACGAATACTTGTCAATAATGGCATAACATTTGTCTGTAGCATAAATTGGCCGTCTCGCTCGGGGAAGTACCACACTCCCGCAGAAAACCGGCATATGAGTGGTAGGTTAGCTACCGCGCTTCGTACGGTGAACGGCTGGTTTCCAGAGGCCCAACACCTTCCCCTCCTCTCCCCCTCTCCCCTTTCCCCTCTCACACCCATAATGAACACTTTCCTTAAAGGTCGGCAACGCTTTCACACTGTCTATGGCGCTGCGGATGTCTATGGGCGGCGTTGATTGCTTTCTATCAGGTGACGCGCCTGCTCGTTTGCCTTCCTATCCCATAAAACAAATTTTAATCATTTTTTTTGTTATATTATAATTACATACAAAAATATAAATATTGTCGGATTAATTATCAGATTTTGGAAGTCCATATGAGTAAATATTACAGTAATAACAAAAAAGATCGGTTATCGGATCGAAAGCGTTTTCTACCACTCACAGTATAGAAGTCCTTTGGACACATCATCGTCCAGTCATCGCACCAGATGAACTGCAGTGCATGGCGCTGCGGATGTCTGTGGGCGGCGTTGATTGCTTTCCATCGAGTGACACGCCTGCTCGTTTCTATCCCGTAACAAAAAAACAAATCAGCCTATATTATTATTAATTACAATTAAGATCGGATGTCTCTCAGTCAGTCAGCAGAGACTTTCGAACACATCATCTTCCGATTATTAATGGAGTCAGGCGTTACTTTGCGGAAATCCATCACTATATGGACAGTCAAAAGTTTTACTTAGCTAAGATCCGCGACAAGCAAAACAATAACAGAAAATTAATAATGTGTGTTTTTTCGTTGGGTTAAGTGCATTTATTTGGAATTTAAACCAAAAACTTACCGAAACTTTGATGTTGTGTATGGTGGTTGGTGGGTGGAGAGTTGATGGCCGATTTTCGGTAAGTTTTTAGTTAAAGTTCCAAATAAATCCACTTAACCCAACGGAAAAACACACATTATTAATTTTCTGTTATTGTTTTGCTTGTCGTGGATCTTAGCTAAGTAAAACTTTTGACTGTCCACATTATCTTCCGCCATCGCACCAGATGAATCACTGTTCATCTTCCCCCAGTAAATATGTTATTCAGTGCTACCATCCCAGCTGCTCCAACCTCCATCGTTTTGTGGCGTGTTATTAACTCGTGTAATTCCCGCAGCCGCGTAATTGCCACATAAATATTCTATAGTCAAGGAGCTAAATACACGAAATATTATTATAAATGATTTAGAGAGTGAAAATGTTGAATTATTTTCGAATATATACAATATACACATAGGTAACGACCAATTGGCTCAGTAGCGGGGCTCTCCACCCGCGGAGTCAATGGTCGCGGGTTCAATCCCCACATCGTAATATTTTTTTATGGGATAGGAGGGCAAACAAGCGAGCGTGTCACCTAATGGAAAGCAATCAACGACGCCCATAGACAACCGCGACACCGTAGGAGAAAGTATATGTATAATATATGTATGGATTATAAATATTTATTCCGAGTCTGGTAACCCCGCTAATCCGTATTGGACAAGCGTGGTGGGTTTACGTCCGTTCCTCCAGAAATGGAGAGATCCGTGCTCGGCAGTGGGACATATTTGAGCCGTTAAAAAAATATATAGGTAAAGATGGACTGTCAAGATCAGATCACACATCACACACACAATATATACATTAGATTCGTAGAAATGGACATAAGTTAGATCTTAGCTAAGTACATGAGTTTGACTTTATAATGGATTTTTTTATGGCATAGGAAGGCAAACGAGCAGGCGTATCACCTGATGGAAAGCAACCAACGCCGCCCATAGACATCCGCAATGCCATAGGCAGTGCGGAAGCATTGCCGACCTTAAAGGAAAGTGAGATTATAAGAGTGGGAGTGAGAATCGGAGGGGGAGTGGGAATAGGAGTGGGAGTGGGAAGGGAAGGGTGTTGGGCTTCCGGAACTCACCGTACGAAGTGCGGTAGACAAGCTACAGATTTCTGCAAAGTAACGCCTGGCTCCATAAAATATTATATGTAATATATAGAATCATGCATTATATAATATAGCAACCCAATACTAATTAATCAATGGTCATACTTATCAATGGTCTATACTAATCAACCCTAAACTAATGAATCACTAATGAATCAATCAATCCACATAGATCATCACGGCCTAGGCTGATCTTTTTACGTCACAATACTACACAGGTATATTATATTCTTTGTTATTTTCTTTCTTCTATCAAGTTCTTGTGTTATTCGCTCATTAGTGTGAGCTCAAACGATTCATTCGTTCGTTCTAATCAATTTTTTTGACATAAGTAATTACGTTTTATTTGTCAAACATCAGTTCGCCAATAATTTAGCTTTTGCTCTTATTTCGTAATGAGGTTTGTTTTGTTGAAGAAGAAATGGCAAAAGAAACTCTCAGGTATCATCTTTTTGTCTCCTTTTTTACAATGTTTATGAATTAAATATTACACACAGATTGGCTATGAATATAGACGAATATGTACAATATAATCTTATTACAAACGTGAGAGAAAAATAATACTAACAATACAATTTGAATATGTTACCATGATGGCAGTAATGAGATCGGATTGGTTGTCGTAGATAAATAAATAATTAGATTAAAATCTTTTTCAAATTTGGTGTTGTGTGTAGTGGTTGGTGGGTGGAGAGTTGATGGCCGATCTTCGGTAAGTTTTTGGTTTAGGTTCCAAATAAATCCACTTAACCCAACGGAAAAACACACATTATTAATTTTCTGTTATTGTTTTGCTTGTCACGGATCTTAGCTGGGTAAAACTTTTGACTGTCCATATAGTGATGGATTTCCGCAAAGTAACGCCTGACTCCATTAATAGATTAAAATCAGTACATCATGGTCTATATGAAACAAGAGTACGTACTGAGAGCAATACGACCATCCCGATTCCAATGTTAGTCATAAAAATATAGTCATTGATATGTTAGTCATAAATAAATATTTATGTATATTTTCTCCATGTACCATTTAGTAATAAAAATAAGTCCTTCTATTTTATCTCACTTTTTACTCTCTTTTCAGTGTTCTTCTTCAAAGAGTGCCTCTTTGACTTGCGACGGTTAGCAGCCAATTCAGCACAACTTTCCTCCTCCTTCACGAGGTGCAGCAATTCTGGAGCACCCGATAGGCCGGTCCACTCCCAGATATTACGTAGCTTTTCTTCGAGACTTTCTTTTTCGACCAACTTGTGTTTTGCTGGCTATTTCTCCCATCATTTTCAGTGTTACCGAAATAAAATGTCATTGAAAGCTTCAAAATCAAGCCTACATAGTATTTAAGGCTGGCAACGTTTTTGCAACACCTATGGTGTTACAGATGTATGTATACGACATCCTAAATTACACTCCATCAGGCGACACACCTCCTCGTTTACCTTGCTATACTATAAAATAAATATAGCACATTCATAAATTAAATCTATAGACCCGGAAAGTAAGTGTAACAAATTTACTTTTCAACGGGGTTTTTCTTCTAGTCTAATCACTCTAATTCACAAGCGGTAAATACGTATACTTAATATATATATATTTCAAAAATCAATTTGCAAATAAAAGTTTTACATAAATGTAGTAGCTAGCTCTTTGACTATGAGCGTGGTTGAGCTTAAATAACTGGACTTTGTCGTACGTAAGCGCGCTTCTACCATAAGAGTCTTTTGCCATAAGCATATGTCAAAGTTAAGCAATGAGCAAAATTTAGCAGCTTAGCAGTTATTTTATACGCAGAGTAGTGCTGAGTAGAGTGCTGAGTTGCCCTAGCTAATTTTTCTCGGCCTCTAATTAATGTTTTTGTTAACAGTTACTAGTGGTAGAGCTTTTGTTAACAGTTACTAGTGGTAGTTTTGCTAGTGGTAGAGCCATGCTGCAGACGAATACTTTGTCAAGAATGGCATATTATTTGTCTGTAGCATAAATAGGCCGGCTCGCTGGGGAAATACCACACTCCCGCAAAAAACCGGCGTCTAAATGGTAGCTTGTCTACCGTGCTTCGTAAGGTGAGCGGTCTGAGTTCCGGAGGCCCAACAACCTTCCTTCCCACTCCCCCTCCGATTCCCACTCCCACTTCCGTAATTTCACTTTCCTTTAAGGTCGGCAACGCTTCCGCACTGCCTATGGCGCTGCGGATGTCTATGGGCGGCGTTCGTTGCTTTCCATCAGGTGACACGCCTGCTCGTTTGCCTTCCTATACCATATAAAAAATGTTTGGATTAATCAGTCAGGCATTATTTTACGGAAATCGATTATTATGTGGACAGTCAGAATTTTAACTTAGCGGTAAGCTTAACGCGGATCTTAGCGAAGAAAAAATTCTGACTGTACATAAGCTTGTATTTGTTTACCATATAAT
The DNA here is from genome assembly GCA_031353405.1 of Baronia brevicornis. Taxonomy (NCBI): domain Eukaryota; kingdom Metazoa; phylum Arthropoda; class Insecta; order Lepidoptera; family Papilionidae; genus Baronia; species Baronia brevicornis. The sequence goes on along the minus strand of JASFAT010000948.1, from coordinate 130,249 downwards.
GATTATATGGTATGAAAACCTACCTTAACCAAACCTTAATATACCTTGACCAAATTGCCAAGGTTTTTAGGAAAAACCTATGTCAAGAGAACTCTTAAGCGACGAGTTTGCGTAGTCGTAGCGGATGAAGATCTGTGGTCTCCGCCTACACCTACTGGAAACAGGCGTGACGATATGTATGTATTATATGTATGTGTATGACATACCTTAGCACATCATATCCTCGAAGGCAGTTTTTACGTCCAGAGGGATTCTTGTTTAAAATTAAAATTATTTATTTATTTGTTAGTTTTTTTTTAGGGCAAGATATTTTTATTTATGTCCAGTTGTAGAGAGACGGCAGGCTAATGATGATGATCTCTGTCTCTCTCTTTCTGTAGTCTCTCTCTGATATCGGAGGATCGTGGCCATCATTATGTCCGCATCTGGAGTGGTGGAGATCAGTGGTCTCTGCCTATCTGATTTAATGATTAATGGAGTCAGGCGTTACTTCATGGAAATCCATTACAATGTGGACAGTCAGAACTATTACTTAGCTAAGATAAGCGACCAATCAAAATTTTTGTTTGCTTGTCGCAGATCTTAGCTATACAAGAGGGGGATAATGTCGTTGGTGGCGCCATCAATTATTTTTAGTTTTTAATATTTTAAATCAATGATATATTGTTATTCTGTTTGTTGTCTTATAATAAATAAAATAAATAAACAGAAGCATAATAAATAGTAGGATTTACAGTTTATGGAAGATTGCATTCAGTTTTCAATTTCACAACGGTCAGCTGAATTTAATCGTATATAAATTTTTTAATCGGACATCGTCGCAGCGAAGCGGGTATTGCGTCCAACGGCGCATTGGATATCATCCGGTCCAATGAGAGATACATTCTGGCGGACTTCCAATTTGTTTCACATAACAAGATTAAATAAATCATTAAAAAATATTAAAAACCTGACTGACAAGTTAATCTGTCAAAAAATTTCATTCCCACCATCTGGATGAGTAGCGATCTACTACGGTGCGTTTCTCTCGTAACTTCTTTCCACGCACCACCAGTTTGTGGAACCAGTTACCCTCGGCGGTCTTTCCGAACCGATACGACATTGGAACCTTCAAAAAATAAGCCTATACATACCTAAAAGGCCGGCAACGCTTCCGCGACTCCTGCGGTGTTGCGGTTGTCCATGGGCGGCGTTGATTGCTTTCCATCGGGCGGCACGCTTGCTCGTTTGCCCTCCTATCCCATAAAAAAATAAAATTAACTGAAAAGAGAAATATCATAAAAATATATTGAATAGGTATTTTGTTTCGATTCATTGAAAATAGTATTATTAAAAGCTTTATTTATTTTGTATGTATGTAAAATTACATTGGGAATGTGGGTGTAAAGGTCTGCAGAGGAAGACCAAGGAGGACACACCTTACCAAATTTAGTTTTTAAGTAAGGCCAGGTCAAGAGTACCCTTAACCGGCAAGTGATGAGTGTGGATGAAGCAAAGAAAGTGTGCCGAGATCGTAGCAGATGGAAATCTGTGGTCTCTGCCTACCCCTGCGGGAAACAGGTGTGATTATATATATATATATATATATATATATATATATATATATATATATATATATATATATATATATATATATATATATATATATATATATATATATATATATATATATATGTATATATATATAAATATATATATATATGCACTTTTACTATGAGTTCCGGAGGCTCAACCCCCCTCCCCCTTGACATGACAACTTCCCTTAAAGGCCGGTAACGCTCCTGCACTGCCTACGGTATTGTGGATGTCTATGGGCGGCGTTGATTGCTTTCCATCGGGTGACACGCCTGCTCGTTTGCCTTCCTATCCCATAAAAAAACTTTAAATGTAAACAGTTTAATTAATAAACTAAAATGAAAATGAGGCGTACATAAGAATCTGTATTAGTTATACAGTATTTATACAAATTTGAATGAGCCCCACGTATTTATTTTAGCGTAGAAGAAAAACCGACGAAATTAAGTTTTTTTTGTACTTTTCTTTGATGGCAATTAGTTCTAACTATTATGCCAGTGTCAAGTAAATACAATAATATCAAATCTCTTGAAATGTAACAAGTCAGCTTATCACATTGCGTCTTGATAAAATGGTGGCCATTCTAACAAAACCTTCTATCGACTTTTTCAGTCAACTTAAAAAGTCACGATACACGCATTTATTTCATATCACTTCACATATACATACGTCTAAATTGAACTATATTATATAATACTCCAGTACAATTAAACAATATAATTGATAATAATATAAGATTATAAAATTGAAATAAAAACAACGTCACTGATTTAAGATTGGCGGGAAAACCTAGAACGAAATAAAATCTAGTTATTTCGTTCTAGTTTTAGGTTTTCCACAAAGTGTAATATAATTTATGGTCTGGGAACATAAAAAGTCATAGTTACATAGTATTTTTAATGTAGTCTATTACATAGAAAGCCCTAACAGCTTCCGTTAGTTTGAAGTATTGTTTTTCATATAGTTCGTTCAACTCTAAGAAGCAATACTTCGCGACTGTGTAAAGTTATCTCTTGTTTTGAAATAGATCCGCGCTGAAACCGAGACAGCAACTCGGTCTGCACTCGAGGAAGTGGTTGCAAGAATTTCAGACACTGCAATTAAAAACTTGTACAGCGTTGCGCGGAAATTTCTAGCATCGTGGATTTTGTTAACTTGTTATGAAGCTTTATTTTGATATACAATATAATTTTTTTTATTTTATATTTTTTTTATATATTCACGCCTATCCCCTGCAGGGGTTGGCAGAGCTCCATCCGCTACGATCCTGGCACACCCTCCCCGCTTCCTCCATACTCATCCATTCTTCCTCTCACATTCATCGCAGCGAAACGGCTCTCTATTAGTCGCTTTCCGCCCTCGTGGGAATCAGGACGTGACGGGTGGCGAACCACGTCGCCGTCATTTTTCAACAAATTAGGTATTTAGATTCGTCATAGTGAATCCGATATTTATATACATAGGACGACCGATTGGCTCAGTGGCGGGGCCCTCCGCCCGCGGAGTCAATGGTCGCGGGTTCGATTCCCGCATCGGAATAAATATTTATATGGATTTATAAATGTTTATTCCGAGTCTGGTAACCCCCCCAATCCGCATTTCCTTTTCTATCCCTTCCTTTCTTCTCTATCCTTTCCCTTCCTCTCCGCCAATCCACGGTCTGCCGTGCTAATGGATGCGTGGCTAGAGGCGAGCCTAGTCGCAAGCATGCCGATCGTCCCGGGGTCGGGCTCCCCCGGGGACTATGGTGCCTTACCTCAGCATGCAGGGCTCTGCTGGGGCTGACCTCCATCCTCCCTTGCGGCTCGTGGGATTCACTGAGACGAATTTAATATACCTAATTTGTCGATGAATGACGGCGACGTGGTTCGCCACCCGTCACATCCTGATTCTCACGAGGGTGAAAAGCGACCAATGACGAGCCGTTTCGCTGCGATGAATGGCAGCGGATGGAGCTCTGTGGTCTCTGCCAACCCCTGCGGGGGATAGGCGTGAATATATAAAAAAAAAATAGTGAATCCGATCAAAGAGATCGCTGACTATTTTTGTGGTGGGTAGTGCAATGGTGGAGAAAATCCTTATTTTATTAATATAAATTTATTATTATTATAAATTTATTAACTATAGCTTATAAATCTTTGCTATCAACAAATATTATGGATCGCTGATCTGAAATAAAATTATATTATTATTATTATTAATAATGAGAGATCATTTAAATTGCAAAAGTGTTGATGTAGAGTGAATTTGTCCCGCGACGACCTTGGCCGCTTTAAAGTACTCGTGATGCAGCAAAGGCACTCGGAACCAGTCGTACGTGGAAGCCTATTTAAAGCTCATCTATTCACGTGGCTTGCGAAAATGGCGGAAAATACTGGAAACGCTTTAGGATATTTACTGACTCTTCAAAAGCCAACGTAAAAGCGTGAAAAAATGAAAAGTTATCGTCTGATGCTTCACTTTGATTCGACATGTGTACATATATTCTTTTTTTGTTCTATGATGGCACATATTTTTTTTTCTTTTCTTTGATGGCAATTGCTTATAAGTATTATGCCAGTGTCAGGTAAAATACGATAACGTCAAATCTCTTGAAATATAACTAGTCAAACTATAACACGTTACGTCTTGATAAAATGGTGGCTATTCTACCAAAACCTTCTATGGGCTTTTTCAGTTAAATTAAAAAGTCACGATATATTTATTTCATATCACTTTACTTATACACTTTAATCGAACTATATTGTATAATACGTCACCACAATTAAACAATATAACTGATAATAATATAAGATTATGAAAATGTAATAAAAACACAGCGTCATTAATGTAAGTTGGCGGGAAAAGTCCGATAGCAATTAGCTATAATTATTATGCCAGTATCAAGTAAAATATTTTTTTTTTTACCAAAATTTGCAGACTTTTGTAATCAAGTTAAAAAGAAATGGTGTATGCATTTACTTCATTTGACTTCACTTCTACACCATATACAAATTATTCTGAGTAATAAGCCACCAAAAGGCGACCAATTGGCTCAGTGGCGGGGCGTTCCACGAAATCAGTGGTCGCGGGTTCGATCCCCGCATCTGAATAAATATATGTACGGCCTACAGATATTTATTTCGAGTCTGGTAACCCCGTCAATCCGCATTGGACAAGCGTGGTGGGGTAGGCAATGGAGAGGACCGTGCTCAGCAGTTGGACATAAATGGGCTGCATAAAATAAGCCACCAGAATAAAATAATATAACTGAAAACATGAAATTATAAAAATAAAATACAGACTCAAAATTATTGATGTAACATGGCGGGAAAAGTTCAGTTCTAAATTCAAATCGTTCATTTCAAACGTTTCTATTTTATTTACTCTCCGGTGGCCAGTTCTCGTATAATTTTTGAAAAAACAACTCATCCAGATATGACTATTTTATCATCAAGTTGGTTCTTGCTGAAAACCAGCGGCAGGTGCTCCAATAGAACGCCTGGCATACGCTGAGCAAGAACCAATTTTCACCTGGCATATGCTGAACGGGACGTTATACTTGTTAGATTAAAATTATTTTCTTTTTGTTTTGTTTACTTCCTTCAAATAAAAATTCCTTCAAAAACAGTATAAGTTTAAAGAAAACTACCGCAGTAAAATTGCAATATACCAGAGCGAATAAAATTTTACTGGTTAATCTTTGAATGCGTAATGAACGAATATTGCATATAGGATTTATCAGTAAGAACACTGCACTCAAATTTTCGCTGGAAATGTAAAAGAGACATCAGTACTCCATGCATTTCTTGCAGCAAATTTCTACTTTTCTTTTTACCGGCAATTCCAAGCGGAGCTCGGTTTAAAATGTGAGGAATATAGAATGAGAACGAGGCATCCGGAAATTGCTTCCTATGTCGGAATACGTGTCATATTAAGTTAGTTATATTAACAGCCCATATATGAGGGCTGTTATTTCAAAACCCTCTAAAACGACTTTGGACACATTTACATAGTTTTGCACCAAAATAAAGGTTTTAAATTTTACTTTCAATATGTCTATAAGTTAACTTACATAACCCACTTAAATTCACAGTAAAATCAATCTAAAAAGTAATGTTACTTGCAAATGCCGCTAAAATGAACATACATATTATAATAGATTTTCCACATGTTTTAGGATTGCCATGACACGACAAACAAATCAATAGCAAATATTGCCATTTGTATTAAGTTTACCACAACATATTCAAAATAATCTTCTTATATAAAATTTCTTCAGGATTATTTAGAGAGTTTTGAAATTATACCCCTCATATGTTGCCATATATATAATAATATAAGCCCATGTATAACTGGTTGGGCCTCCCCATTTCTGGACAAAATGGACATTAATCCATCACCCTGTTCCAACGCAGGATTATTAATGGTAGAGCCACGCTGCAGACGAATACTTTGTCAAGAATGGCATATTATTTGTCTGTAGCATGAATGGGCCGGCTCGCCCAGGGAAGTACAACACTCCCGCAGAAAACTGGCGTCTGAGTGGTAGCTTAGCTACCGCGCTTCTCTCTTCCCTCCCCCTCCCACTCCCACTTCCATAATGACACTTTCCTTAAAGGTCGGCAAGGCTTCCGCACTGCCTATGGCGCAGCGAATGTCTATGGACGGCATTGATTGCCATCCATCAGGCGACACACTTGCTCGTTTGCTCTCCTATTCCAAAAAAAAAGGTGTTTTCTGAAGGTGGCAATGTCATATCGGCTCGGAAAGACCTCATCCAGATGGTGGGGATAAAACTTTTACGGCGAGTTATGCGGTTATCGAATTCGGCGGCAGGAATTATTCCAAACAATTCCTCGGGGCACTCCCCATGGTAAAAGCCGTAAAAAATGCTGAGGTATCCTTCCGCAGCGATAGATTAACGGTATCCCAACGTCACTGTTTCAGCTAGTGGTATAGAATACTGTGGTTAGAATTCAAGAGTGTGCCCGACGTGGTGGTCCACATTTTATCATAAAATCCTCACTTCTCTTTTCGTAAAAGTAATTGAATTTTATTTATATCCTTTGTAGTCTTTTTATTATTTGTTTGAAATCTAATTCTACCACCGGATACCCTGTACATTTTAAACCAGGCCATGATCCTCGCAAAGTGTATCACTAAGTTAGGAATTTCAAGCGGTACTCCGTTAATTTGTGGGAAGCACAGAACAAGAACAAAAGCACCGGGAGTTACCTCGCCAGACGGAATGCGCGTCATGCTAAGTTAGTTAGTTATGTTACAATTTAATTGATGAGACTTGAACCGCCAGAGCATCAAGCAACAGAAACAAAGCCCTCGGGAATCGCTTCGCATGTGAGGGTGTACATCGCGATGCGTCAGAGTTGATTGCTAATAATAAGATTCAAATCGCAAGAGAGGTTGTTTTTATGGCACAGGAAGGCAAACGAGCGAGCGTGTCACCTGATGGAAAGCAATCACCACTCCCCATAGACATTCGCAGTGCCATAGGCAACGTTGCTGGCCTTTAAGGAAAGTGTCATTATGGGAGTGGGAGGGGGAGAGGAGAGGAGGGGAGAGGTGCCTCCGGAACTCAAACACTCACCGGACCAAGCGCGGTAGCTAAGCTACAACTCAGACGCCGGTTTTATGCGGAAGTATGTTTCTCCCAGGCGAGCTATTCTTGACAAAGTATTTGTCTGCAGCGTGGCTCTACCATTGGCAATCAACCCCCCCGGGGTAATTGTCCGTTCTTCCAGAAATGGAGAAGTCCTTGCTCAGCAGTGAGACATTTAATAGCTCCAGAAAAAAAAAGTCTAGCGACATTCAAGAACAAACGACGCAAAATAAATGCAACCCGGCAATCCATTTGATCTTGCGGACTTTCCTTATTACCGTCTGTGGAGTGGAGGGTAATTCAATTTTTCCGTTTTAATGAAATCTTCATTTCATTGTGAGAGCATTGAGCTATAATAAAAGGTCAAGTTACCCAAGAGCTCTTGATGACTCCACATAAAAATGAGAATCACTTATTTCTTTGAGCAGACAAAACAATAACAATTTTTTATTCTTTTTTACACAGACGTAAATATACTTTAGCTGCTAAATCAGTTATTATTTTTGTATTTCATTCTTTATTTTATTTTATTTAGACACAACAAAAAAAAATATTCCTTTTTATACAGACGTACATATATTATACTTAAATCTACTAAATCATTTATTATTTTGGTATTTCATTCTTTATTTTATTGTATTTAGACAACAAAAAAATTCTTTTCCTTTTTATACACACGTACATATATTATACTTAAATCTTCTAAATTGTTTATTATTTTTATATTTCATTCTTTATTTTATTTATTTAGACACACAACAAAAACATTTTTTTATTCTTTTTTATACACAAGTACATATTATATTATATATTATACTTAAATCTACTAAATCATTTATTATTGCTATATTTCATTCTTTATTTTATTTATTTAGACACATAACAAAAACAATTTTTTATTCTTTTTTATACACATGTACATACTATATTATATATTATACTTAAATCTACTAAATCATTTATTATTTTGGTATTTCACTCTTTATTTTATTTTATTTAGACGCACAACAGTCTTTTATAAGCATTTTTGAAGTATCAGCTTTATGGAAATGGGAGGCAAACGAGGAGACGTATCATCTGATGAAATCAATCAACGCCGCCCATAGACATCTGCAACACCATAGGCATAATAAATATGTCGTCGGCTTCTAAGATGTGTGTAAGCTTGTTTTTTGAAGGTTCCAATTTCGTATATGATAAAACGGCTGAAGGCAGCTGTTTCCATAGAGTGGTGGTACGTGGAATGAAGTTTCGGGGAAAAACGCACCGTGCTGGATCGCCATTAACCAAGATGGTGGGGATGAAACTAAGGCTTACAATCTGTGGTCTTGGTTTCGATTCTCCCATTCGGACTATTAATGTGAATCATATTTTTCTTAGTTCAAGCATTATTAACTCTGAACGTGTCCCTTCGTGACAAGGTAAGTTGACGTTGGGCGGAGAAGCGAATGAAATAATTGGTTTTGTTCAACGTCTTTTGTCAAATAGGAAAGAGGCTCGATGCCATTCCAGGAAAATCGTATAGCAAATAAAGCGCCATCTCTTGCTCAAAAGAAATCTCGCATATACCTAGCAGTCGATTTGTCACTTAGTAATATAAAGTAAAAGAAATAGATGGCGCTGTTAAAAATACTAACAATAATACCAAGAATTATATAATTTGCTCTCCTTCACTCTCGCCCACCTGAGGGACGTCCATTCCCACGCGAAATCCTCCTGTCGCCGTCTGGCTCCCGCGAGGGAAGAGGGCCAGCGACGGACCCAACGTAGGAATAGGTTCAGCCATATCTCGACGACGCGAAGTCGATAAAGGACGCCCAAAAGCCGCTAGGACTAGCGGCACCTAGGACCGGGGGGCGGTTGCCCCATTGAGTTGCTGCACGAGCAGTGGGGTTCATCCCCGAGGCTCGATCCCACACCTCTGCGCGGGGTGTGGACGTCCCCGATTGATATAATTTGCTCCCCTTCACGCTCGCCCACCTGAGGGACGTCCATTCCCACGCGAAATCCTCCTATCGCCTCCCGGCTCCCGCGAGGGAAGAGGGCCAGCGACGGACCCAACGTAGGAATAGGTTCAGCCATATCTCGACGACGCGAAGTCGATAAAGGACGCCCAAAAGCCGCTAGGAATAGCGGCACCTAAGACCGGGGGGCGGTTGCCCCATTGAGTTGCTGCACGAGCAGTGGGGTTCATCCCCGAGGCTCGACCCCACACCCCTGCGCGGTGTGTGGACGTCCCCGATTGATTGTTATATAAATATCAAAACAACTATTTTAGAAAATAAGAAAACAAATATTTATATTTTTAAAATTATAAAAATTTATATTTTTAAAATTAAGTAAAGACCAGATAAAGGTAAGTAAAGTAAAAGCCATTAAATTACCATATTCTTTAAAATCCTCCTGGAGATGACAGATTAAAGGAAAAATGATAGTCTCTGCTTGAGGCGGGTCGAACAAAGATACGGTAAGATATCTTTTACGTTTTAATATGGTTGACGCGGAAGCGAAGGGTTAAAATAATTTAACATTGTAGAGGCAGCTAGATTGCGTTATCTCTGCTCGTCCATTCGACTCTAAATTAAATGTTTTATTAAAGAAAATGGAACATTATTTATAAGAAAGAAAGACACGACGAGCAAGTGTGTTGTTACTTTGTAGAAAGCAATCCACATCACAGGGACATCTGAAACACCGTAGTCATTCCCGGCCTTAAAGAAACGTATGATGATAATATAAATTGTAGAGCCACGCTGCAGACGAATAGTTTGTCAAGAATGGCATATTATTTGTTCGTATCATGAATGGGCCGGCTCGCCCGGGGAAGTACCACACTCCCGCGGAAAACCGGCGTCTGAGTGGTAGCTTAGCTACCTCGCTTCCTCCGGTAACGGGCTGATTTCCGGAGGCCCAATCCCCTTCCCCCTCCTCCTCTCCCTGCCCTTCCTCCCTCCCATTATAACAGTTCCCTTAAAGGCCCGCAACGCTTCTGCACTGCGCATGATACTGTGGATATTTATGGGCGGCGTTAATTGCTTTACATCAGGTCACAACGCCTGCTCGTTTGCCGTCCTATCCCATAAAAAATAAAATTATAAAAGTATATAAGGTTTGAAAGAACCATACTGGGTCGTCATATATCTAGATGATGTGAATAAAACTAAATTTCATCTACACTATCAAAGGTTCTCTCCACACAATTTTCCGCACGGAAAGTGATTCTGTTCGAATACAAAAGTAAAATAGCAATCACTGTGTGCGAAATGTTTCATCCGTTACAACAAAGCCCTTTTTCTATTTCCTTCACATCCGCAAGGGATAGAAACAATTGCTTTTTTCTACAACAGTTCCGCCGCTTTGTCAAAGATTTTCGGTTCAATAACGTGAAACATGGCCTCGACTGAATTTCAATTGTCTTTTGAACGCCTTTCGTGTTTCTATTTTATAATATCAAACACAAATAACAATTATTTTTTATAAAGAATCAATCAATCAATTCTTTGTTTATGGCAACTATCAGTGAATTCTGTTTATAAAGAATAATATTCTTATTATTGGCAGATACAGATAATAAATATTCTTTTCTTTTCTTTAATGGCAATTAGTTAATACTATTATGCCAGTGTCAAGTAAAATACAATAATCTCAAATCTCTTGAAATCTTGATAAAATGGTGGCTATTTTACCAAAACTTTCTATGGACTTTTGCAGTCAACATAAAAAGTCGCGATACACGAATTTATTTTAAATCAATTTACATATAAGTCATAATCGAATAATATTGTATCACACGACACCACAGTTAAACAATATAACTGATAATAATATAAGATTATGAAAATGAAATAAAAACACAACATCACTGATGAAAGTTAGCGGGAAAAGTCTCAAATAAATATTTTTATTATTGACAGATACAGATTAAAAATACATACGAGTAACGAGTAAGACTTTGACAGACAGAATATGGAGTGAAGTTATAAGAGAGCGATGTGGAGTAAAAGAAAAGTGGAAGGTGTCACAATAAAAGTTGAGAAAGGGATGCTTAGATGGATTGGGCACATAGAGAAGGTGGATGAAAAACAATTGAAAAGAAAATTTACGTTGCGGATGGAAGGGTCGGTAGGGGAAGACCAAAAAGAACATAGATGGACCAAATTGCTGAACTTCTTAAGAAAGGACAGGTCAAAAGTACCCTTAACCAGCGAGCTTGTGTGAAGAGGGCGATGAGTGTTGACGAAGCGTAGAAAATGTGCCGAAATCGTAGCAGATATAAATCTCTGGTCTCTATCCTCTACGGGAAACAGACGTGATGATATATTTCTTAGTTCTAATATAGGGAAAGTTTACGAATAAATAAAATATAGGGAAAATATAAAAAAAACAACTTAATGAAAAATTCTTTTCCTTCTTTTAACTTTCAATAGATGACGTTCGTGACGGCTTTATCGTCAAATGGACTTGTAATTATACAAAACTGTCGTTTCGTTTGTGCAATTTTGAAAAGTATTGCATACCTAAGTACCAACATACCAGGAGAATATAAATACAGGGGTACATAAATTGTAGGTGAAACGAAATTCGCCGGACCATCTAGTCATTGATATATACACTCACATCATTGGCTTCCATATCCATTCAATATATTGCATAATAATCCATTATGGGACAATTGACATAACTAGTATTACGATCTGGTTTCTCAATGCTTTCTCTCCGCTCCATACATGATGGTGATTCACCTAATTAAGTAGAAACAACCTTACTTCTCAGCTAACAGTTCCGGATTCAAACTCGGTCGAATCTAAGATTTTTCTAAGATTAGAAGTTTACTGTGTTTTTTTTTTGGAATAGGAAGGCAAACGAGCAAGCGTGTTGCCTAATGGAAAGCAATCAACGCCGCCCATATACATCTGATACCATAGGTAAATAATACCATAGAAATACCCTTGAAGACAGCTGGTTCTATTGAATGGTGGTGTGTATAATGAAGTTTCGGGAAAAAACCTACAATAACGAATCATCATTTATTCAGATGGAGGATGGAGAGGATAAAACTACTCTCTGTTGTGCGGTAGTCGAATTCAGCAGTAGGAATTATCCCTAACAATTCCTCGGAGCATTCCCCATGGTAAAGTCGATAAGAGATCTTACATCCTAAGGAAGAAAATGTATTTAATTATATGTGTGCCTTGAGTTTCGATTGCCTTGGATCGACACGGCCATTTTTGATTTTGACCACGATTGCTTTCCATCAAGTGGGCAGTTTGCTCGTTTGCCTAACTTTTTCCTAAAAAGATAAGACAATTATGTTTCACATTTTGATCATTCTCATATGACGTGATCGTCTTTACGATTATTCAAATAGGTGATCTAAGGATAAACCAAAGTACTGCATCGGTAATAGACTTAGCATATTAATTACAGACCAGATTATACAGAAACGGTTATTTAGGGGCCGTACATAAATTACGTTAACATTATAGTAAGTAAATATTTGTGAGGAAAATTTAATAGAAATACAAAAGTTTATTCATGATACTTTTTTTCAAAAAGTATCTAAATAATATTATATTGTACAAATAAAAATCCGCACGCTCGTTTGCCTGATTTACTATAAAAAAAAACACTTCCTAGATGTCTCCGACGTTGCAGATGCCTTTGGGCGGCCGTGATCACTTACCCTCCAGTGACCCTATGGAACGTAAATAAAAATGAGAAATGTCAGCACCACTGACCTGGTTTGATGCACGACATGCCACATGCTCCGTCGCAGAGGCACTTCTTCTTCTTGCTCTTACAATCTTCATCCGATGAGCACTTTCGCAGACATTTTTGACCCTAAACAAAAACTATGATTAATGGAGTCAGGCGTTACTTTGCGGAAATCCATCATAATGTAGACAGTCAGGTTTACTCAGCTAAGATCCGCGAAAGGTAAAAGGAGCGATCGCTCAGGCATATCTTTTGAGGCCGATAGATCACTAGATCCTTCTTTTTTATTTTTATTTTATATATTTAATTTTATTGTATTTCATTATAACATATGTAAGTAACCCTATTCTTCAAATGTAGCTATGCTATATGCAAATCTTAAGAGTTATAGTCCGGGCGTTATTAAGATAATATTATATATTACTCTTAAGGACTGTAACTTGCTTTGTGCCTAATAAATAAATAGATTAAGTGAAGTGATATTCCTAATTCCGTCACGTGATTCTCACGAAGGTGAGAAGCGACTAACAGAGGGTCGTTTCGCCACGATGAATGCGAGAGGAAGGATGGATGAAAAGATGGATGAGTGTGGGGGGAGCAAGGAAGGTGTGCCGGGATCTCTGCCTACCCCTACGGGAAACAGGCGTGACAATATGTATGTATGATATGATATGTAAAAATGCGTGTATCGTGACTTTTTAACTCTTTTCTTGATAATGTATATGTAGAGATACATCAGAATTAAAAACGTAATAAATTTATCAATGCTTTTGGTAATGTATCCCACAAGATACATGTGATTTTTTTTTTAGGGTTAAGTGCTATGAATATTATTTTGTTATTCAAAAAAATAAGTCTGCCAAGTTAAGGGTTAAGTTGATTGTAAAAGTCCATAGAAGGTTTTGATAGAATTGTCACCTATACATCAAGACATAATGTGACAAGCTAATTTAGTTATAAGTTAATAGATTTGATATTATTGTAGTTTACTTTTGGTATTATTGTACTTTTCTTTTATTTATTATAATTAATGTACCAACATTAATTATAATAAAGAAAAGAAAATTGTAGATGAAACGAAGTGCATCGAATCATCTAGTATAAAATAAAAGCGTGAAAGATTTAATTTTTTTTCTTTTCTTTGATTGCAATTAGTTATAACTATTATGCTAGTGTCAAGTAAAATACAATAATATCAAATCTATTGTAACGTAACAATAAAGATTATCACGTTACGTCTTGATAAAATGGTTGCTATTTTACCAAAACATTCTATGGAAGGTCCATTCCGTCAACTTTATAAGTTACGATACACGCATTTATTTCATATCACTTCACTTATACGCCTCAATCGAACTATATTGCATAATACGCCACCACAATTAAACAATTTAACTAATAAATATATAAGATTATTAAATGAAATAAAAACACAACGTCGTTTATGTAAGTTGGCGGGAAAAGTCTATATTATTATAAAGCCGTAAGTTTTTTAATCTTAATGTCAAAGATCTCTTCACAATGTGAGTCGAAGGTTTTTTTCAAGGGAACATAATGGCTGTGTATTCACTTAAAAAAATGTTTCCCGCAACCTCGTTCGTGCAAACTCAATAGACAAATTGTTCTCTCCGCCTTCACATGATTCACATTGTTCCCGGCTAATCAGTTTATCAATGCTTGTACGAGAAGTTTCTATTAGTTAAATCGTTTTAAGTTTATTACTAGAAACTTTTTTTATTTTAACTTCAAAGAAGTTAATTTTTATAGAAGAATTACTAGTAAATAAAGAGTAAGGAGACCACCTGATTGGAAATTATGTAGTAAATATGCTGTAAAGTATATAATAAACTAGTGTTTCCTACCTGTACTCTCTTACGACGCCGAAACGTGGACGCTGACAGTTTGTCTGCTTCACAAGCTCAGAGTAGCTCAGAGAGCTATGCTCGGAGTTTCTCTGGTAGATATGTTTCGGAATGAACAAATCCGCCAGAGAACTAAAGACACCGACATAGCCTTAAGAATTAGCAAACTGATGTGGCAATGGGCTAGTCACGTTTGTCGGGGATCCGACAATCGTTCGAGCAGACGAGTGCTAGAGTGGAGACCGTGTCTCGGTAAACGTAGTGTAGGACGCCCCCCGGCTAGAAAGTGGATGCTTGAAGCCGAAGATCGGGCTAGGTGGCGCTTCTTAGGGGTGGCCTATGCCCAGCAGTGGACTGCCGCAAGCTGTTGAGTTGTTTTCGCTTTTTCGATTCAATTGAATTATTCGATTTAGTACATCACTAAATCGAATAATTCAATTGAATTGACTTGATAATCGATAATGAAATTAAACAATATATTTAATACGTTTTCGTTTTTTTTGTGTCGATACAGGACCTCGGGGCCGATCCCCAACCAGATGGACTGACTTGATAAAGTCCGTCACTCACATTTCCATCCATAAATGCTGACAACACGCCACAGACAGAGAGAAATGGAGGCGTATCGTGAGACTAGCAACACAAGACCGGGCCGGCTCGTGACAAGAGTGACAGGCTGAGTAGAAGAAGTAACTTGGTGACTTACAAGCAATGTAGCCTGTTCTTCGTCGCGTGGACAGTCAGCCGACGGCGAGTTGCGGGGGTTCTTGTAGACCCGACCATCGTCGTCAGCGTCGGCACGACTCTGCGGGGTCGTGTCGTCGTCTTCGTCGTCCTCTTCCGTCGTCGGGCTTGGCAGCGACGACACTGTAAGTAAAAAAAAGTTTAAATTGAGAGCCAACGCCACCCATAGACATCCGCATCACGATAGGCATTTGCAAAAGAGTTGCCGGGCTTTTATATAAAACAGTGCTTTTCATTTATCCTCTAAGATCGGCGTCAAGGTTGAAATTAACTGTGTTTTTTTTTATGGGTAAAAAGGGCAAATGAGCAAGCGTGCCTGATGGAAAACAAACAATGCCGCCCATAGATATCCGCAGCGACATAAGCAGTGCGGAATCGTTGCCCACCTTTAAGGAAAGTGTCATTATGGGAGTGGGAATAGGGGGGAGGAGTAGAGGGAAGGGGGTGTTGAACCTCCGGAACTCAACCGCTCACCGGACGAAGCGCGGAGGCTAAGCTACCACACAGACGGCGGTTTTCTGCGGGAGTGTGGTACTTCCCCGGGCGAGCCGGCCTATTCATGCTACAGAAAAATTATATGCCATCCTTGACAAAGTATTCGTCTGCAGCATAGCTCTACCACTACTTAAATTTGAACTTTGAATATTAAGCTGTGTTTTACGAATTGTTTAGCAGTAATTTCATTTATATGTTACAAATATGTTACTATACTGAAGCAAATCTATTTTAATATTTATTACTGCATTCTTTATTCGTTGTTTACTGTCTTTGTTCGCATTTCGATTCGATTTATTCAAATTCCAATCTTCGTCGCTGAAATGTGAAGTATATTCATAACTATCGTATTACATTCCTATCAATGTAAACTAAGAAATACATTCTTTTTCTTTTTCTTTATGGAATAGGAAGGCAAACGAGCAGGCGTGTCACCTGATGGAAAGTAATCAACGCCACCCATAGACTTCCGCAGCGCCAGAGGCAGTGCGGAAGCGTTGCCTGCGTTTAAGGAAAGTGTCATTATGGGAGTGGGAATGGGAGGGGGAGGGGTAGAGGGGGAAGGGTGTTGGGCCTCCGGAACTCGGCCGCTCACCGTACGAAGCGCGGTAGGTAAGCTACCACTCAGACGCCGGTTTTATGCGGGAGCGTGGTACTTCCCCGAGCGAGCCGGCCCATTGATGATATAGACAAATATTATACCATTCTTGACAAAGTATTCGTCTGTAGCATGGCTCTACCACTATTAAAATTGAGGTATTTTTAAAAAAATTTAACGAAAGCACTTTCTTATAAACACAATACACCTTTGATCCCTAAAACATCAGACAAAGAATAATTGCTCGTAACATTTCGCAAATGTGACCGACCCCATTACGTGGAAAAAGAAAATAAATGTTGTTCCGAACGACAAAATGAATTACACTCACAATGGACTAGCGGCAAAATGGCGTCTCGCTGTATTGTGTAACGATTTCGTTTACATCGGAACAGTTTTGCTAAGCACTTACATCCAAGGATATCATTATATTTTTGGTCCTAATAAACACGTATATAAAGGAATTGTTTTATAATATATTTTTTATAGATAATTAGTCTGTAAGAGGTAGTATCTTAGCTGAGAAGTGATACAACAGGAGTCTGGATTTATACTCTTTTTTGTTTACAAAAGCGAACCTATTATATACATGGCAAGAGAAGAGTGCGGGGTGCGGGAGACGCGGTCGCGCCTGAACGTGCGCAGTATCAAAGCGCATTCCGCGAATGCGCAGTATCAAAGCGCGTTCCGCGAATGCACAGTATCAAAGCGCGGTATAGAATTTGTTCCCGAAGTATAGTATTCTGTAGTGTGTAGCTACAAGGCGTTATAATATTATTTGAATTCTTATTGCCATTCCAACTTAACGAGTCCAGTAATAGAATAGAATCAAGTATAAACACACAATATGCCGATAACCCGTGTACCCGTGCGTGGTCTACAAGGCTTACGTTTGCTCCCGATTGATTTATGCTGCGCTGCTTGGAGGGCCAGCGACAGACCCAACGTAGGAATACGTTCAGAGAAAACTGCAGAGAACAGCGGCATCTAGGACCGGGAGGCGGTCGCCCCTTTGAGTTGCTGCGCGAGCAATGAGGTTCATACCCGAGGCTCGATCCCACATCCCTGTGGGTGTGGATATCCCCGTATGTATGTACAATAGGCCCAATACAGACGTATATTGCTATCTTTATTTCGAGCGCAAGTGGCATGTGTGTGCACGACGATGATCAGTTGATAGTGGACTGTCGTCCAGGTAACACGTTCTAATAGTCTGTTGACGAGCAAGTCATGTTATATATAATAGGTGTCCGATGGGAGAATTAGTTTTAAAAACTTAACTACTACTTTCAAACGACGAATATTAAAAAAAATTTGCTGCTTAAAAATTTACTTTAATATATTTTTTTAGTAATATTATATATTCACGCCTTTCCCCCGCAGGTGTTGACAGAGACCACAGAGCTCCATCCGCTACGATCCCGGCACACCCTCTCCGCTTCCTCCACACTTATCCATCTTTTCATCCATTCTCCATTTCATTCATCGCTGCGAAACGGCTCTTCATTAGTCGCTTTTCGCCCTCGTGAAAATCAGGACGTGACGGGTGGCGAACCACGTCGCCGTCATTTTTCAACAAATTAAGTATCTTTAATATACACAACGCATCTAAATTACCCTCGGTATTGCAAACTTTAAGGTAGCAGTGGTTGATTGGTGACTCGCTTGCTCGTATGCCCGTCTATTTCATGAAAAATACGTCTAAATAAAATAAGGACTCACTGTGAGTTAACAAAAAACAAATTACACGAAATTATGCGATGACTGAACGGAATTTGTCGATCATTTGAACTCGATTTACGTTTTTGTGTGAGACCCTTATTGCGTTTATTTATTTTGTTGGTATTCGACGGTTATTTGGCAGGGTGCGTGATGTTTATATATATATATATATATATATATATATATATATATATATATATATATATATATATATATATATATATATATATATATATATATATATATATATATATATATATATAATTAATTTTAGTTTTAATTTTAGCTATTGTAAAAAAATGTGTCATAAATAAAGTTTTTTATATTCTATTCTATTCTATTCTATGGTGTTGTAGATGTTTATGGGCGGCGTTGTTTGCTTGAAATCAGTCGACACGCTTGCACGTTTGCCTCCAAATCCTATAAAAAGTAGCCCTCGATATAGCTCTCTGAGGTAAGTATAATTTATACTGCTTTACTCTTTCCTTGTCGCAATGCGTATCGTTCAAAATAGTTAACGAAAATACAGTGTGACCTATTTCCAAATCTCGTGCAGCCCCCACACGAGTTTTGAAAGTTTTAAAACACCAAAAACACTCTTTAACAAATTTTGTGTAAAGGTAGAAATTGTGATTTGAATTACTTTTATTTTTTTTTTATAGGATAGGAGGGTAAACAAGCAAGCGTGTCGCCTGATGGGAGCAATAAATGCCCATAGATATCCGCGACACCATAACTATAAGGGAAACGTTGTCGGTCTTTAAGGTATGTGTAGGCTTGCTTTTTGAAGGTAATCAATTTATTTAATTTTAGTTATTGTAAAAAAAGTGTCATAAATAAAGTTTTTTTCTATTTCTATAACTTTTCCTAATTTATTTCACTGTATCATAAATAATATTATATCATAATGGCTCATTCACTGTAAACGCAGTGCGCTTGTGGAACTCTCTCCCACATACTATACGTGATAGCCTCTCACTGGATGTATTTAAGAGAAGAATTAAAGAACATTTCCTTTCAGTATAAAATATTTTTATATGTATATATTTATGTGTATATTATATATATATATATATATATGTATCCTCTTATTTATATAGTATTATTTTATACTCTTATTTACATAATTTTCTCTTAATAACAATATTATTAATATAAAAAAAAATCTATAAAAATAATATTATCATTAGGGTTATTAATCCTTCGTGGCGGGATAAACCAAGCACACGAAGGATTATGCTTCCAAGGAAAGGAACCTTCTCACGATCCTAGCCGTGCACAATATGGCTGCTTTTTGAATTTTGAATTTAACCCACTTACCTAAACCTAACTTGGACAGATGGGCGTCCAAATTTTTACCGATAAGTCCATTCACAGACACCACTATGGGTACAATGACAGTTGAATCAACGTGCCACATGGCGGAAATCTCATGCGCGATTATTTTATATATTATTTGTATTTATATGTTTATATATGTATGGTTTTATATAGTATGTATTGTTATGTATATTATTTTTATATTTTGTTGTTATACACTTATTTCTATCCTCACAGCTTATCTTATTTCTCTTTCACTCCTAGGTTTGCTGGAAGAAACCTCAATTTTGATTTAAGCTCGCCTTTGTACATCTTCTTTCCTTTTAATTCTTGTATGTCGTGTTTTATGTGTACAATAAAGTATTAAATAATGCATACAAATATTCCATTCTCATATATGTATTATATTTGCACATAAAATTTTTTAAGTCCTTTATAGAAGGATGAGAGTACTTGCTATTATTGCTATATATAGTAGTTATATTTATCAATATCAATATCAGCCCGCGGCAGTCCACTACTGGACATAGGCCTCACTCAAGGTGCGCCACTTAGCCCGATCTTCAGCTACACGCATCCAGTCACTGCCAACCGCCTTGCGCAGATCGTCGCTCCATCTAGCGGCGGGGCGTCCCACACTACGTTTGCCGAGTCACGGTCTCCACTCTAGCACTCGTCTACTCCAACGATTGTCGGTTCTCCGACAAACGTGTCCAGCCCATAGTCAATTCAGCCCATAAATCAGCCTGTTGTGCACTTTGTGCAAAATTTAAAATAAATGAATAAATAAACGTATGTACAATATGAAGTATATATGATTTAAGTGTTTTTTTTTTAATTAATATAGAAATCAAATCGAGCGAACATTTCAAACACAGAAACGACCAATCAAATATTAAGTGGAAACACTAATTGAGCGTAATCCCGTCAAAGCGTTTGCCCGCTCGGTGGAAAGTTAGTTCGGGGGAATTCGAGTGTCTTTAATTGCGTCCGCTCGCGAACTGTCAAATTAGGTCACCATTAGGGTAACCATATTTACTGTTATAAATTCCTGGACAGAAAAAACATCAATGGCAGAAGATCATTTATCCCCCGATTCAGTACGGTACGTTTTTCCTAAAACTTCATACCACACACCACTACCCTATGAAACCTTTTCCGATAAGCTACCTCCAGCGATATTTTCGAACCGATACGACATTGGAACTTTCAACAACAAAACCTGCACATTTCTTAAATGCCGGCAACGTTTCTGATGTCTATGGGCGGCGTTGATTGCTTTCCACTAGATGACATAATAGTGGTAAAGCCACGCTGCAGACGAATACTTTGTCAAGAATGGCATAATATTTGTCTGTAGGATGAATGAGCCGGCTCGCCCGGTGAAGTACTACACACGCAGAAAACCAGCGTCTGAGTGGTAGCTTAGCTACCGCGCTTCGTACGGTGAACGGTTGAGTTCCGGAGGCCCAACCATCCCCCTTCCCCACCCCTCCCATAATGATACTTTCCTTAAAGGCTGGCAACGCTTCTGCACTATTTATGGCACTGCGAATGTTTTTGGACGGCGTTTGTTGTTTTTGTTTTTGATTAATGCTTTGCTTGATGTCTTGCCTGCTCGTTTGCCTTTCTATATCATAAAAAGAAGAAAGTGAGCATAAACACAGAAAGCATTTGGAAATATATAGGGCATTTTTAAATTTCATTAAACTCACGCTAAAATTCCGAGAATATCCCAATGTGTCCCGACAATATGGGAACACTAGTCACCCTGTCCTTTGCAGGCTCACTTTATAATTACTTAGTGCGCATCGCGATGTCTACCACGCTAGAGTTAAAAGTTAATTAATATTTAAAAACTATAAATTTTTAAAAGGTCGCGGTAAGAATACTCTTACTAAGATTATCATAAATTATACAATTTATGATAATCTTTTTAAGACTGGCGTTAAACAGACAGAGGTTTCTGCAGCAAAATCCTCCACCTTTCCACTGTTGTAACTAACACCAAAAACATCAAACACACAATCCTATTTTTCCCAATGTGTAGCGTGGCAGTCGTACTGATCACGGCGACACACGGGATCTTTAGGGTGTTTTATTTTCTATAAAATGAAATTCTTCCAAGTCAAATTTATTTATTTTTTTATCATTGTAAATTTATATAACATCTTATTCATACTTTTCACTTTTATTTTATATCTTAATATATATAATTTCAATTTCTTATGCCGGACGGGTGACATGTCTATAGAAAGACGTCAGTCGAACTAATATTTTTGTTTTTATAAAACAGTTTATTTATTTTTTATTTTAAATTTTAAAATTACGAATTAAAAGAATTTATATAATATAAAAGTTTTTAATATATTCAAATAAAAAGTTAAATTACGATAGTGATACATTTATCAATGTATCACTACTACTCGGGCCTCCGGAACTCAGCCGCTCACCGGACGAAACGCGGTAGCTAAGCTACCACTCAGACGCTTACGGTACTTCCCCGGGCGAGCCGGCCCATTCATGTTACAGACTAATAATGTGCCATTCTTTTCAAAGTATTCGTCTGCAGCGTGGCTCTACAACTATGGACCCATACGGCTGTATTGATAAAGATGATATTTATTCTTTATTTAATTATTCATTTTATTACATTTAAGAGGTGAGATTGGTTGGAGTATATATATAATAGGTCCCACTAGGTAGGCCTGTGCTGAGACATACCGATTCAGTAATTCTTCGGATAATATTGCAAATTTTATTTTCGACCGCTATTTGAACCCAGCATCCTTGACTTAGAAAGTCAGACGATGTAAGCATTAAGTCAACTCATTCACGGCACACGATTAAAAGTATCATAACTGTAATCGTGCGAAAGTCAAGCGATCATTTTTCGCAACGCATTCGGGGAACACTCTACGTTAGACTGTTCACATATTGTTAAGCAAAGCGGATATGTTATTTATCCGCTTTGCCAGCCCATTAATACAACGACAAACTTGAAGACTGACAATATTTTAATATACATACCTAGAATTCTTGTGGAATTTACCCACCAACTATTATTAACATATTATATTAATCAGTAACATTGTATTTTTATTTTATTTTTTCATAATCTTATATTATTAACATTTATATCGCTTTATTGTGGTAGGATATTGTACAATTAAGTTCAATTAAGGCATATAAAAAGACTGATGTAAAATAAATACGCGTATCGTGACTTTTTAAGTCGCCGCAAAAGTTCGTAGAAGATTTTGGTAGAAAGGTGGCTGACCTTTCTATCAAGACATAACGGGACAAGCCGATTATAAAAAACTTAAAAAACGAGCTCAAAGGGCTTGAACCCAGAGACGTAAAACCATGAAAAACAACAAAAAATCTAAATTCATTGTTAACTATTTCAAGACTTTTCCCGCCAGCATACATCATCAAACTTAAGTGGCAAGGGGCTGGTCACGTCTGTCGGAGATCCGACGATCGTTGGAGCAGACGAGTGCTGGAGTGGAGACCGCGTCTCGGTAAACGTAGTGTGGGACACCCCCCGGCTAGATGGTGCGACGATCTGCGCAGGGCGGCTGGCAGAAACTGGACGCGTGTAGCCGAAGATCGGGCTAAGTGGCGCTCCATGGGGGAGGCCTATGTCTAGCAGTGGACTGCCGCAGGCTGCTGATGATACATCAGTGACGTTGTGTTTTTATTTCATTTTCATAATCTTATATTATTATCAGTTATATTGTTTAATTCTGGTGGTGTATTATGCAATATAGTGTAAATAAAGGTGTATAAGTGAAGTTAAATGAAATAAATGCGTGTATCGTAACTTTTTAAGTTGACTGAACAACTCCATAGAAGGTTTTTGGTAAAATTGCCACCGTTTTATCAAGACGTAACGTGACAAGCTGACTAGTTACGTTTCAAAAGATTTGATATTATTGTATTTTACTTGACACTGGCATAATAGTTAGAACTAAATACCATAAAAAAAAAAGAAAAACTATTTCAACTGAGTTATTCCGCCAACTTACATCACTGAAGTTGTGTTTTCATTTCATTTTAATAATGTTATATTAGCATCAGTTATATTGTTTAATTGTGGTGGAGTATTATAAAATATAGTTCGATTGTTTCTTATCTACCCCTTTTCCCTTCGTCTCCCCCAATCCACGGTCTTAAGTCCCGTGGGATTCACTATGACGAATCTTTATATACCTAATTTGTGAAAAAATGATGGCTGTGATATATATAGGGAGAGTGTGAACTGCTAGTAGGAATTGAAAAAAATAGTATCACACTCAGTAGGACATACTACGTGTATGTACTCTAAAAACAGTTGCGTATCGCTCTTCTATCTTTACTAAGCGCACGCCATTCCAATTATGTGTTCATCTCCAGTCAATGCGCTCGCAACTTTTACCGGAAAGACAGCAATACATTCACTCGAACGTGTGTTTGAAGGAAATCCAGTAGCACACTTTGTTTCACAATAATATAAATGGATAGTGTCTTTTTTTTAAAGAGGTATGCACAACAAGAGAGCGGGCAACCTTTAGTAAAAAAAAAATTGTCCATTTGTCCAAAAGATTTTGATAGAATAGCCACCATTGTATCAAGACGTAACGTGATAAGCTAAGTTACTTTTATGGCATAAAAGTTATAACTAATTGCCATCAAAGAAAAGGAATAAAATACACATACCCATCTGCAATACCATAAGTATTACTGATTACTGGGAGAGAAAATAGGATTTAATGGGACGGGAAGAAGGAAATACTGGGAATTTACTTATTTCCTCATTCATTATTATTATTTATTTTTTATATATTCACGCCTATCCCTCGCAGGGGTTGGCAGAGACCACAGAGCTCCATCCGCTACCATTCATCACAGCGAAACGGCTTTCCATTAGTCGCTTTTCGCCCTCGTGAGAATCAGGACGTGACGGGTAGCGAACCACGTTGCATACATACATACATACATATCGTCACGCCCGTCTCCCGTAAGGGTAGGCAGAGACCACAGATCTCCATCTGCTACGATCTCGGCATACTTCCCTTGCTTCCTCCACACTCATTATTCTCCTCATGCAAGCCCGCCGGTTGAGGGTACTCTTGACCTGGCCTTTCTTAAAAAGTTCAGCAATCTGGTCAAAGTACGTTTTTCGTGGTCTTCCTCTTCCGGCCCTTCCATCCACATTCGCAAGGTAAATTTCTTTTGCCAGTCGTCTTTCATCCATCCTCTCTATATGTCCAAACCATCTAAGCATCCCTTTTTCTACTTTTGTCACAACACCTTCTTTTACTCCACATCGCTCTCTTATATCTTCATTATATTATTATTCATTATATTATATATTATCTTATTATCTTCATTATATTATTACCTTCATTATATTATATATTATTATTCGAACCACGTTGCCGTCAGCAAATTAGGTATATTAATGGAGTCAGGCGTTACTTTGCGGAAATCCATCAATCACTATATGGACAGTCAAAAGTTTTACTTAGCTAAGATACGCGACAAGCAAAATAATAACAGAAAATTAATAATGTGTGTTTTTCCGTTGGGTTAAGTAGATTTATTTGGAACTTAAACCAGAAGCTTACCGAAAATCGACCATCAATTCTCCACCCACCAACCACTATACACAACACCAAACACACATTATCACTTTTCGGTTGTCTTCCGTAGAGTCTACTATACCTGAAGATGCCTCGTGTTAGGGCGAAACACGTGTCGTTTACAAGATGGAAAAGTGATATTGTGTGTTTGGTGTTGTGTATAGTGGTTGGTGGGTGGAGAATTGATGGCCGACTTTCGGTAAGCTTTTGGTTTAAGTTCCAAATAAATCCACTTAATCCAACGGAAAAACACACAATATTAATTTTCTGTTATTGTTTTGCTTGTCGCGGATCTTAGCTAAGTAAAACTTTTGACTGTCCAAATTAGGTATATTAAATTCGTCTTAGTGAATCCCACGAGCCGCAAGGGAGGATGGAGGTCAGCCCCAGCAGAACCCTGCATGCTAAGGTAAGGCACCATAGTACCCGGGGGAACCCGATCCCGGGACGGTCGGCACGCTTGCGACTAGGCTCGCCCCCTAGCCACGCATCCATTGGCATGGCAATTATTATTATTATTTAATTAAAATAAATAGAAAACTCCATGAAGAAATTCAAAGAAATGTACCAGGCGTACAGAAATGCAACGCAATTAAATAAAAACCAAGATCTACGAGTACCTACCTACCTACTTGAATGTTACGATTTATGAATTGGACTGCGTCGTCCCCTACTTCCGTGGCCTTGGCCCGGTAAAAGTGCTTACACTGACTCCGACACTGTGTTACGCCTCGACTATTTCTTTGTGTAGACATGGACGTCTCGCTAGATGGTTTTGAAGCATTGTACGTTTCGTTTCACGTCACTTTCTTACGCAAAAATTATAATATGAACATATTGTTCATTTTTATAGAATTATATTAATTATTATAGAATTATATAGTGGTGGAGCCATGCTGCAGACGAATACTTTGTCAAGAATGGCATATTATTTGTCTGTAGCATGAATGGACCGGCTCGCCCGAAGAAGTACCCTAAGGGTCTGAGTGGTAGCTTAGCTACCGCGTTTCGTCCGGTGAGCGGCTGATTTCCGGAGGCCCGAGTAGTAGTGATACATTGATAAATGTATCACTATTGTAATTAAACTTTTTATTTGAATATATTAAAACCTTTTATATTATATTACTTCTTTTAAATTCGTAATTTTAAAATTTATCATACTCCCGCTGAAAACCGACGTTTGACTGGTGGCTTAGCTACCGCGCTTCGTACGGAGAGCGACCTGAGTTCCGGAGACCCAACACCCTTCCCCTCCCACTCCCGTTTCCCCTACCACGCCCATAATGTCACTTTCCTTAAAGGTCGGCAACGCTTCCGCACTGTCTATGACGCTGCGATTATCTATGAGCGGCGTTGATCGCTTTCCATCAGGTGACACGACGGCTCGTTTGCCTTCCTATCCCATAAAAAAAATTAATTAATATTGAATTATATTAATTATTATAGAATTATATATAATTATTTATTTATTATTTGACCTGAATTGTCACACTACAGAGCAATGACATATATACCTCCTTTTCACTGGTCTCTATTTTGTGCTATCTGTTTACAATCCTGAAGCAGGTGTTAGTTTATCCTGCCATCTCTTGCAAGGCCTGCCGCGGAATCGCTTGGTGTTGGGGATCCGCCTATGGTGGTCTTTGCCCACATTTCGTTGGACATGTGGCATGCATGGTCTGCCCAGTATACACACACACACACAAACAAACATTTTTTATGAAAGAGGTAAGGACGACCGATTGGCTCAGTGGCGGGGCCCTCCGCCCGCGGAGCAATGGTCGCGGGTTCGATACCCGCATCGGAATAATATGTGTACGGATTTATTGTATTACAATTCTGGTAACCCTCCGAATCCGCATTTCCTACCTTCATTTCCTGCTCTTTCCTCTCTTCTCTATCCTTTCCCTTCCTCTCCGCCAATCCACGGTCTGCCATGCCAATGGATGCGTGGCTAAGGGCGAGTTTAGTCGCAAGCGTGCCGACCGTCCCGGGATCGGGCTCCCCCGGGTGCTATGGTGCCTTACCTCAGCATACAGGGCTCTACTGGGGCTGACCTCCATCCTCCCTTGCGGCTCGTGGGATTCACTAAGACGAATTTAATATACCTAATTTGTTAAACATGACGGCGACTCCATTAAAATGGTTTAATTTAACTATATTGTATAATACACCACCACAATTAAACAATATGACTGATAATAATATAATATTATAAAAATGAAATAAAAATACAACGTCACTGATGTAAGTTGGCGGGAAAAATCCTTGCACTCAAAAGAGATACATTTAGGATATAAAGATATACTAATTGTAAATTAAAAATGAATGTGAACCATTAAGAAATACCCGCACATTTCATTCTATAAAAGAAGGACTGTAATCCAGAAAGGCAGAGCGAATCGTAATTCCTAACGAAGAGATTTTCAAGCAAACTCATAAAGAAGCACTTTTAAATATAATCCGGTAAAGATCGTTACTTTTTACGATGCCCGCCTTTTTCTAGAGATGAGATGAAGTTACTAATAATTCTAATTTAATTTCGCTTTTATATTCATTCCTTGGATTTCCTTTTCAATATTTCTTTTTATAAGATTAAATTATAAGCGAATATGTTGGTTCATATATTAGAAGTAAAATAGGATATATCGTCGTCACGTCTGTCTCCCATAGGGGTAGGCAGACACCATAGATCTCTATCTGCTACGATCTCGGCATAATTCTCTTGCTTCCACCACACTCATTATTCTCCTCATGACCTCCTCCCACTCGTCACGATACTTCATAACGGGTCTTCATCACAAATAATCAATTTCGCGCCCTGTTGGTAAACGTGTCGGAATGAAAGCCAACGACACGCTTTCTTTGAAGCGCTGGAACACTCAAGTCTATTTTAAGGACACACTTTAAATATTTGATATACATAAACACATACATATCGTCAAGCCTGTCTCCCGTAGAGGTAAGCAAGGACAAGAGATCTCCACCTGCTACGATCTCGGCACTCATTACTCTCCTCATGCAAGCCCGCCGGTTGAGGGTACACTTGACCTGGCATTTCTTTAAAAGTTCAGAAATTTGGTCAAGGTATGTTTTTCGCGGTCTTCCTCTACCCAACCCTTCCATCCACATTCGCAAGGCAAATTTCTTTTGCCAGTCATCTTTCATCCATCCTCTAATAGGACTATATCTATAGTAAAATAGGACATTTTTTTATATACTAAACTACCGATTTCTGTTTTTAATTCGTTCTTAAACTTAAGTCATAACAAAAGTTATGGAGGAAATAGAGAGTCTTGGTAACAAGATTTTTTTATGGGATAAGAAAATGAGCAGGCGTGTCACCTGATGGAAAGCAAGCTCTGTAATGATAGTGTATACATTGATAAATGTGTCATTAATGTATTAAAACGTTTTATTTAAATATTTTACTTATTTTAAATTCGTATTTTAAAAATAAAAAAAGAACTAAATTGTTTTATAGAAACATAATAAGATTATTAATGGAGTCAGGCGTTACTTTGCGGAAATCCATCACTATATGGACAGTCAAAAGTTTTACTTAGCTAAGATCCGCGACAAGCAAAACAATAACAGAAAATTAATAATGTGTGTTTTTCCGTTGGGTTTAGTGGATTTATTTGGAACTTAAACCAAAAACTTACCGAAAATCGGCCATCAACTCTCCACCCACCAACCACTATACACAACAACAAACACACACTATCACTTTTCCATCTTGTACATGACACGTGTTTCGCCCCAACACGAGGCATCTTCAGGTATAGTAGACTCTACGGAAGACACTTTTCGGTTGTCTTCCGTAGAGTCTACTATACCTGAAGATGCCTCGATTTTCGGTAAGTTTTTGGTTTAAGTTCCAAATAAATCCACTAAACCCAACGAAAAAACACACATTATTAATTTTCTGTTATTGTTTTGCTTGTCGCGGATCTTAGCTAAGTAAAACTTTTGACTGTCCATATAATAAGATTAGTTCAACTGACGTCTTTAGATAGACATATCACCTGTCTGACATAAGAAATTGAGATTATATATATTATATAAACCGTGACTTTTTAATTACCTTGTAAAATAAAAAATGTCAGTAAGTAAAATTCAAATATTATAGCGTTCCTACAAAAATATTGTTTTATGGGACTTCAAAGAAATCCTGTAAATATTACGCGACCAAATTAGGTTGGTTTGGATGCAGTTCATATTGGAATGATAATGATGTCTATTTGAATTAGCAATATTATATATTAAGGACATTTTTAATAAATATTTCATTAAAATAATTTAATGTATATCTATAATAACTGAATATATTACTTAATTTTCTCGGGTAATTAAAAAATGCTACGGATTTGTGATCTATCTGTTTGGTTTATCAACTTCTTCCATAAAACAAAAAATCTTACTTATATTTTTGTGAAAGATGAAGTTTTATAAAGTGCACGCCACTAGACACACTTAGAATCGCATGTAGTCTTTGGTGAACAGCTCCTTTAGACTTATGCATACCCCATACAAACGTGACCCACAAAAGCTTTTTCATCTTGGCTTTTCGTTTATTTTTATTTTCTAGTTTTTACTTACCGCTTTCTAGTTTTACAATTTTGAGCCTATTCACTCTTAGATAGAGTTGATTTTGCTCAATTTTTACACTATTTTAGTATTTGACTTTTAACCTTATGTGTTAATTTATCTCCTTTATGAAAAGTCAGAATGTGTCAAAAACGGCCCGACTGGTGGTTCATCAGGGGGTGCTTGTTCCGACGCTTATATACGGTAGTGAAAGTTGGGTTTGGCAGAAGAAGCATGAAAGCAGACTGAATGCGGTGGAAATGAGAGCATTAAGAAGTATGTGTGGTGTAACCCTGAATGATAGAATAAGAAATGAAGATATAAGAGAGCGATGTGGAGTAAAAGAAGGTGTTGTGACAAAAGTAGAAAAAGGGATGCTTAGATGGTTTGGACATATAGAGAGGATGGATGAAAGACGACTGGCAAAAGAAATTTACCTCGCGAATGTGGATGGAAGGGCCGGAAGAGGAAGACCACGAAAAACGTACCTTGACCAGATTGCTGAACTTTTTAAGAAAGGCCAGGTCAAGAGTACCCTCAACCGGCGGGCTTGCATGAGGAGAATAATGAGTGTGGAGGAAGCAAGGGAAGTATGCCGAGATCGTAGCAGATGGAGATCTGTGGTCTCTGCCTACCCTTACGGGAGACGGGCGTGACGATATGTATGTATGTATGTAATTTATCTACGTGTACCTATGTTGTTTATGATTTCAGCATTAAAAGATGAAGTTATTTATGTATTATGAGTGATGGACCTACGCTGCAGACGAATACTTTGTCAAAAATGGCATTATATTTGTCTGTAGCATGAATGGGCCGGCTCGACTGGGGAAGTACCACACTCCCTACCTGAGTTAGCTTAGCTACCGCGCTTCGTACGGTGAGCGGTCGAGTTCCCGAGGCCCAACACCCTCCCCCTCGTTCTACTCCTCCCCCACCCATTTCCATCCCCATAATGACACTTTCCTTAAAGGTCGGCAGCGCTTCCGCACTGCCTATAGCGTTGCGGATGTCTATGGGCGGCGTTGATTGCTTTCCATCAGGTTACACGCCTGCTCATTTGCTTTCCTATCACATAAAAAAAGAATTATACGCCATCACCGATTTACAATAGTCCACTATTACAGACCTCCCGCAAACGTATTTAGTTCAAATTACGGCTACACGCATCCAGTTTCTGCCAGCTGCCCTAAGTATTGTCGCTCCAAATAGCCGAAGGGCTATCGCAGACTACGTTTTCCATGACACGATCTCCACCCTCTTACTCCCCCCCCCAGTACTCTTTCACTCTAATATTCATCGCTTCAACGTTACATTTAGACCAACTGAATTACATTTAAAGTTTGTTACTCGAAGTGTTTTTTTAACTCAAAAAGCTATGTCGGTGACTATGAGATTTCTGATATTAGAAAAATGTTTGAATGTAAATTTGAATAAACATATAAGAAATTTATTTAAAAACTAGCTGATTCGGCAAAGTTCGTACTGCCTCAGAATCAATAAATAAAAAAGCTGAACGATAATTGCAGGATGTTTCAACTTTAGTTAAAAAATGTGGTCAAAACTTAACCAAAGAAATAAAAAAAAACTTCACTTTTGAATTTAATTTGATTTCTGAACGAATTTTAAATTTAATTGATTTCTGAACGACGGGACGAACATCAAATATTTGACAGGTAGGGATAGTTTCTAAGGGAAAACGAAATTGTTGCTTTTACTATATTCCTAATATTTTTATCATATTTACTCACCTTTTAAACCTTCCCTGGACTTCCCAAAATAAATCAAAACGAAAATTAGCCAAATCAGTCCGGTCGTTATCGAGTTTTAGCGAGACTAACGAACACGAATTGATTATTATATTATTGATTTCTATATTATTTAATAAGTGTCTTATTATTATTTAATAGTATATTATAATTATTAAATTGTATAATGAATGCCATTTATATTAAATAAACAATAATCTCATATCCCGTTACGAAATACACCAGAATATGTTTACAAAGCGAAGCTTTTGTATCGTGAGTGCATCGAGAGATATTCCATTTCACGTCAATGGTCATGAGCGATCCGGTTCTATCCGCCTACAAGCGGTTTGAGTTGGAAAATGTCCGGTTTATTGATCCGTTAATAATTGTGAAACTTGGCGTAAAATGGTTTCGTGTACAATATTAGCTGTTAAAATGTAATATAAATATTTTGTGCGCTTTTCACAGAAAGGAAAGTAAACGAAGGGGTAATTTGATAGAAATAATCACTATGAAGAAGGACGACCGATTGGCTCAGTGGCGGGGCCCTCCGCCCACGGAGTCAATGGTCGCAGGTTCGATTCCCGATATGAATTTATAACTATTTATGCCGCGTCTGGTAACCCCCCAATCCGCATATCCGTTCCTGCCGTTTCCTTTCTTCTCTATCCTTTCCCTTCCTCTCCGCCAATCCACGGTCTGCCGTGTCAAAGGATGCGTGGCTAAGGGCTAGCTTAGTCGCAAGCGTGCCGACCGTCCCGGGATTAGGCTCCCCCGGGTACTATGGTGCCTTACCTCAGTATGCAGGGCTCTGCTGGGGCTGACCTCCATCCTCCCTTGCGGCTCGTGGGATTCACTAACACGAATTCATATAATTAATTTGTTGAAAAATGACGGCGACGTGGTTCGCCACCCATCACGTCCTTGATTATCACAAGGGCGAGAAGCAACCAATGGATAGCCGTTTTGCTGCGATAAATGGAAGTGGATGGAGCTCTGTGGTCTCTGCCAACCCCTGCGGGGGATAGGCGTGAATATATAAAATATATATATATGAAGAAAACCTATAATATTAGGCATAGACCGATATTCTATGGAAGAAATTAGTAAAAATTTACAAACAAAAATGAAACTTTTTCGCTACATCTAGTTTTATTATGGGATAGAAAGACAAACGCATAAGTGTATCGTTTAATGGAAAGCAATCAACGTAGAGACATCGTGGCGTTTTCAGCCTTTGAGGAATATATCGATACAAAAAAGCGTAAACGTTGTAAATGACACGGATTGTATATTCAGTTAAGAAAAAAAATACTTCGTCGAATTGTCTGAGTCTCACAGCTCCACGACCAATTGGAATTTAGTACAGCGTCGAAACTGACTGTTTTTGAGTGGTCAGATACAATTTCTTTTAGAAATCTTAATAGTTTTCTTGGCTTTGGTAGTGAGTAAAAATTATTTTGCGGTTTATTGCGTTTTCGGTTTTTGCATCAATATAGTTTTGTTTTTTCTGGGTTCCAGTGTCATTTTGGAAATACCAACAAAGTTTTCACGGAGTGGTATTGCTTGTAATAATTTTGATAAACACATGATACTTCCCAAAGTGGTAAAGCCACGCTGCAGACGAATAATTTGTCAAGAATGGCATAATATTTATCTGTAGGAAATGGGCCGGCTCGCTCGGGAAAGTATTACACTCCCGCAGAAAACCGGTGTCTAAGTGGTAGCTAAGTTACCGTGCTTCGTACGGTGAGCGGCTGAGTTCCGGAGGCCCAACACTTACCCACCTCCCACTCCCATGACATTCCTTAAAGGTTGGCAACACTTCCGCACTGTCATACGCACGTCCGCACATAGCGCTGCGGATGTCTATTTGCATTTGTAATATTGAAACAGATTAAGATGGAACATAAGGTGGACTTTAATTCCACAGAGTAGTTTTGATGAATAAGAAATGTCCGCTTGAATAAATCCACATCATTTCTTATGAATCACACCGTAGTCCCCACTTGTCTGACCTTGGCCTACATAGAGTAATTCTAATGTTGGCAGTGCTGAAACTACAGCATCGTGAGGATTTGTGTACATTTTTAGCAGTAGTTTATTTATTTATAATGAAAAAAGCTGATACTCGTATTATTATTATAGATTTATTTCTCACATTTTTTTAATGTTGCTTGATATATTTGTATGTTCTATTGTATGGTCCTATTTGGGTAGAAGCCTTCTATAACCATTTCTCTCTGTCTAGGGCTAACTCATCCAGTATTTTCCTGCTGTTTCTATAATGTTTTTTTTTATGGGATCGGAGGGCAAACGAGCAAGCGTGTCGCCTGATGGAAAGCAATCAACGCCGCCCATTGACAACCGCGACACCGCAAGAGTCGCGGCAGCGTTGCCGGCCTTTTAGGTATGTATAGGCTTGTTTTTTGAAGTAGCTGATTCCACAAACTGGTGGTGCGTGGAAAGAAGTTACGGGAGAAACGCACCGCCAGTAGATCGCCACTCATCCAGATGATGGGGATGAAATTTTTCTTTACGGCGAGTTGTACGGTTGTGGAATTCGGCGGCGGGAATTATTCCAAACTATTCCTCGGAGCACTCCCCATGATAGAAGCTATGTTTTCTGCCCATCTTTTCTTTTGCTTTTCTTCACTCCTTTTTCCTGTTGGACCAGGCCATTTTGTCCTCGCAACATGTCCCGCTTATTTCCATTTAGTTTTTAGACAGTATTCGAGAGTATCTTTTATTATTGTCTACATTTCTCATTCCTTGAACTAATACTCGTATTTGGCGATCTAATTGGCTAAGTGGCGAAGTCACCTTTCGTCAATGGTGGTTAGATTCGATTCCAGTGGCGGGATATGTAAAATTATGCTCTAGAACAGACATTCGCCCATAACGCCCCCTTGTGGGCGCTGTAGTCTTACAGGGAGCGGTAAACGGCCTCGGAAAAATTTGGGAATTTTGAGCGAGGGAGCAATGGCTAATTCTATTTTTAAATGGGATGCTTAATGGGAAACTAAACGTATATTTTTTTTATATATTCACGCTTATCCCCCGCAGGGGTTGGCAGAGACCACAGAGCTCCATCCGCTGCCATTCATCGCAGCGAAACGGCTCGTCATTGGTCGCTTTTCGCCCTCGTGAGAATCAGGACGTGACGGGTGGCGAACCACGTCGCCGTCATTTTCGACAAATTAGGTATATTAAATTCGTCTTTAGTGAATCCCACGAGCCGCAAGGGAGGATGGAGGTCAGCCCCAGCAGAGCCCTGCATGCTGAGGTAAGGCACCATAGTCCCCGGGGGAGCCCGACCCCGGGACGATCGGCACGCTAACGACTAGGCTCGCCCCTAGCCACGCATCCATTTGCACGGCAGTCCGTGGATTGGCGGAGAGGAAGGGAAAGGATAGAGAAGAAAGGAAGGGGCAGGAAAGGAAATGCGGATTGGGGGGGTTACCAGACTCGGAATAAACATTTAAAAATCCATATAAATATTTATTCCGATGCGGGAATCGAACCCGCGACCATTGACTCTGCGGGCGGAGGGCCCCGCCACTGAGCCAATCGGTCGTCACCAAACTAAACGTAACCAGCCTATAGTCTCTTCAATTTTCTTACTCTAAGATTTAGGTCGATGACTTTAATACTCTGACGGATTTCTTCATGTAGAATCATATCCATCGGAGAAACACCGTACATACTCCAAACACCAGAGAAAATCATAGCTATCTGAGTCACATTATATTATGCAAAAATTCAACCAAATATTTCAACTAGAACTGGTTCTCTTTAAACAAATAATATACAAAGAATCTATAGATGATTAATGGAGTCAGGTGTTACTTTGCCGAAATCCATTACTATATGGACAGTCAGAACTTTACGGAAGACATTCACTTAACGATTGTCTTCCGTAGAGTCTACTATACCTGATGATGCCTCATGTCAATGTGGAAAAGTAGTGGTCTGTTTGGTGTTGTTGATAGTGGTTGGAAGGTGGAGAGTTGCTGACGGTTGTTTTTCGGTAAGATTTAGTTTGAGTTCCCCGTAAATCCACCTCTCCGCCATTCATCAGTTGTATATATAATAGGTCCACTTGTAATGAAAAAGGAGTATTAAACCAGACTCCTGTTGCATCACTACACAGTTAAGATACTACCTCTTACAATTTCATTTCAAAAGATTCGATGTTAGCATATTTTACTTGACACTGGCATAATAGTTGTAACTGGTTGCCATCAAAGAAAAGAAGAAGAAAAATGCTGCGTCGAATGGTCTGAGTCTCACAGCTCTACGAACAATAGAAAATTTTATACAGCATTGAAACTAACTGTTATTTTTAGTTAGTGATCAGATACAATTTTTTTTGGTTCTGGTGGTGAGTTCTTTTTGTCTGGCTTATCAGTTCTCTCCAGTTAGACTCATTATTTCATCGACCCACCTTACCATTACATCTTAGAATAAAGAAAATGATTTCCGGCATAGAATATAGCCACCCCACTCTACTGTAGAGGACACCGGCTTATATGGAAATAAATATCAGTACTTAGCTGTCCATTCTAGTTATAAAAGCCAATCCAGCGAGCATCTTAATTATAAAAAACAATCTATTTTCCTCAACACGTCTGCCATCCGAAAAATTTACAGATTTCAGTGAGTGACAGTATTAAAATGTTTGAATAGAAGTGTATAGAAGCCCATATATGTGTCACTGCTAGGCACGGGCCTCCCTGTTTCTGGAGGATCGGACATTATTAACCCACCACGCTTGTCGAATGCGGATTGAGTAGATGGTCAACCCACCTCCTCAGAATAAATATCTGTAGGCCATACATTTGTATATTTAACCTGATACGGGGATCGAACCCAGGACCATAGACTCCGTAGGTAGCAACCCCGTCACTTAGACAATTGATCGTCAATAGAAGTGTATGGTAAAAATCTGAACACTGGCAAAGTAAAAAAGAATTAGCAGTTCAAAAGAACTTTTAAGAACTTTTTACTACATCAAAGCGTTGTTCATCGATTTATACGAATGCATCGTACGTGTACTTATGCCAGTAATTGGCCACTCATCTTTTAAAAGCATTTGAACATCATATTCCGACCGCTTGTAGACAGTAAAACCAACGAGGGAATTTTATCGATGACATCCTACTGCAGGGAAGATATTCGAAAAAAGGTTACACGTCTTGTAAAAAAGATAATTAGGTATTATTTCTTATTATCTTCATTTCAGTTCATTGAAATCACATAAATTAATTCTATTTTTAAATTTCCTTTCCATTAGTCTATGTGGGCGTGCTAGAAGTAATACATGTTTTTATTTATTTTACGCAATAAACAAAACTTAATTGCTATATATTAACTTCATTACTAAACTCAATTATTAAATACTTAATTTCTTTTGTCGCGCTATCCGTTGGCGGACAATATTAATGTTTGTTTATATTAAACAAATATAATCATTTAACATGAGTTATGTAAAATTCATATAAAATATTTTCCCAATCATTATCAGGTTAAATTTCTTGGAGTTTTCTTTCATGTTTCAACTTGTGGGATTTTTTATTCAAGTTACATTGACAACAATGCGAAAAAAACTATAAAAATCCAGGTCTTTAACTGATGTTTGACTATCGATTAACTTTAAAATTGTTAATTACTATACTAATTTGACTATGACACTTTACTTACACAATTTTATGAAGTCATGCAGCTACGGGGCTCACAGATATCTTCCTCGTATTATAAAAAGCTTACAATTTATAATTTACCTTTTTTTATTATTTATATAATTTACCTTATAATTTCCGTGTTTTTAAATCCCGAGTAAATCCACTTTTTGCTTTTTCTTATGATGATTTAAAATTTCGTCCACAAATTATCTTGGACTTCGGTATTTTAGAAGGTTCTACTTTAGATAAAGTAATATTTAATCGTAAATTATCTATACTGGTTAGCTTTGTTTACTTATGCCTCAAAATTATTTAAAACTAACTGCGTGGGTTTTGTGGTTTGGATTTCAAAATTCGAAATCATGTTAAATCTCAAATGACCTCTTTAAATTTTTGTTTTTACTGGCGAAACATATGCTTTATTTATGTGAACCAGTGTATCATACGCAGTCTTATGAATAAAGAAATATATTATATTTTTATGATTCTCGTAGTTATCTTCGAGGCGCGAGGAAATATAAATTTTCGACTATCCTTAAAATAAACCAAATTTTATTATAAATACTTTTGTCAATCTCTTGATTTGCATTTGGCATGGATACTGAGTTATAATGACATTCGTAATTATGTAGTAGTTGACCAATTAGCAAATGATGCTATTAGTTCTAGTTCTCTCACTTCTCTCATGATTTACGTTTCTCAGCTACGGTAGATTTTTTATTCTTTTTGTGGTAAAAATGTAAGTATCCCTCTCCCAACCAATTTAAAAAATTTAATGGTTCATGTTTTCATCCTGCTTTTTTTTTGTGTATAAACCGTTTCATGCTAACAATCGAAATGTGCTGTAATATCGAAAATATGCAATACTTTTGTAATCTGATCTCACAGATATACTTGTTCATAATAAGATTACAAATTTATTTTTGTAGGAACGATCTCGTATTTGCTATTATGTCAGATAACATTTCTGATATCTATATCGACGACAAAAAGCGAAAACGCTGTAAATGACAAAGATGTAAAAACAAAAAAAAAATTTTGCACATTCGTATGAGAAAAAATACCGTTTCGAATGGTCTGTGTCTCACAGCTCTACGGCCAATAGAAAATTTTGTATAGCGTTGAACCTGACCGTATGTGAAGTGATCAGATGAAATTTTTCAGAAATCTTAAAAGTTCTTTCGGCTCTGGTGGTAAGTTTTCATTTTGCGGTTTACTACGTTTTCATTTTTTTCGTCGACATATAGTTTGTATCTATATATTTACTTACTGGCTCGTACTATGAGACGCTCTTTCTGTAATAATTGATTAAAAAATGAGAGATCCACGAAACAGATTACGACGAGGAAGCGATGTTCCATCCTTAATAACATATTTTGGACTTTCGGATTATGAATTATATATGCATACAATTATGAAATTGAAATTGAATTCCCAATGGAAGCTTTTTAGGTTAAAATAAAATAACATTTTACATAATTTCTCATATTGCTTTATATTCTTAATAGTTGAAATTATATATTTTAACATTAACACTACAATTATTGTATTAATTTATTATTAGTTATTTTATAAGGTCAGTCTTATAGACAACCAGGAAAAACGTTCAGTTATGTAGGATTACGTAAAATGTATTAATTAGAACAGGATAAAAAAGAATGCAAGATAGACCCCAACGGAGCGGCCTCCGCAAGCTCCTCTTCAACTGTTTTAGAGGGCCTGTAACACGGCGGACAACACACAAGCAAAGACTTGACTGAACGTGACACACCCAACCCTACATTACGGCAACTCAAACTAATTTCTGTGCGAACGTCTCTCGTAGTTATCGGTGCGACTGTTTACGTTAACCGCGTGTAATGAAAATATGTAATAGGCTTACTAAAAATTAATATAATATTTACTGTACATGGGATATTCACTTATAACAGTTTTTGTAAAATATTGATAAAACATTTAGAAATTAACGAGAGCGAATACCTCCCCACCTAAGATTGCGAGTGTCTAGTTTTTATTTTCGTAACCCCTCTCTAAATCATTACGCTTGATACAATTAATACCGCGTACGTATATAATCTCCAACATGTTAAGGGAGCCGCAGCCAACTCTCCAGGTACTGTACGATTTCGACTCGGGCCTCTATTAGTTCAAGAGAATCGTTCTCACTTTGTGGGTACATATTCGCGCAGTGAGCGGTACCTATAAACAAATTACATAATTTGCAAATGAGTTTGAAAAAAAACACAGTAAACCCTCCTACAACGCGGTACTCTTATAAATCGATTTCAAGTCCCTCTTATAACACGTGTTTCCTTCGTATAACGCAGTGTTTTTCCAAGTCATATATTTGTACTGAGTTTATAATAATTTGACAGTTCACAATCAAATTTGTTACGTTTGCACATCTTATAAAATTAAATTATTTTAAGTTTTTGTTTCTAGTTTTTAAGTTTTAGGGACATTGATAATACATACAGTGGTCCCTCGTATAACGCGTTTTCTTTTAACGCAAAACCAATCTACCACGTTGTAGTAGGATTTACGTAAAATTTACACTGTATGTATAATCCTTGTTTCTATGACTCAACAAGTAGGAACAAAAAGTTATTAAAATAATTGAATTTTGTAAGAACATGATGTGCAAACGTAAGAAAATTGATTATAAACTATCAATTCATTATAAATTACACAGTACAAATATACAACTTGGGAAATCCCCGCGTTATACAAGGGAAAACATGTGTTATACGAGGGACATGAAATCGCGTTATAGGCGGGTGTAATGTGTGTGTGTGTGTGTGTGTGTGTATCTCTCTCACCGTGTATATATATAGCCGGTGCATCATTATCCTTCGTAGTAGTAATACCGAGCGCGTGCCACGGGTCGATAGAACCGTGTACGAACACCACCCGGCTCGTCGATATATCGAGGCCACCGTACAAACTGTTCGTCCAACTCACAGCACCCTCTATGAAATCCTCGGTGAATCTTGAAAAGAAAATCACATCAATCGCATGCAGGGTCATCAACGCAACACTTTGAAAACTTATACATGGCAGTACGTGGGGCATATCAAAATGGCCGAGAGTAAAGAAATAACCTTCACGATAATCAACTTTTTTGTATTTATCGTGGAACAGTGTGCGTTCCACGATAAATAACAAAAAGATGATTGGTTAACTACAGTGCTAGTCATTCTGCTAACAGGTGTTGGCAGAATGACTAGCGCTGTAGTTAACCAACAGCATTAAAGTTGAGCCAAGACCTATTCTTTGGCACATCAATATTTTACTGCTTTTCTCGAAAAACACTCGATTGTCATCCGAGCAATGAGGGAGCTCGCGATGTCGTTAGTGTACATTTATGTATGCGGCATAAAACAGCCCTCCAAAAATATTCAAAACTCACTTAGACCCGAACACATCCTGACATTGTTGAGTAAAGAAGTCAAGC
This sequence comes from Baronia brevicornis, assembly GCA_031353405.1. Taxonomy (NCBI): domain Eukaryota; kingdom Metazoa; phylum Arthropoda; class Insecta; order Lepidoptera; family Papilionidae; genus Baronia; species Baronia brevicornis. The sequence goes on along the minus strand of JASFAT010000948.1, from coordinate 89,513 downwards.
GAGAAGTGATCTCCAAACACTTGCACCTCGCCCGATGATGTCTGGTAGAAACCGAATTCCGTACACGTTTGGTACATCCACTGTCGAGCTGAAATCACGTATAAATTCCAAACATTGCTTTCAGATTAAGTACATAAACAACTCCATAATAACCAATGTAATGCGCCCAAAGGTTACCATGGCATATATTTAACATAACAGGTAAGGGTATCAGTTCAGCCAATCCAAATTTAGTCGAATTAACAAATAAATACGGGGACTACTCCGAGGAATTGTTCGGAATAATCCTGCCGCTGAATTCCACTACCGCATAACTCGCCACCAGGAAAACTTTCATCTTCACCAACTGGATGAGTGGCGATCCAGTACGGTGCGTTTTACAAGAAACTTCTTTCCATGCACTACTATCCTGTAGAACCAGCTATCTCCAGCGGTGTTTTCGAAACGATACGACATTGGAACATTCAAAAAACAAACCTACGCTTCTTTAAAGGTCGGCCCTTTAAAGAAGCGTAGGTTTGTTTTTTGAAACGCTTTTGCAATACCTATGGCACTGCGAATATCGGTAGGCCGCGTTGATTGCTTTTCATCGGGTGACACGCCTGCTCGTATGTCTTCATATCCCATAAAAAAACGCGTGAATTATAATACATGAAATGGAACCCCTCAAAACGACGACGCTTTGGCACAATGACAGGCCTAGGTCCAGCACAAGCCCCTCTCCAACGCCATATCCCACTCATCTTTGCAGTATGCAACATGTTTCTTAAAGACAAGCAAAACTACAAGCAGTATTTCAGGTTTTGCACTTGGAGGGCTCCGGTTATTATTTATCAAGTGTAAAACTTGCTCATTTACCAACCTCTTTCATGAAAACCAACAGCCCAAAACTGTGTGTGGCGGTGTGTTGAGGTGTCAATATTGATCGTTTGCCAACTTCTTCCGTAAGAACCAACAACCCAAAGCTACAGCGAAATGTCTGATGTTTGATGATCACACTGGAGGCAGGAGACAAATAAAACCGGTTCTAATGACACCAAGTCTATAATTCATGAAATAACACCCCTCAAAATGATGGCACTCTGGTGCAGCACAGTGCACAATGACAACCCTAAGTCCAAAAGAATCCCCTCTCAATCGCCCTACCCACTCAACAGACGTGTGTTTTGGATTTTGCACTTGGAGGGCTCCGGTAATTATTTATCAGGTGTGTCAAGCTTGCTTGTTTGCCGTCTTCTTCTACAAGAACCAACAATCCAAAACTACATTGATATTCATATAGAGAACACGTTGGACGGCTGGTAAGGTCACTGCATGCAGTCAACACAAAAAAGGCTTTATTGTTTTGTTATGAACAATTTGATACCTCCTTCCGAGCCCCATGTATGATTGCGCAGCTCCTTGATCATGGTATCGTAGCTGTAATCCATGCAGCTCTGGTTGGATCTATCCAACATCAGAGAGTTGAACGCGGCCAGGCGTTTGTAAGCAGGACTATCCCCAGGCTCTGTTAGCATTTTGCACACCTACAATACAATGAATAATATCAAAAACTGTACATTATATTATGTGTATGTATATTATATGTACATCTATATCTGTATATTAGTCCACAACGGGCTATGATAGTAATGTGATGAAACCTCTTTTCATAATTATAGTTCTAGCGAGCAATCACAGGTGAACCACACCACAGTTTCGATCATTGATAAAGTAGCATGTTGCATAAAATTGTGGTGAACTTACATTCATGCCCATAAAATGTTATACACATAGTAAATGCAATATTTAATTTGTCTATGTAGGGATATGGTGAGTATAGTCCACAACAAGTTACAATAACTTTATGATAAAACCTCTTTTCATAGTTATAGTTCTAGCGAGTAATCACAGGTGAACCACACTGCAGTTTCGACCATTGATAAAGTAGCATGTTGCATAAAACTGTGGTGAACTTACATTCATGCCCATAAAATGTTATACATGAGTATAGTCCACAGCAAGTTGCAATAACTTTATGATGAAACCTCTTTTCATAGTTATAGTGCTAGCGAGCAGTCACAAGGACCCTACACCACAGCTTCATCCATTGATAAAGGAGCATGTTGTATAAATTGTGGTAAACTTTACATCCTAACACATAAAATGTTATACACTTAGTAAATACAATATTTAATTTAATGAGTATAGTTACAGTGTTGATGGTGATATTCCTTTGCACATTATTGTTGCTGATACGGTTATCCTCGTTGTACTGAACAACATCTGCAAAATCATCTGCAATCGAGCTAAAAAAGTTCCGTATGTCATTTTTGGTGGCTTTGGAAAATGGTGTACAAACCCTGAAAAAGTAGATATCTGTATGTTATTTTCACATCCTAATGTTCAAATATTGATAATATTGAGTATACTCACATTCAAATATGAGAAAAGTTGAGATTAAAATACAATGATTTCATCTTTTAGTATTATTGCCTTATTTATTTAAAGAAATGTTAAGCGCACGTAATATAAAAATATATCACTTGTAACCACAAAAATGTCTGTATATTATATTAAATATTGTTTAATAGCAGAGCCGCCAAAAAAGCAAGCAAGCAAGCATGCGGTTCACTTAGTGGTATACAATTAACGCCTTCCATTGACATCCCCCCGGCTAGATGGTGCGACGATCTGCGCAGTGCGGCTGGCTGAAACTGAATGGGTGTAGCCGAAGATCCGGCTAGGTGGCACTCCATGGGTGAGGCTTATGTCCAGCAGTGCACTGCCGCAGGCTATTGATAATGATGATGATGATGATTGACATCCATAATGTCAGGGATATCTCAAATGCATAGCCAGCCTTTTGTCGCCGCAGCTGCTTGTGGTATTTATTTGAAAATACCACAGGTAGTAAAATCAAATGTGATACAGAATATCAAGCTACCTGAATTCCTTCTCAACAGTGCTATGGTTAGCTTTCATCAATGCCTCTATTTGATTGTGGGCCAATTTCAGCTGAGATACACATTCCTCGCTGCCGGTTTTTTCACGTAATGCATTCACCACGACCTCAAAATATTCTAAAACAAAATTATATCAACACTGAATAATTCAAAACTATACATTTACATGGTATTTTTAAATTATAAAACAAATTTTATCGCCTTCAGTAGCTTTTGCCAAACAGATGAGATTAAACTGTGACATTGACCTAATTATCAAAATTTGTAACTCCAAAAACACATGTTTCACAATCTAAAAGAGTATCTGGTGAAAAATTCATATTTAGCACAAAAAATATGTCTTTGTATATCTTAAGTACGAATTATTATAAAAATTTCTTAAACAATTAAATAAAATCAGTTTTTTTATGATTTTGTAAAAATTACTCATATTGACATATTATACAAATTCTGATAACTGCGACCGCAGATAAATAATTATCTGATAAGTGTTCCATAAGAAATAATATTGCTAGAGAAAATAAAATGTTCACTATACCCATGAAGTTAATTTTAGCCAATAATGGTCCACTGGAAGAAACTGCTGCATGAACCAAGTGAGGGTATTTCATTCGGAGCCAAGCTGCTAGTGAACCTGGATATGAACCACCAAATGCAACCCACTTCACTCTCTGATTCAACTTCAACTTGTCAGTCATTGCTGTGATGAAATTTGCAAGATCTGCCAGTGCCTGGCTTGAAGTTAGATATTGCAAGTTTTTTGTACTCAGATCTCTGAAAACAAACATTAACCATATAAATGAATAAAACTTTAAACTTATTTTAAAAAAATCCAAAATATTAAAAATAACAAAAATTAGATAAAGTTTTTAATATACTAATTGGTTCAAATTTAAGAGACACGAAAATATTATTTATTATTAATAAAATATTATTATTATTGATCATAATCTAGCAATCAAAATCACAACATAATCCAGCGAGAACATCAGGGCCTAAGCTATGTTAAGGTAAAGAGATTCATTTACATATTTTATCATGCAAACTTATTTACATTCTATTGTATAATAGTACAGTATTTATTTGTTAGGAGTACTTAGCACATAATTTTTTCTTAGCACATAATATATAAAATTGTGTCAACTTACGCAGTGGGGTGACTTTCCCCATAATACCGATGCTCCAAATTTATACAGAGTGCCTTAAATATTTTGGCATATTCTATCCAAGCACCTTTCACCATCCATCTAGGATCAGCTGGCCCTTCTCCACCAATCATAAGAAAAATTGGACCAGGATTTTTGTAATCATAAAAACTGTCATTCACAAAGTAGCGCTACAACAAAAATATAATTTGAAGCATTTCCTGAGGTGTAACATATTGTTACACCTCAGGAAATGCTTCAAAGAATAAATTAATACCACTACATACATAAAATAATTATTCGTTTACTTTACTTAAAATGAACTTACAGGTGAAAAATCCATGTCATATGTGTTTTCAGTTATTATTTTATACAATAATAAAACTTACCTGTTTCCACGTTCTTAGGTCAGTAGAGCTCGTATGATCTAATTTTTGTTTGAACCATTGCGCTGATGGCAAATCTTCATCAGACGTACCACCGGGTGCTCCCAAATTACCACCTCTACTTCGTCCAAGCATAAAATGTTTACCACTTTGCACATACAAAAATGCGTTAAAAAAGATAAATATTAAAACTGGAAAACGCATAATGGTATTGTTAATTTATTTTGACCCCAGAAAATAATGGAAAAAAATATACTGCACAACTACAAAGTCCACTCGAAAATAGCCTAACAATAACAAAGTAGTGATGTGCTTGGTTTTTTTTTCTTTTCTTTGATGGCAATTAGTTTTAACTATTATGCCAGTGTCAAGTAAAATACGATAACATCAAATCTCTTGAAATATAACTAGCGTATCACGTTACCTCTTAATAAAATGGTGGCTATTCTACCAAAACCTTCTATGGACTTTTTCAGTCAACTTAAAAAGTCACTTCACTTATATGCCTTAATCGAACTATATTGTATAATACACCACCACAATTAAACAATATAACTGATAATAATATTGGATTATGAAAATGAAATAAAAACACAACGTCACAGATGTAAGTTGGTGGGAAAAGTCCTACTAGTTTTTAGTTGTAATCAGATTAGAATAATATTGTTTTTTCTTTCTTTGATTGCAATTAATTATAATTATTACGTTATACCATTGTCAAGTAAAATATAATAATATTAAATTTCTTGAAATGTAACTATTCAGCTTGTCGCGTTACATCTTGATAAAATGGTGGCTATTCTAATAAAACCTTCTACGAACTTTTTCAGTCCACTTAAAAAGTTACGATACATGCATTTATTTCATATCACTTCACATATACGCAGTAATCAAACTACGATATATTGTATAGTACGCCACCACAATCAAACAATATAACTAATAATAATATAACATTTTGGAAATTAAATAAAAAAGTCACTAATGTAAGTGGATAGGAAGAGTCCCAGGATCTCTACACGACCTAGGCAACGAAAACGGAACAATCGTGGAATATCCAGACAATGTTATGTTAAATATCATTATAGAATAAAGGTATCATGTTTTCAATGATAGTCGATCTAAGTTTCATACTTTATCAGGTATAGTTATTTCTTCGTTGATTTGATTCGATATCAAGTTCAACTGACTTTGAATTTGACTGGGTAATTCTAAATGTATGTCCATATGACCATTATATATGTCATTTTTAAATTACTATTTCTTGAATTCCCTTGATTTTTCATAATAGTGTTTGTAATTAATAATGTCATTCCTGTGTCTAATGAGTTAATAATGTAATTTAAGACTTCAATTTGTTTAGACATGTTTTGCAAATGATTGGTAATCATTGCTACATTACTTTTTAAACTCTTTTTATTATTTTTCCAGTAAATATGATAATTGTGTGGTATTGTGATAGTTCATATAATACTCATTGATAATTACTTATTTATAATATAATTGTGAAGTACGTTATGGCGCAGGCGAATCTGCGTATACATATATTTTCTTTTATAGGATTCGCATTGGCTGACATCGATAAAATATATAGAGATACGGAGTGAATCGACATGTTGAGAATTTATTTTTTCCTAACTCCATGTGATATTTAATTTTCTTAAAATGGAAGTTATTAAAGTCGCAATAAATAAAAATGGAGTCAGATTGGAAGGAGATTAAGTTAATCAGAAACATTAATGTCGACTCTTAAAATATGTATATGTGACTATACTAACGATTTATACGATTTATTTAAACATAATGAACTGCCTAATTTAATAAGAAAAAAAACCAACTCAAGTATCCTTGAGAACATTAATAATAAATATGCCGTCGTCAAAATCATATATATATATATATATATATATATATATATATATATATATATATATATATAATATATATATATATATATATATATATATATATATATATATATATATTCAGTAACGAGAAATTCACGATATTTTATCATTTGTTTTAAATTTCTCACATTCTTAATAAGTTCTAGTTGCTCTAACAAACTTAGTCGTAAATTTTTATTACATGAATGTATGAAACACTTGGTATAAACAATATTTATCTATGAGCATGTATTTAGCGTTACATACACTATATATAAGCTTTTAAATTTTAACTGTCTTTTGCTTTAAATACAATTTTCACTGTTATTCGTCTTGAATGCAATTAGGATACCGTTTCTTTGCAATATATTGGCAACCCTGTTAGAAATTGGGTTAGGTCAAACTAGCTATATGTTTTTTATCATCTTCCACGTGGAACCGCATACCGCAAATAATTTTTAGTTATGTATTTGAGTTTTTGATTAGTTACTTTGTTTATTAATAATTCAATAAAATACTGCTATCTTATCAATTATATACTGTGTTGTCTTATTAATTATATACATTGCTTTATTCTATTTATTTTTTATTCTACTTCGTTTTTATTGCACAATTCTATTTAGCTTCAGTTTTAGCTTAGGGTAAAAGGAACATTTAAGATGGCAACAATGCTTGTGAGTGCGATCGATTTCGATTCGAACAGCTTATAATAGTTTAGTCGTGCGTGTGTATTGGTTAGTGTTTGGCGGGTTAAATATGGCTCTTTTCAGGATAACAACGTCTAAATTACTAGAGACACAGGTATTTAAGAAAAAAAACATATAAAAGTACACAAATGAACATTGTTAGATTTTATTAAGTGTGTTTTAAATATAACCTTACTTGTTACATTTTGAATGTGAAGTTATGTAACGAGATTAACTATTTTTGGATTTATTGAACGCAAATTAAATTTCTATTAATTTAATTACAGGATTTCTTAAGAAATATAGTAACCTCTTATTTATTTCCTTATATACCCAAAAGCTTGCGTCTAGCGAATCAATACCATTCTGACTCATTCAAAATTACGTACTTTGCTTCGTCGACATCTACATAATATATTAATATTATTTAATAAGCGCAGCATTTTATTGCTTTATAAAACATAAACATATATATTTTATTGTTGAAATTAAATGCAACATTTCTTATATCCTATCGTTGTATCTTTCCATGCATTGAATATAATTATTTGAAAATCGTGCTGTGATACTTTACGTCAATAAGCAAAACATGCACATCACCATGGTAATTTGTGTAGTAACCTTCATAGGACGTTTTAACACGATGCTATATAGGTATCTATTCAATGTTTCTCTTTTCATCTCTCATTAAATAACCACGTTACAATTAATCGCCAAAAACGTAATGTGAGACCTGTTTCAATGCGATCTACTGGTGTAATATATAAATAGGTTCCTAATATATATATTGATACTCCTATGTATGTCTTATATCTAAAAATGGATTGAGTCTGCCATTGTTACATCACAATATCAGTAAAAGCAATCTGTTGATGATTACTTTTGCCTTTCCCACTGTAAATTGCTTCCAAATGTTTATTTCATAATTTTTGAACATGTGAAAATTATCAACCTTATCTTTGTGGCCATTATGCAATCAATAAATGTCAAATGATGCACTTAGTACTAAATCTTATATAATTACACTAGAGTAATTAGAATGCCCTGTGAAATATATTTAACAGTGTATGGAAATATGTTGTTAAGTTTATGGAAACAAATATAATTTCTTACTCTTCTTGGAAACAATTTATTGTTTCTTTATTTTTATCTTTATTCAGAGAGGGGACAACATTATTTGTTTAGTTTGTGTCATTTAATCCGTTGTATTGTATTCTGTCTGCTAACAATAAATTTATTTTTTCTTTTCATAGATTTTAATATTTTTTAATACAAACATACAATTTATTATTGCATTCATTTGATCACTCATATCATTATTTTGCTTAACCTCAAAGATTTAATAAGTTTCATAAATTAATCATTTTGTTATGGACTATGTTGATGACTTGGCGTGTTTCGTGAAGCTACGGCTTTATTCGTTCAACTAAACCATCCGTGTCATTGTCACGTGCGAACTATAAGACGCTCAGTGCTAGCGCCATGCCACTACTTTACCCTTTAATGCACATGTCCACATAACTTTTATGTAACGATAGTTTTGCAGTCTTTACAAAAATCTAGCAATCCTAAGCGAGCTATGAATTTTCGCTTTTTGGCGCCGATATATAAGTTTAGTTTACCTAAATTCATTATGTTTTGTAACCAGACCATAAAATGAGATTTAAAAGTTTTTACTTTTTAAATTGAATTCGTGGTAGCAAGACTTGCAAATCACAATTACAAAATAAAATTAGCATTAAACAATTTAAATTTTCACGAAACTTTTGTTAATGATACAATATACATATCAAACGAATAAAGAACTCCCTAATGGTGTTTGTCATGAGAATTAGTGCTGCCAGCCTTAAGATAATGACGTGGTCATAGAGTAAATTAATACCGTTATGTGATTATATATGTAATGTTTTGAAATGTATTGCTAGATGATGAGTTATTATAATAAAATATAAGAAATATACCTAATTGAGTGTTTGTTATATATAAATCTTCAAATTAAAAGAAACGTTTTCAAATAAAACACTTTACACGAGGCGCAGGGCTCCTAGCTCATGTGGAGCCTCGCCATTTGACTTTACTGTCTGATGGATAAACCACCCACATAACATTCGATGGACACACCAACGTGACTTACTTAGATAGTGATACATATAAGAGGTACAGTGGCACACGATACAATGTTATCATTCGATGAACTTTTAAAAATGCTCTTTTTTATGGGATAGAAAGACAAACGAGCCGGCGTGTCACCTGATGGAAAGCAATCAACGCCGCCCCTAGACTTCCGCAGCGCCATAAGCAGTGTGGAAGCGTTGCCGACCTTTAAGGAAAGTGTTATTATAGGAGTGGGAATGGGAGGGGGAGGGGTATAGGGAAGGGGTAGGGGGTTGGGCCTCCGGAACTAGGCCGCTCACCGTACGAAGCGCGGTAGGTAAGCTACCACTCAGACGCCGGTTTTCAAACGCCGGCTCTTGCCTATGTTCGAATTTTAAATATATAAAAATATGCTTTTGGTTGAAATTATGAAAACAAAAATACATTACTATATCAAAAATAAAAAAAATCTAGGTTATCTACAAGCCGCTACAATCCTTTGGGTGATTTATTACTTCGATACGCCACTCGTAATACGCCGTGTGGCAGTGGTAACCCCACACAAATACTTGTGGGTGTTGCACCAAAAAATTGCTGGTATTTTTTGGTGCAACTGCCTGAAAAATATTGGGTGTAAAAACTACCAAATCTGTAGCTGCGGTGGTGTTAATACATAAGTACCCAATTTCTTTGTAAACTGCAGCGACTTACAAGTTACTTACAGATCACTTTACAGAATACGCGCAGCATCATGCAGCAGGCTTAGCGCTTAAAAGTGCTGTTGGTGTGTGTTCACTTACTACGTTAATACATATACAAGTTAGAGCCTTTATTTGAATAATGTATAGGGGTTATCTCAGTTCCACGCGGTCCAATTACACGTACGTATGCACGACATACCACGTGCAACAGTTATTGTATTTTGCTTTCGTTACAATTTCTGTTACCGGGTATAATTCGAATAATGATTATTTTAGGCTATAAGTACTAAAACGGTTTTATATATTTGAGTGATTGATATGACTTTTTATTCTGTTTTAAACTGAGTAATTAGTGTGAAATGGAGCAAATACTACAATGGTTTTCAGTTGGTAACGCGGTCGTGTCATATAGGTGTTTACACGTTTTCGTTTTACAGACACACGTATCGTATATAAAGTTACTAATGATCTTCGTGAGGAAATGATAGCGACATTTTGTCTTCTACAATTCATTACCGTATCTATCTATCGTATACATTCCGTCACCTGAGTAGCGGCTGGTAGATGTAGATGGTAGGAAGGTGTCTTCTTTTGTTTAGTGTCTAAATATGCATTAAACATAACTTCCACACACACACACACACACACACACACACACACACACACGCACGCACGCGTCCACATAAACATGCACAAACACACACACGTACACATAAACATGCACAAACACACACACACACATACACACGTACACATAAACATGCACAGACACACACACACACATACACACATAAACATACACAAACACACACGTATACATAAACATGCACAACCACACACACAAACACACACTCACACACACACTATGCATTTGTGGTTACGACCCGTTGATAAATTATGTAACGCAAATTCTTGGTCGTCGTCGTCGTGACCACACTCGACACCGGTCAGTGGGCTGTGGTAAACCATCCATTAAGCCAATGTCCCAGTCGAGACATCGTCAGATCTATTTAACTGCTTATTGTTTAGGTAGGTTTTATTTCTTCATTTGTGGGTATATAATTAGTACATACGTATATATGTACGTGTATACGTACACTTTATCTCAATATGTCAGACTATACGTCACGCTATATAGCATCGTTAGTAGGGTTACTGATAAAATAAAATTAAATATTATATAATAGATGTATTCTACCCGTGATGATATTTATTCATAAATATAATATATTTAGAGAATGAATTAATTAATATAAGACAATTTAGCCAAAAAAAATACAATATATTTTAATAGATTATCTGAAACATTTTAGACATAGCTTATTTTAGTTGTTTGTACTAAAATAAGCTATGTCTAAAATGTCCTTTTCTTTCTTTGTCTTACGTCTAAAATCAAGTCAATATTTGTTTTGGAAAATACAAATAATCAATATTACTATGAAGTGTAACATACGTTTTCTTTTGTCCAACTGGTTCTTCTATTCTGCACGAATGATTTCGGTATTCGTTAACATAACATTATCTCGTATTTTCTTTATTATAATAATAGAAACTACTTTTACCACTGCCATGACCATAGTCAATGATTACTTTCTTGAAATAGTCCAGGAATACTCGTATGTAAAAGCGACTTCGAGAAAGAACGATTCAGTTAACATTTAAAAACTTTCTTCAGTTCTTCTCATCGCCCATATCTTAAAGCCTGAAGGCAAAATCATTCAAACAGTGTGTATTGCCTGTACTCTCTTACGGAACCGAAGGTGATTCGGTTTCAATAGTTCGGTTTAGTTTTCGGAGCGTCAGCTTAACAAACTCAAAGTCGCTTAAATATGCTGATAATTTCCGCCGAAGAACTAAAGTAATCGACATAGCTCTTCGAGTTAGCGAACTGAAGTGGCAATTGCCTGGGCACGTTTGTTGGAAAACCAACGTACTGGTGTCTTGACCAAACGTAGTATGGGGCAGTCCCCAGACATATTTTATTACGTATTTTAAGGTTATGTATAAAAAGGGCGGAATAGAGAAGTAATGATTGTGTGAACCGTAGCCAGCGCTTCGTTGCGCGGCGCCTCTAGCTATCTGCGCTTGGTTATTCTGGTTTCAATGTCCCTCGTGTTTTGGCGCCTGTTTGCACTGATAACGTAACGTTGTATATGTGTGTGTGTTTGACGTCACTGCGACGGAATTCCACGTTGTGCTAGTTGCGCTTTCTTCAAGTGGTGACTCGTACTATCTGTTAAAAACTGTTACCAAGCGACACACCGTGCACGCGATTTAAGTCACCAAGTGACAACCTGTCACATAGATAGCGAGGTGATTGAGTGAACGATGATTTGATAGGAGAGCGAGTATCTTGTCACTCATCAATCAAACCAAGGTCACGGCTGACAGAGAAATGTTGTGTTATATAAGCATATATATATGATGTCCTCTCTCGCAAAATCCCCCGTCCTGTAAATATCGAATGTTTGTTGATGCTTGTGTTTAGTCCTTTTTACCCTTTTTTATGTAAATATATTAAACAAAATAAAATTAAATTGTAAATATAACTAGTGCATGTTCTAACACAATGTAGATGTACATAGATTACTAACAATTTTGGAGTTAATCGTATCTTAAATGCTTGTGTTGTTTTTGTTTAACGGTTAATCACAAAATACCTATTACCTACTCACTTTTAATCTCGATCGTACCGATTAATCTCCTTCGTGTCTACTCCCTTTTACGTGACATTGGTGAAATCATCCGTGCTATTTTGGCACTATTGAAAGCCATTAATTCAAATGAATGAATGAATGAATGAAAGTATATATATATATATATATATATATATATATATATATATATATATATATGTATATATGTATATATAACATGAAAATGCATACTAGATAAATGCCATATAATAGATAAATAGACACTAAGTTGGGCGTGTTGAACAGGTAAACACCCGGAGGCCATACGCAGGCGCAGGCGGTGACTATATTGTTTAATTCACCTTCCTCGTTAAGCCGTGGCCTTGCACTACGAACGTTTTTTTGTAATAAACAGCCGCCGAGGCCGCGCAGACGTTTCCTGGAGGAAAACTCGCGAGTTATGTATGTTAGATGCTTGCGTAGTGAGCACTCAAGACTATGTCGTAGGTACAATGTAGTTTCCAAAATGTAAACAATAATGGACAAACACGAGGATATCTGTGGAGTTTCCTCTCGGTCAAGAGGAAACTCGTTATGAAACGTACAAACGTTAAGCTGATTTATTTACAGAATAACGTTTGGCAAAATGATTTTTCCTTACGTCATTTTTACTTAAAATAAATCATTTGAATTAAAGTTTTTAGTCTAATTGGCTCATTGGCGAAGCCATTGCTTTCGGCTTCAATGGTCGTTCGATTTCCGCATCGGAATTTACATTTGCATGGCCTATAGGTATTTTATTTCAATCCACCTTGAATAAGCGTGGTGGGTTTGACGTCCATTGCTCATGGAATGGGAAGGCCCGTACCCAGCTTACGTATAAATAAGCTGTAGAAAAAAAAGAGATGATATTTATGTTTCTTAATTTTTTAAATTCAACACAAAAATAGTTTGGGGTACATTAGAATGTTTATCAATAGGTACGTTATAGCCAGTCTCAGAACGTTGCCAAAAGACGTAGCGCACGTTACGTACAGTATAATACGTGCATGCATCGGTGACCGTATAAGACAATTACTTATAATAATTAAAAAAAGAAACAAATTAACAAACTTCTTTCAGTATATATATATCTCTTAAGAAATATAGGACACCGTCTTAAGAAATATAGGACCGTAGTATCGTCATTATAGGATCAGCCAATTCTTTCCCGTAGGCATGTATAGAAACCAGATATATATATATATATATATATATATATATATATATATATATATATATATATATATATATATATATATATATATATATATATATATATATATATATATATATATATATATATATATATATATATATATATATATATATATATATATATATATATATATATATATATATATATATATATATATATATATATATATATATACATTATTAAAGAATACTACCAATATTTTGATATACGATGTCTGGTAGTGGAATTAGAATTCATATAAAATAAAAATAGAATAGAATTCAGAAAGAATAGAATTCATATAAAAATATAAATAAAATTCAATTACTTTTATGAAGAAGAGAAGTGCGGATTTTATTTTTAAAAATTAATTTCTCTTAATGTTGACCGCCACGTCGGGCACACCTTTGGAATCTAGCCACAGCATTCTATGACACACGCTAAAGAAGTAACGTCGGGATGCCGTTAACATCACGGACGATATTTTCTTTTAGTGCTGAGATGTTCGTCGGGTTTGTTTGATAATCTTTATTCTTGAAGTAACCTCGCTAAAGAAAAGTATATAGGGATGCAATTCGGCGACCTGGGTGTCTAGGGTATATCGCCGAAACGGCTTATTAATTTGTTAACAAAGAAATCAGGAAGTTCTGTGGTCTCTAAAAGCTTGTAGAAGCCATGTGCGTGAACTGAAGTCAGGATGTTCTCAGATTTATATATTAAATTATCAGTACCTGATTCTGCCAGCAGACACCTTATATTTATTTGCTTTTGGCAATATAAGCACCTACGCAAAAATAACTAATCAAATATTAAACAATTATCTTTATTCACAAAAAATTAAAATATAACTAGCCATTTCTAAATAATTTTAAGAGGCATGCGTATGTTCTCCGAAGGGCCGGCAAGTGTGTATAGGCTACGGTGATCGCTTACTACCAGATAATCCGCATGTTCGTTTTGTATCACCTTTTATTAATTTATGTATGACCGTTTCAAACATATTCTGTTTGATTATAGAAAGTATGCGCTACGACAACTGTTCTGCTGAGGAATTTGAGCGCCGAACAAACCAACCTTAAAAATGTCCTCCAAGAGAAAATCCCGAAAGAGCAGGAGAAGATCCGCGAGTTCCGTAAGAAACACGGAGAAGACAAAATCGGAGAAGTTACAATCAACATGGTGAGTGGTCTTTGTCAGGAGACGGCTACTGCGGCTCTCTAAGGAGGGTTATAACCCAGGCAAACCAAACCAACCGGACGTACGAACATCCTCACATAACTATTGTGCGTGAGCTCGCGTACACCTGTAGTGAAAACAAGTTCTGTCGCCATCTGCTGTTTAGGAATATTTTTTTTTTTACAGTTAAGAACAAAATTTGATGAGACGATAAATTTGCTCATGGCCGGAGCTGACCGCCTACAGAGTCAATAGTTACGAGGTTATATAAAGGGGCGGGTCTACCTAAGGGCTTTTTGGGCTTAAGCCCAGGGCCCCGTGGATACAAAGGGCCCCCAGCTGCCATTAAAAATAATAGACGAATCGTAATTTAAGACTTGTAACAAACAATTTTTTTTTCTGATACCTATATACTAAACAACCTATACACAAAACAGGCCCCCCGAGTAGTATTAGCCCAGGGCCCCACAAAGTTACGACCGCCCCTGGTTATATATATATAACCATTGTGTATATAGCCTACAAATATTTATTCCGAGTCTGGTTACTCTACCAATCCGTATTAATGAATTAATGATTTGTACATATATTAATGTATGTATGTGTATGTGTGTATACTGTAGCACCGATGACCGTCGATTTATCATGTAATTATCATATAGTTGTGTACATCCAAAAGTCGACTTGTTCCTACTTTAAATATTCAAATACTTAAATTGTACAAACGGAAGTTAAATGCTGCGAAGGTCATCGTAACGTGGGAAACTTATATATTGTATACATTTTCATTTTGTATATTAGTCTACGAAGAACTGCTTTTTCCTCCACGTGTACATAGTGGTGTGTACTCTACGCGTGTTCTCGGTGTCCCCATGAGCCAAAGACACACCATGAGAGTTGCTAGCAGTAATCCAAGGGCGAGGGTTAGGTCAGGTTGACACTTCCGTCCGGCGCGCTATTGGAGGAGGGCTTCGTTGATTGTTTTGTATTTGTTGTATATATGTATGAAGGAGCTTATAATTGTTTAACGTGTGTCAGATGTACGGAGGCATGCGCGGCATCAAGGGTCTGGTGTGGGAGACATCCGTGCTAGACCCCGACGAAGGCATCCGTTTCCGCGGACTCTCCATTCCTGAATGCCAGCAGCAGCTACCTAAAGCCCAAAACGGGTCAGAGCCCCTTCCCGAGGGTCTGTTCTGGCTGCTTGTTACTGGCGATATACCCACCGAAGCGCAAGTTAAAAGTTTATCGAAAGAATGGGCACAAAGGTATGATATAAATTCTTTTGATTCATGATACTACTAATAATAATAACTATATTGCTGGACTTTCCCCGCCAAGTTATATCAACGACGTTTTTATTTCATTTTTACAATCTCATGTTATTATCAGTATATTATATTGTTTAATTCTAGCTTACTATGTGACTCAATATAGTTTTATCAAGGCATAGAGTGAAGTGAAATGAAATAAATGCGCGTATCGTGTTTTTTATTTTACTTGATTTAAAAAGTCCATGCAAGTTTAGTAAAAAGCTGAATTTTCATTTCTAGATACTTGATTATTATTTTACTTAACACTGACATGATAGTTAAAGCTAAAAATTACCATCAAAGAAAAAAAAACTGTATTGCTGTGTGGTTACCAGGATAGAATGGGGTCGCCTTATTTGGTGCCGTGCCGAGACGATGGTGGTGGTCGTATTAGGAGACCGTCTTCTACTACGCCCTAGAGTAAAAACTAATACTAGGTCTATACGTTATGGTCTCTAGGTAATATTATTAGTTTCTTTGCCAGGCTTGAGGATTTTGGCAATGTATGTATGTGTCAAAATTTGTTTGATTTTCCCGCAGCAGGCATTGCAAGTGTATGTAGTATAGTCTCGTTACAAAAATAAAAATTAGTTCACGTAGTTTATGTGCAACTTATATGTATCATGCATAAGTCGAGGGCGAAGACTTACAAGTAAACGGAAGTCAATAAGAGGAGTGAATCGTCCGACGCGCGTCGCCTTAAAGCAAACCTATACTCCACCAACACTAACAGACGTCATGCAGAAAATTAAATAAACTCTCAGGGTAACGAATAAAATAAACAATTTCATAACATGCAGACATGTAGCATAGATGTAGAGATGCAGATATGAATAAACAAATTATCACGTCAGTCGCAGCACTAGGTCCTCTCTCTATGACCGTGGATTTACTACAAAACGAATCGGAGGTGGATAGAAAAAAGTTGTTTTCGGCACGTTTGAAATATTTGTGATGCGCGGCACCGTCTCATTTGTTTCCAAATATAGCCAGGGTAGGTATGGTGCGGCCGGCTCTTAGACATAAATATGTCTCCAAAACAACAATATACAACAAAAAGCGAATCCGCTTCCAACTTACTGTGTATATCACAAGTAGACTTAAAGAAGGGGCGAGCCACCATTGCCTGCGACTGCTTGAGGGTGCACTGAGGTTCACTGGTGTCAGTCGCAAACTTTCAACACCTTTCCTATGGGATATGAAGGTGAACCAGCAAACGTGCCCCCTGATGGAGAGTACCCACCCGTCTGCAACATCTATCCTAGAAGCATTACCGGACTTTGACAAAATGTGTAGGTTTGATTTTTGAAGGTTTCAATGTCGTATCGGTTTCGAAATACCGCTGAATATAGCTCGTTTCTTAGGGCATGTATCTATGTAACGTATAGTATAATAGTAGCATTCAGCGACAGAAATGATTCTGAATAATTCCTCCGAATAAAAAAAATAAGATTACTTTAGGAAGTTTAGCAAACTAAAATTGTGTAAATTTTTCAGAATTATGTTATTATTATATATGTTTATTGATTATTCATTGATGGATAATTGATTATTTTTCAAATTCGAAAGTTGTTTGCATGTATAATCATATAAGCATATAAGGACTGCGACAACCCCGTTCAGCGCCACCTTCAAACTATTTATACC
This sequence comes from Baronia brevicornis, assembly GCA_031353405.1. NCBI lineage: Eukaryota > Metazoa > Arthropoda > Insecta > Lepidoptera > Papilionidae > Baronia > Baronia brevicornis. The sequence goes on along the minus strand of JASFAT010000948.1, from coordinate 71,661 downwards.
GATGGAAAAAGTGTAAATGCTACCATGTTTCATACTGAAAATGAGCGTTATTCAACGATGGTACTGATCCCTGATACTTATACGTCAACGTGTGCGTAACTTTTTTTAATGGCGTCAGCTGATAATTTTTTGCCAGTGTCAAAGTTTGGGAAGCTAATTCACGTTCATATTTTAATACTTAAAATAACTGTTTTTTTGTCTGCACACGCACAGGGCAGAGCTACCGTCCCACGTCGTGACCATGTTGAACAACATGCCCACCAAGTTGCACCCGATGTCACAATTTTCCGCAGCCGTCACCGCACTCAACAGCGAGTCCAAGTTTGCCAAAGCTTACTCAGAGGGTGTACACAAGTCCAAGTACTGGGAGGTGAGTGTTGCACACAGTTGTCGTTTTTTGTTCGTTATTCGTGTCAATCAATAAATTTCTACATTATTTTGAATCGATTAATCGCTGTCATAAATAAGTGCATAGTTAAATGTGATTAAATTATTCGTTATCAGTATTGATTAATAAACCAATTCTGATTACATACATTTTTCAAGATACTTTCGAAAACCACAAAAGTGAAATAATTGATGTGTGACGTGGGACTAAGCTATACTAGAATTCTTGTTAACCACTCCTATATTAAACACACCACTAAAATATGTTAATGTTTGTGCTAGAAGAATTATGGTGCACTTCAGTACTCCTATAGTAGAAGCGAACCCACAACCTCAGATCACTTTCGTGACACCATACGCTAGTTTCTTATGTACTACGTAGGAGACGTAGTATTTATACCGTATGCACGTGGGAACATCTTAGGTGGTAAATCGTAACTAGATTTATGACGAATTATTTATCATCAGAATAATGTATGTAAATAATAACAATTCTTTAATATCGATAAAAAATAATAATCATTATCGTACGGCATCCGCCGTACTGTTAATCTTTGGTTTTGGTAGTAAAGGGTGGTTGTGGTGGGCGCTGCAGTCCCTAACGTCTGACGTAACCCGGCTGCTGTTGTAACACCCCCCCCCCCCCCATTCGGGGGAGGTGGGTAATCATAACGAATTTCCCCACGTACACAAAAGAAAAAAAAGACGTAAGCCGATTGTGTTGGTCAACATAATACACGCTGATAGTGCTGAGTGTTGTTTTGTCCGCAGTACGTATACGAGGATTCGATGAACCTGATCGCCAAGCTGCCCGTGGTCGCGGCGACGATCTACCGGAACGTGTACCGCGACGGGAAGGGCATCGGCGCGATCGACGACAACAAGGATTGGTCGGCCAACTACTGCAGCATGCTGGGCTTCGATGACGCCCAGTTCACCGAGCTCATGAGGCTGTACCTCACCATCCACAGGTATGATCGGTGTCGCTATATGTACACATACACACATACGACAATCGCTGTAGCAGACGAGTGCTGGAGTGGAGACCGCGTCATGGTAAACGTAGTGTGGGTCGCCCCCCGGCTAGATGGTGCGATGATTTTCGCAAGGCGGCTGGCAGAAAGTGGATGCGTGAAGCCAAAGATCGGGCTGCCGCACGCTGTTGATGATGTACACACACATACACAATGCGAGCCTAATCGTGTTAAGATCAATTACTACACTACACTAACAGTATGTTGTATACGACTCGTATGTTGTATTTTGGATGTGCGTTAGAGGAGGGATGCCTTCCCCCTTCCGTTCTCCGTTTTTATTTAATTACCAGGCAATATTGTTAGCCAAACGTTGCTAAATGAAGGCTAATACTAACATATAGACAATATATTTGCCTTGCCTTGCTTTAGCTACGTATCGGTTGCCTAGTTGGCTGCGCACGCAAGCGCCAACGTTTAAAGAACTCATTTTACATAGCTTGACACAACCGGCAGCGCCTTTGATTTGTGTAAAAAAACCGACACTTTCGGTCCGCCCGCCATAATGCGGTTGGCTGCTGATTTGCTGAACGTCTAAAAAATAGAACTTGCCTTGCATCGACGTGCGTACGCTTGCGTTGGCCTAAGCTCGTCGAACATATATTGCCTGCTTTAAAGCCAACATCGAGCGTCGCGCCATTACATGTGTATGTACAAATCTATGTATAAAACGTATCCACGAGTGTTTCATTGCACATTATCGAATTACACCGTGTGTATGTGTGCTGCTCGTGAAGCAAAACATATGCGATCATTTATAACAAATAACTGACGTATACAATGTGAAAATATATGCAAGCACACACCCGCGCGTGTTTGTATGTTGATATGTCACCATCTGATTAAATATCTTGTAGAGCACGCATTAAAACACTTGTCCTGCGGTAGCTTATAGATATCTGTTGATGACAAGAGCTGTTACCGTCACACACTCGAGTTTTCAAAGATAAATTGTTTAATTCTTTCCCGAGCTGTTTGGATATATATATTATTTAATACTGTAGATAGTTGAAAGTGTAAAAAAAAGATTTTACAAGCTGGTACTATGTGTATCACCGACATCTATATGCAATCAATCGACAACCAAAGCCTTTATATACGGAGAAATAAAGGGGGGTTGATGGTGCCTTTGCCCGACGACGAGTGTTAGGGATCTCTTCTCGAAACTCAAACACACTTACGTAGTAACTTCATTTATTCTAGATATTATTGCACCGTATTTAATGAATAATCTCAACTCAGAAATTCTACTAACCAAACCCTTACGTATTGGAATAGATCTAACCTACGTACAGCTAAATATATAAAAATATATAAAAATATATAAAATGTGTTTGGACAACGAGTATTGTGATAAGGCCATTTTAAAAAACGGAATTATAATTAAAAACGATATTTATTAAATAAAGTGATCTAATTAGGATGGCAAGTGTAACGCGCGGATGATGGAATCGAACTGGCTTTGAATTAAGACTAAAACACTGAGAGCAGTGAAAAGTGCTGACTAGGCCATAGGGTTGTGAATGACGAGCATTATTATATACATGCAACAGTACGCGTTAAGCGAGAAGAATGGATTTTCTTTCTCCACCCAGCGCCAACCGCCTTCACGAATAAACACAAGCATTGTTTTTAAATGTTACTTTTATCACTGTGCGTGCAGCGACCACGAGGGAGGCAATGTATCCGCCCACACTACGCACTTGGTGGGCTCGGCGCTCAGTGACCCTTACCTCTCGTTCGCCGCCGGTCTCAACGGGCTCGCCGGACCCCTGCACGGCCTCGCAAACCAGGAGGTTCGTATTTCTTCGACATCTCCAAAGAGTACTACGCCAAGTCGAAACTCGTATGCCTACAGGAGCTTCTAAAAAATAATATCGATATTTTATATATAATTACAGCTATTTTAATCAAATTTACAAGTAGTTCAATTATTGTTAGGTAAAACATGCATAATTTTATTATATATTTATTTGTTCGTTTTCAATTTCCACTTAGTTAGCGGGGTGTTCAACAGAATAGCTTCAAAAGTGCGTTTACCTGGCGTTATGTAAATCTGAAAACTTTTTAGTTTCTTAATATTTTTTATGAAATTTAGAAACATAATATTAAGACACTGATAAGTGATTTTCCCTTAAAAACAGTAAATGCCTATAATAAAGTTGGCGTAGTATTCCTAGGTGGTGTCGATTTTGTTTGCTTTTTTTATGTGATTTTTATTTAATTAGTGATTAGTTTAATAGTAAATAAACTATATTGAAATCACTAAAATAGTTTTCCGGAAATAAGTGAATGGATTAATAATTGCGACCAAAATTTGTTACATCATTGCAAGCAACAGAAATAAGGGCAGACAGGTTATTATATAAACTCATATCTTAAAGGCCGGCAACGCTTCTGTTGTTATTAAAAAAAATATTTGACAAGATATATGATGACCTGTGTCAAAAGAGAAGAAGAAATAAAGTAAGATTAAAATATACAAAAAGACTAACCAAATTTTAAAGACGCAATAAAAGTATGCAAGTCATTAAAATGGCAATGGACAGGACATATGATAAGGAAAAGAGAGGAGAAATGGACAAAACTAGGTCTCAGAGTGGTATCCAAGGGATGTAAAAAGGAGCAAAAGGCAACTGACAAAAAAGATGACCTCAGAAGAATTGCAGGCAAAAGATGGATAAGATTAGCAAAAGCTAGAGCGGCATGAAAATCTTTGGAGTCATGGGCGAAGGACAAGCTGTCGAAAACCTTATTAATCAATTATAATATAAATAGAAATTTCATTTATTGTATATAACCTATGTATGTGTGTGTTTTATGCAGGTATTGGTGTGGTTGGAGAAACTTCGCAAACAGGTCGGCGACAACTTCACAGAGGAACAACTGAAGGAGTTCATCTGGAAGACACTCAAGTCCGGACAGGTTGTGCCTGGATATGGACACGCTGTGCTCAGGAAAACTGATCCTAGGTGAGAAATGTTTAACTTGTTCACAAACGTATCACATACTACCTCTAACACCAGTGAAGGAGAATACATGCTTGTGCTTGCTTGAATACAAGAAGGCCGTATTTCATCGAGCTCTCGATGAAGAAATATATCTGTTTGTGTAAATGTCTGTGCAAAATACGGTGTTTGCTGTGTTTCACCAGGCTAACGCCTGCCTGTACACACACGTTTATTCAGCGTGAAAATTTACTGTTAATTCGCCGTGTATAAGCACGGTTGTGAGTGTTGTATAGATCATTGTAGGAGCTTGTTGACATACGCGGCGACGCTATTTCGCGGCATGGTTTAATAGTGTTGTATCGCAATATATATGTATCAAGAATCTCTAATTACATCATTGCAAGAAAGACCTGTGATATAGGATAAGACTATCGAAGATTATAAAAACATTTTCCTAAAATTCGAATTATTCAAAACGTTTTATATATACCATAGTACGCAAGGATGATGTTTTTCTCATAAGGATTCATGGAGAGTCTATCGCTTCGTGCAGGAAAATCTCAACTGAGCGTAAGGCGGCCTTTGTCTCGACCGGTAGCTTTGCCATACCATGTACAAGCTTGTATGTTTTATTAACTGTACTACGTGTTAGCCGTTAGAAAACCTGCCGTATACAAGAGGCCACCGCAACATCCTGATACCGTTTATTATTATTATTGTCAGTGTGAGTGATAGGTGATATCTCGTCGCGCAGGTACACGTGCCAGCGCGAGTTCGCCTTGAAGCATTTGCCCAACGACCCGCTGTTCAGACTAGTCGCGGCCGTCTACAAGGTGGTGCCGCCGATCCTGACCGAGCTCGGCAAGGTGAAGAACCCCTGGCCCAACGTAGACTCGCACTCCGGCGTTCTGTTGCAGGTAATACACCATAAAAGTTATCGCTGCGTATTGAGACGGTGCCACAACGTAAATGTCACGATACTTTTTCTTTAATTAAATATACTATTATGCAAGTGTTAAGTAAAACGTTGTATTTTTTTAAAAATAAAGGTATTATTATCACCTTTATTCACATATTTCTCTTTTAATAACAAAATTATTAATATAGAAAAAATCTCTATAAAAATAATATTATTACTAGGGTTATTAATTCTTCGTGGCGGTATATACCAAGCATACGAAGGACTATACATCCAGATGCATGCAGATAGGAACCTCACGATCATAGCCATGCATAATATGGCTGCTGTTTGAATTGTTATCATTATTATCATATTTCTCTCTTAATAACAATATTATTCTGTCTATGAACTTTGTTTATTAATAAATATTATCTTTCATCCTGAAGATAATGTATCACCAACCTATATAAAATTATCTTTTTTACATTGTGTCCATCCTACGGTTGTCTGGAAGGAATTGCTATTAGCGATAAGACCGCCATTTGTATATAAATAGTGTGTAGTTCATTTAGCGGTAGAGCCACGCTGCAGACGAATACTTTGTCAAGAATGGCGTAATATTTGTCTGTAGTATGAATGGGCCGGCTCGCCCGGGGAAGTACCACACTCCCGCAGAAAACCGGCGTCTGAGTGGTAGCTTGTCTACCGCGCTTCGTATGGTGAGCGGTCTGAGTTCCGGAGGCCTCCCCTTCCCACTCCCACTCCGATTCCAGCTCCCACTCCCCCTCCGATTCCCAGTCCCCCTCCCACTCCCACTCCCATAATTTCACTTTCCTTTAAGGTCGGCAACGCTTCCGCACTGCCTATGGCATTGCGGATGTCTATGGGCGGCGTTGGTTGCTTTCCATCAGTTGACACGCCTGCTCGTTTGCATTCCTATGCCATAAAAAAAATAAGTATTACAATTAACTGTTTTTGCTTACGATATAGAGTATATCTATCTACTATTAATATTGAAAAAAATCTCTGTAAAATATTACTAGTGTTATTAATCCTTCATGTGACGGCATAAACCAAGCACATGAAGAATTATGCACCCAAGGAAAGGAATTTATTATTATTATAAAAAAGGTTGTTGAACAAGTGTAAACAATTAACGAGTTGTTGTTGTTGTGTACAGTATTACGGGCTGAAGGAGATGAACTACTACACGGTGATGTTCGGCGTGTCGCGTGCGCTCGGCGTGCTTGCCCAGTTGATTTGGTCGCGCGCGCTCGGCTTCCCCATCGAGCGGCCCAAGTCCTTCAGCACCGAGATGCTCATTAAACAATTTAACAAGTAAACGTCCGCACTGTAACACACCACCACCGGCCCTCTCCTCCCACATATTACCCCCCCCCCACACACACACACATCAGACCCACACCCCCACACCGCACCCTACCAGTACACGCTACACGTGAAGCGACTTGTTTAAGGCGAACGGTTAATTAACAATTCCACTAAGTCATATGTTGTTTGTTGTTTAAGTGAATCTATTTGTAAATATTTTGTAATAATGTGTTCATAATCGTGGGGTTAATTTCAATTTACTTTTTTATATATATGGAATTTCAGGTTTACAATAATAATTGATCAATTAGGTAAATATATTATTTATATGTGATATTTCATTCTTGAAAAATGTAGTAATTATTAATTATGACTTCATTTATGGCGCGCGCGTCGTTTTGTGTACAATCAATCGGTCGATCGACCTCAAGCATCGATTTTCTATATCAATTATTCTATTCTTTTTTTTTATCTATTTGCCAAGCAGAGTTTTAATAAATTATACATTTTTATTAGAATTAAGATTGACAAATCATGTTAGATGCATCGTGCGTATATCCACACGTAAGAGCCTACGTCAGTGTGTTGCAAATAAAAAAATGTACTAGGGCAGCGGCAATCCGATATATAATCAGTTGAAATGAATTTGTATTTGGTTCATACATTGTAGTGTTAAGCGTAGTGCAATGCACTGTATTGACATTTTTATTATTATGAATTTTGTAATTATAATTATCATTTTTTTAATTTTATTTTTACAACTATTGAGAAGCTGTACCTTTACATACAAGCCTAACTATGTACTTATATATGTGATTCAACGTGTAGTTTACGACATGTATTTGTATAGTTAAGGAAAGGTGGAAAATTACATTTGGGACAAAACGAGAGCGCGATCGTGGTGTGACATATATCGGCGCCGCGCTTGTTAGAGTAGTGTTAGACTAGCGCAGCTCCAGGAAGACGTTATATAACTGTAATGTTTATTTAACTTTGTAATGTTTCGCTCGAGTTACGAATAGCCACGCCACTCCACATAACCGCAACACACCCTACAGTGTCACACGTTAGTGTTATTTTAAGCCTAAAACATGTGTCAAACAACATTTGATAGATTCTTAAAAGTAGTGATGACCCCAGAGTGCCCGCGATCTGTTTGGCGCGTACGTACTGTTAGGAGGTCCTTCCTTGCCTTAATTTTAATAAAATTAAACTATACACTGCAATGGGCTTTAATGTTAAAACAATTTCCACATATATAGTCTTTACTGGCGCTGATTTCCGAATTTTCGCGGAGCGTACCGCTCTTCGCGACGGACAGAATCTGACTCAACTTTTTGTACGCAATAAATTATGGAAGTAAAAATGCTGACCGAGTAGTTAAAAGACAGTGGAAAATATACAGGAATAAGCAGAATGATGATTATATGATGATAAGGGAACCATCTCGGGTTATAACAGTACGTACGCGCACGCAGCGTCGCTACGATCGGTACGTGCGTACGTACACTAAAACTCGACTTATCTGTTTGTTTAAGTTGCATTACACAGATACACACAACACACGCGCAAACCGTATCCTAGCTTTACTGCACGTGCAATGGTAACATTATTAATTTCGAATACAATTGAATGAAATATACGTAGAAATGCGCTGTGTCATAGATTTTTATGTTTTAATCACTACATTGTAGAACGCCGGACTCGGAAGTAATGTACTAGCGGAGCGAGCCGCGCGCGTGACTGACGTCATACGGGGCGTCGTTTTAGTAAATTGACAATACATTTGAAAATTAAAGTGCAAATAAAGAAATTTAAATATTTTAGAGCATTTTTATTTTTAAATTTGTTACCCATGATTGCCTGTTGATCCCCTTCCATATATAAGGAAACTGTTTCTCGATATACTATGGTTTGACTAGTGTTTTAAACGTATATATTCTTTCAAAATATAATATCTGTAAACTAGTAATTAATTATGTGAATATAAGCACGTCTCGCCATTAAAACTTAAAAGTTTGGCGAGTGTAGTACAACTACATAGGTTTGTATTTTTTTTTTGAATAATTAATGGTAAAATAAAAAGAAATAATATTTTCCTGTAATAACTTTTTCATGACAGTATCAATCTATTTCCCATGTTGATAGTTTCTCCGCAGATTGTTTACCTACTTCTCTCTCTCCTGCCATGATTATGCGCCCTTCCTAGTTTCAACGGGGTTCCAAGATTGAGGTCAACATGCAACCAACAAACCACGGATCTCGGGCTCACACTTCACTTATGAAGACGATGACCTTCATGAGATTGAAGGCGATGACCTTCATGAGATTGAAGGCGATGACCAATATTAAGAATGGAACCACATTAGTCCTCCATAGCCACACTCTTGATCGAGTCTACATCTTATATTAATTAGCCTTTAGCTTTTAATGTTTTAACAAGTAAAAAAAAAAAACTACAACTAACCTGTATCTAAGTCGGGACGAGTTACAGAGAACATCAACTTTGCACGAGGTTAAGACCCGGCTACCCACTTTAAAACAACATACGTGAATATAAAACACATGCTTCATATAGTCACGCACCTATGTTCGATGTGAAACATCTTATCGCGGGGTATGAAAGTGAAATTGTAGACCCACTTACAGGCCGTGAGCATACGGTACAGACCGAGCCGTCGTCTCTATTCCAGCTACGCTTCCCTCCACTCGTCTCTGCACACGAGTCGTAATTTTAATATTTCACATCTACCAAGTGTCCTATGACGCTTCTCTTTTACGTTTTTTCAATCGATGAATGTGATTAAATTATTCCTTAATGGAAATTAAATTAATTTTGATTACCAAGACGATCTCAATGGTAATTAATGCAATTTTAATTTATAAATTAATTTAGATTTATTGACTAAACGTAATCAGCGTATGGTTTCAAAAGAGCGTTAGTTGCACACAATATAAAAGTTAAATTGGAATGTTTAAATACATTTGTTACCTATCAGTCCATTTCTTGAGATAAAACAAGGTACGTCACCTATTTCGATTTTTGACTACACGTATACAGTTTCTGTTTAGTCGCCCTGCATAATGCATCGCACCTTTCAACCCGGGGGGTGTTCCACACTACATTTGCCAAGACGTAGTCTTCACTTCAACATTCGTCTCGTCCAGGGGTCGTCGGTACTTCGACAAACGTCGTTAACTAAGCTAGCTGTGTCGGTGACTTTAGTTTGTGAACGTAGGACTTCTTCATTTCAAAAATACCGAGCCCCTCCAAGCCCAAAGACCCCAAGAAGTGTCTTTAGTCGTCTCAACTTGTTAAGCAGACATTTCTAATTTCCACGTTTTGGAGAAATTTTAACCGTAATAGAATATAAACTGGACGCACTATTCGAAGACATCTTCGAAAGTAAATACTCGTTTTCCAAAAGTTCGTCAGAGGTATGAGCGATTAGAAGACTTGTCGAGGCTTCCTAATTCAGCATTAATTTTATTGGGTAGTTTCAGGCCAATTGAATCCTTCTCGATTATTGTCTCTATTTATTCGCCTTGTCTGCTCAGAGTAGACATACAACTTCGAGAATTTTACACAGGCCATGGTCTATTTTGGCTCAACACGATTATTACGATTTAATTTAAATTCACAGCCAAACTAACTCATCGAAAGGATTCATTTGGGCTGCTTAGAAAGTTTTGCTTTTGTTGTGAGCGAATTGATATTAAAACCTTCTATTTCTTCTAAGAGTGCCTCTCCGACTTGCGAAAGTTGGCAGCCAATTCAGCACAACTTTCCTACTTCTACGCGTGGTTCAACAGTTCTGGTGCGCTCGCTATCCCGGTCCACTCCCTGATATTACGTAGCCAAAACTTTCTTTTTCGACCAACCTATCTTTTGCCCGCGATTTTTCCTATCATGATCAATTGTAGCAACTTGTAGCTGTCATGTCTCATGATATGACCCAGGTACGCAACTATTCTACCTTTGATGGTCTGCAAAAGTTCACGTTTTCGCTTGACTTGTCGAAGAACCTCGTCACTGGCGACCCTTTGAGTCCAGCTAATAGCGAGCATTGAAACCTTGGACAAAATTTATTATTACTAATACTATAAATTATAATATTTCGCATTATAAAATTTAATGTTGAATAAGGCCATCGAATAGGTTTGTCAGAATTCTATAAACGAAGGGGTTTGGTATGGAAATAGAAAGAAAATTATTTTATAACAATTCCATTTTTTTTTAAATTATTATATATTGAAATAAATACACATACACTGTTATTATGAAATGAGAATTATGTTAAGCTTTAATTCTACATAATATTGTGTGTCGACATGTGTAGTTTTTTTATATGAGTTCATCCGTAATACTTATTAACAAACTGCAAGCGTGTTTCAATCAATCAATCGATTGGTAAAAATTATATTTACAATGCAGTAAAAGTATTTCATCAGAAACATTTCAACATCTGAATTAATTCATTATAAATATTCTTATGCGGCCTACGTTTTAAGTGTTTTAATAAAACCATTTTACTTAAAAGTTTTTATACCTATTTTAAGTCTCTTAAAGGGTCAAGCTAAATAAAACCCTTCCAAAATATGGGAAGCCGTCGGGCAACTATAATAATTGTTTTCCATCAGAGAAAATTATTTTGCGTTATTACTTTCTCCAAGAAATACCGTCTTTTGCATGTATTTTTTTTAATTTAAGCACATTAAATAAATATATGTTTTATATAGAAGTATACATAAGAATGTGGGTCAACGTGGACTTTATGTCCTCCAAAGAAGATGTTGGAAAAAGCATTAACTCAAGAAATCCCTGACTAGCGAAACAGCATACACCAGGCAAAAGGAGCATTAGTTTTCCTAGTCTGCTCGAACCTTTAGCCGCACAATGCTTCTGTAGTGTAATTAGGGTGTTATCTTGCAAAATGTCTACTCGTGTAGACGTCGGCTCGTCCACCGAATCTGTAAATACATATCATGGCATAATTAATACTCTTTTTTTATGGGATAGGAAGGCAAACGAGCAGGCGTGTCACCTGATGGAAAGCTATCAACGCCCCCCATAGACATCCGCAGCGCCATAGGCGGTGCGGACGCGTTCCGACCTTTAAGGAAAATGTAATTATGGGAGTGGGAATGGGAGGGCGAGGAGAAGAGGTAGGGGGGTAGGGTGGTGGACCTCCGGAACTCATCCGCTTACCGTACGAAGCGCGGTAGCTGAGCTACCACTCAGACGCCGGTTTTTTTTTCAGTGTGTGATACCTCCCCGGACCATTCATGCTACAGACAATTTATTAAACTTTTGAACTTTTGATATAAAAGCGCGTTACATTCAATTGGTTTTTGCCATGGTTGACGGCTGCAGAGCAAGTATTGTTTGTCGCGCGTAGCAGATTGTTTGCTAAAGGACCGCTTTCCTGTGAACGATTGAGTCCAGACCAAAAAAAGGGTTAAAAAAAATATTAAAAGATTTATTAACATTTAATGCACATTTACATTTAATGCACTGCCGTCAAAAGAGACTCTATAGAAAAATACTATATATATATATGTGTTGGGGTGGGATGAGTGATTGAGTTCGAATGCCTTCCACAACACAACAACTTCGCTTTTCTCTCCTTTTCATGCTCACAAGTTCACCTACGAGATGTCTTATAGCTCGAAGTACCAAATGTTGGGGTACGGATGGTATTGTGATTTAAATATTAATATAGTTACCGTAAGCAAACCCTTTATTATTCACAAAGATAATTGCTTTAAAAGAAAAATGTTTGAATACATCCGGTCGCGACAGTTGCCAAAGGTGCACTGATTAGTTAATTAATTGTATAAATTATTGTACTTTGTAATGGGTCGACGACTGGGCACGATTCACGTATTCGATGTCAGCATTACATCGAACTCGAAAATGAATTTGGTAACGTATCCATATAAAAACAAATGAGGGTTTTTAATAAATGTAGAAATGAGACAAGATGATTGACAATATTATCCTAATCTAAATGTTAGTAATAGGCCATTGAACTTATAAATAAAATTGTTTAATGAGGTTCACTGAACACCGAAGAAATTTCGGAGATAATAACTAGAATTTTTCCTAATCTCTCGTACTCAACATAATCCTTTTGATACTAAAATAATATGTTCATACCTTTCATATCTATACATTGCTATACGTTGTGTCAATTGAATATTACCTGAACGAAACAAGATGGCCGATTTAAGGCACTCGTACTCCGTCCGGTCTAGTTGACACCTGGCTATCTTATTTAACAGTTGATGTAATGTCTTCAATTCCTCCTTGACCAGCGTTTGTTTTGATGCAAATATCGAAGTTATTTCATCTGCAAAAATTGTAATTGTAAGGGAAAATAATTCAGTGTCGACATTTGCTCAGTGGCGGGGCCCTACGCCCGCGGAGTCAATGGTTGCGGGTTCGATCCCTCTATCGGAATAAATATATGTATTGACTATACAAATATTTATTCCGAGTCTGGTAACCCCGCCAATCCGCATTGGACAAGCGTGGTGGGTTAACGTCCGTTCCTCCAGAAATGAAGAGGCCCGTGCTCAGCAGTGGGACATTTATGGGCTGTTAAAAAAAGAAAACCATTTGAAAGCCTATATTACTTGCTAAAAACTCATACTATATAAAAAACATATATTTTTATGTTATTAAAAAATATGATATAAAAAAATAACACTCTAAAAACATAGATCGTATGAGAATTCGATTTAATTATACAGTCGTAATACAAATTCTTATGCCTGGATTAATAAAATTGATTAACTTAAAATTAAGTAAACATTTTTAGTTTTAGATTAAAACTAACCTAAATAGTATATGTAATGTATGGGACATCGTTAAAATCAATCAAATGAGCCCAAACTCGAGGGGGTTGTAACTTGTGACTGTAGGAAAGTTCCACTGTCACCCAACAGGCCCTCGCTTCCTGGCTACAATAACTAGTATTCCTCTAACAACCAGGACACGTCACCACAATGTAATTGTGCGTTTTTTAGTTCGCCGCATACATTCCGTTTCCGCATAAATTCGAGCGCGCAAAGCCTTTGCCCGCGGCTTTGCTCGCGTGGAATTTGGTCTGCCACATTAAGTTTCGTGACAGATCATTTTAAATAAATATATATATATTTTTACCTAATTCATGGTTCACAATTTTGGTCATAATGGCTTCCACATAAAAAGTATATGTTGTCGCGTATTTTTAAGACAAACAATCCTAGGGTACATCATCTTTGTGTAACTCCAATGGTTTAGGCAGCGTACGCCAAGATAGCTCTCAGAGGCCAGATTTTTTCCGACTTAATTGACGTGTATTGTTATATTACGACCATAAAAATTACATAAAATCATTACAAATTGTAGCCTATATGTTATTCCGATGTATAATCTATATTACTGTAAAGTTTCATCCAAATCTGTTCTGTAGTTTTTTTCGTGAAAGAGTAACAAACTCACAAACTTTCGCATCTATAATATTAGTAGGGTAGCAGGAAATAGGATAGGATAGGATAATAATAAAAAAATGAAGTATGTGTACATAATACAATTGCTATTGCTGATGCATTTTATGATGAGTGAGTGATGTGTAATGGGTGGATTAGTAACGTAACAAGCGGGAGCGTCACGTCGTTCACTCACCTTCGTCGAAACGGAAGGAGCGTTGCGCGGCGGTTAGCACAACCAGCTCCCGCCAGCTGCCGAGAAGAAGGCGCGCGCGTTCACCGGCCCCCAGGCGTCGCAACGCCGACAAACCGCTCGCCCACCGCACTGCGCCCGCCAGCAGCGTGGCAGCCGGCTCGTATGCCGCGCCCCACGACACCCCCGCCGCCGCATGCCCCCTCTGGCTGAGCTGCTCGCTTTCCTCGTAGCCCCTGCTACTCTCGGCTCCTTCCACCGTCCGTTCTCTCCGCGGTGAGCACTCCGACGTTTTACTCTTTTCCAAATTCAGAAAAATATTACCCTCCTTATTTTTCATCACGTAATACGCTGGCGGTTCAAACGTTGCCGGTGTGGATCGGTTTTTGATGGAATCTGAACCTTTAATAAATATATAAAGAAAAAATGAAACTGATTTTTTTTATAATGCAAGCAGCAATTTATAGTAAGGATCGAGCTTATAACCGTATGTACATACTCACGTGTACATCGTACGTTCAGTTCCAGTGGAGGATACTGAACTATTGATATGAATCATTTCCTAACACAAGCATCATAGATTTAGTTGGTACGATTAACAAGAATTCTATAAATATTTAAAATATACATACGCAAGTAGGTACAATGGTGTACGCTCGCGAATATATACACACACCAAAACAAGTAGAAACAACGAAAAGTACCCTTAACCAGCGAGCTCGTATGAAGGAAATGATGAGTGTGGATGAAGCAAAGAAAGTGTGCCGAGATAGTAGCAGATGGAGGCCTGTGGTCCCTTCCTAACCCTACGGGAAACAGGCGTGATGATATGTATGTAGAAACAACTGCAGCGCCTCTTTCCTTGCAGACTGTATCTATAGTCTGCACGTCTATTTCAGACGATGCACGAAGCAATGTGTACGATCTTACGTGATTGTACAATCCGATGTGTGATTGGCAGACCTTACCGCAGTTGCGACAAAAAAGTTCGTCGGGTAGTCTGGTCTGGCTAAACCTTTCAAAAATACGACTGTGGACCAACTGTCCCAGCTTAATGCAGGCGTTCGACCACCATTGACCGCCACTATAACGGGCTATTGATTTTGGTCGATAATTACCATAAATATTATATTGAATCATAAACATGTCACGTATACACATATGGCAGAATCGTTATTACCCTTGTCAGCTTCCTGTGTAGTATCTGTCGTAGTATCTGTCCTTTGCGCCTCCTCGGAGCTCGATACCTCATCTTCTTTAACTTGTTCCGAGAGCTGCGATTGTGGTGTCTCGTCGCAGATGCCACGTAGCGACTGCGGCAGGCGTGTGCAATTCAAATCGTAGTCCACCGCTCCTGTGGCGAGGTCGTCGTTATGGTTTCAGTTCATTCGCACACACCTTGACTCAAAATTACCAGTCGAACCATTATTTCTGACCAAGGTAGCAACGATGGGCACGATGTAACAAGGAGTGCGAAGAATCACCAGGAGAAAACTGGTTTCTATAACAAACTGCACCTGGCGACGTATTATGACGAGCCATAAATCTCGATGTAAAATTGTGAAAGATAAAATAGCGCGTTGTTGATATTAGAGTATTTCAAAGACAGGGGAAGGGCACGCCGGTCTTACAAACGGGCTATCTGCTCTGTTTATGCTCTACTATCAATAGGGACATAATCTTTTCCGAAATCCAAAAGTATTCCTGGTCAATAGCGTCCTCACCATGATGAAGAAATATCCAACGTATCAGCAAGAGATGCTTATTTTGTACTGCGGCAATTGAAAAGGTATAGTTTTAATAATAAAAGCTTTCTACTTAAGGTTTTGATTTTCTAAAAAAATATAGCGCATATATATATTTATATATATGCTATTTTGTTAATTGATCATCTTGCGGTCAGGCGATCCACTTGCTCTTTACCGTACTAAAAATACCAGATGTATACACAAATCCAATGAGCTCTGGAACATTATAAGAACATCATAAGACTCAGTAGCAACAATTATTACTTAGTTAAACTTGTGAACTAGACCATAAACCATCAGAGATCACGATTCCCAAGGTTAAGTGCACTGAAAGGCAATCAATGCATTACAGTAGGTACAGTTTATTTACTCTAAAAACTCTTACTTCAATACAAAGTACATTAAAAAGTCAAGCGTATTGGAAATCTGCAAGGCTTAAGGAAACGTACCTCACCTTATTCCAATACTTACTGTTGATCCCGGCTCCTCCAGGAAATGTGGAGTTTTCCGCAGACACGACAGGCGGGTAGAAGATGTTTGTCGGGAAGTATGCGGCGTGCGTTGTGCAGTGGAGTGGAGTGGACAAGAGCGGCGTCCTGAAGGGGTTGAAGGAGGCGAGCGTGGCTCCGGCGCGGAACGGGTCCGGCGTCGGCGACAAATCGTGAAAACAGTTCTCTAAGAACTGACTAGGGTTGCGCGCGTCGCTTGTGTGCGAAGCTATTGAGTTGTATGGGTGCGCCGTGGAGAATGCGCCGATGGACGGATAGGAGAAGAAGGATGGGTGACGGTTACACTTGTAAGGGGCCGTGTGAAGAGAGAGCTGGTGATGGGGTGCGAGCACAGGCCGTCTGGCCCTCTCGTGCTGCACAGCTGAAATGAAACGACCGCATAGTTACTGAACGTAATGTTCACGAATGTGTCCTTAACGGGCACTATTTGCAGATCGCATCGACAACGCGAACCTTGCATTGGCTCTTAGATGATATGGCACTTTTATATATAAGAATATACAAAAGGCGTTTGTGGACTAAGAGAAGAGGTTTTTGAGACCGTTGAAACCTGGGCTGATATGGTATATGTATATTTATTTTACTACCACAGCATAAATGCTGTTTCCAAATAAGTACTTTATTACTTATTTTTGTCAGTCGTCTCTTTCTTTGAGTTTAGTATACTCTATTTTTATGGGATAGGAAGGCAAACGAGCAGGCGTGTCACGTAATGGAAAGCAATCAACGCCGCTCAAAGACATCCGCAGTGCTATAGGCAGTGCGGAAGCGTTGCTGACCTTTAAGGAAAGTATCATTATGGGAGTGGGAGTAGGAGGAGGAGGGGGAGGGTCTTGGGCCACCAGGTCTTCTGTTAAAGAAGCCATATATAAATTACGTCACACGTTAAAGGGTGGGAGGCGTCAACAAAGTGTGACATGGTGTGACCAAGCTTCGTTTCCAATGGCTCGTAGGTGTCATGACATTAGTAAATAAACATTTTTCCAGGAAAGGGGACATCCATAAATTACGTCACACTTTAGACACGGTCATCAATATGTGCTTTCGTGTGACCAGGAGGGACTTGTCCCAAACTTCGTGATGTCACATATATAAATCTAAAGTACTAAAATTATAATCTTCGACTACAACGAAAATGTTTCATATAAAGTTTTATAAATATTTAAGAGAAATATATAAATAATTTTGAAAGTGATTTTTTAATTTAATAATTTATGTTTTATTTTGCAAAATATGTGAATGACGTCACAGCCCAGGAGGTTACACAAAAACGATTACGTATGACAAGGAAGATGGGGAGGGTCAAAATATCATGACATTCGTGTGATGTAAATTATGTCAATCAGTATATCAGTGCATCAATAATATGTGTCGAGTGTCGAGGTCCTCCCTCTGCAGAGTCAATAGTCAGGGGTTCGATCAATTCGATTCGTCCCAGCATCGGAATAAATATATGTATGGATTACAAATATTTATTCCTGAGTCTGGTAATCCCGCCAATCCGCATTGGACAAGCGTGGTGGGTTAACGTCTGTACCTGCAGAAATGGAGAGGCCCGTGCTCAGTAGTGGGACATATATCAATATCAGCCCGTGGCAGTCCACTGCTGGACATAGCCTTACTCAAGGCGCGCCACCTAGCCCGATCTTCGGCTACACGCATCCAGACTCTGCCAGCCGTCTTGCACAGACCGTCGCTCCATCTAGCAGGGGGGCGTCCCATACTACGTTTGCCGAGTCGCGGTCTCCACTCCAGGACTCGTCTACTCCAACGATTGTCGGTTCTCCGACAAACGTGTCCAGCCCATTGCCACTTCATTCTGCTAACTTGAAGAGCTATATCGGTGACTCCGGTTCTCCAGCGAATTTCTTTATTTCGAATTCTATCCATCAGAGAAACTTCGAGCATAGCCCTCTCCATAGCCCTCTGAACGACTTTGAGCTTATCAAGGAGACGGACCGTCAGTGTCCACGTTTCGGCGCCGTAAGAGAGTACAGACAGAACGCACTAGTTGAAGACTTTTGTCTTCAGACTTTGTGGTATGAGCGACGAGAAGACTTGACGAAGTTTCCTAAATGCTGCTTATACACTTATACTTGGATCCAATTAAATCTATAGTATTTTGGGGTCATCTTTGTTGGATGATAATCATATATGTAGTATCCTTATAATTAAAATCTCTTTTCTTCAAATTAAAATTTAATTTATAAAACTAGGAAATTTGAATTGTATTTTTAAAAATTTAATGATTTGTAGGTTAATTTTTAATTTTTTATATGCCGTAAGAAAATTTTTCATTGTGTAAAATATTACTATGGAGGAGCGGCATGTAGTGATACATTCATAAATGGATCACTAATGCATTAAAACCTTTTATATTATATTACTTTTTTTGACATATTTTTTTTTTATTTACATTCGTAATATTCAAATTTAAAATGAAAAAGAAATTGTTTTAAAACAAAACGTATTAGTTCAACTGACGTCTTAAGAGATAGACATGTCACCCATCCGGCATAAGTAATTGAAATTACATATATTGAAATATAATATGTAAATTGATAAAGTGTGAATAAAATATATAAATGTGCAATGAATAGAAGAATAAATTAATATCGTTTTGAAGAACTAAAGATCCCGGGTGTCGCCGTAAGAAGTACGGCGGGTACGCTACAGTACGTGTATACTTGGGTATAATAAAAATTAATATCCAGGTCAATGTGTTAGTTTGGTGAACAAAACAATTAATTGCTTACAATCTCTATATATTATCGAACGATACATCTACCTAGGTTCTTACATCAGGCTGACGGCTTACATCCGTTCTCATAGTCGCCTCCTGTGGCACCCACGGCAAGAGATGGGGCGGCCCTATTCTGTGCCAGGGGGCGCACAGCAAATGTACTTGAGTTACAATTGTGCAATAGACGTAGCTCGCTCGTAGAAGCATTAAATGTCAACTTACACCCGGTAAACATACGCAGTTTGGTTCGGTGTAATGTGATAATCTATGCGTCCTCTTCACCTGTGCGGTCACAGGAGACATACACACTATTATATAGGGTGCAACAACAAGGGACATAAATAAAATTCAATAACTTTTTTTTTCTTTTTTGGTGACAATTAGTTATAACTATTATGCCAGTGTCAAGTAAAATACAATAATATCCCAATGTCTTGAAATTTAACAAGTCAGCTTATCACGTTACGTCTTGATAAAATAGTGGCTATTTTACCAAAACATTCTATAGAATTTTTCCGTCAAAAAGTCACGATACACGCATTTATTTCATATCACTTCACTTATATGCCTTAATCCAACTTTATTGCGTAATACGTCACCGCAATTAAACAATGTAACTGATAATTATATAAGATCGATTCTTAAAAATATGTTAACATCAAATCTCTTGAAATAAAACTAGTCAACTACCTTTTTACCTACGGACTTTTTGAGTCAACTTAAAAAGACACGATACACGTATTTATTTCATATCACTTCACTTATACACCTTTAATAGAAGCATATTGTATAATGCGCACCATAATTTAACAATATAACTGATAATACTGTATCATTATAAAAAGGAAATAAATACACAACGTCACTGATTTAAGTTGGCGCGAAAAGTCTCAATAACTTTTATGAAGCAGAGAAATGCGGGGTTTTTGTTTTTTTTTAAATATTTCGTCTAAATGTTGACCGCCACGTCAGGCACACACTTTAAATCTGACCACAGTATTCTATGCCACTAGCTGAACTAGTGACGTCGGGATGCCGTTAATCTAGCGAACGATATTTTCTTTTAGTGCTGAGATGGCCGTAGGGTATGTTTCATTGACTTTACTTTTGAGGTAACCCCCCCCCCCTCCCACAAAGAAGTCCATAGGTAAGATCCGGCGACCTGAATTTCCAGGAGATATCGCCAAAACAACCTATTAATTTGTTAGGGAACAAATCACGAAGGAACTCCATGGTCTCTCTAGCAGTGAGTTGCGTGGCGCCATCTTGTTGAAATCGTGCGCGTGAAGTCGGGCAGGAATTTCTCTCAATATTTGCAGATAATCAGTAAGCATGCGTTTACTGATTATTCGACTTATTATCTAATTCTACCACCACGCACCCTTATATTATATGCTTTTTAAGTCCTTAGCTAATTACCAATAATTACATGGATCACATTAGCTGCACATTTGTGATACTTGAACGTCACCCATTTTCGAATGACTGACAAAATAAGAAGTCAAAAGCTTCGTTATCTATTCCCACCGTCGTGCGACCTGCAATTTTTGCGGTTTGCGAGAAACATATTAATAAAGCAATAATTTTAATTAATATCAGCCGCAGATATCTAGTTTTTACATTACTCTCGAATTTAAGAAATGTCCCATTTGTGTGGAAGTCGTACTATTGACTACTGATTTATAATACGCTGTGGCATAAATTTTTCACATCCCATATATGTCCCATTGCTAGGCACTGGTATCTTCCATTTCCAAAGGTAAGGACATTAACCCACCAAGATTGTCTATTGAGGATTGGCGGGGTAAACAGACTCGTAATAAATATCTTAGACCATACATGTACGTACATACAATTTACCTCGATACGGAGAATGAAGCGGCGGCAATTGACTCCATAATCGGCAGCCCCGCCACTGATAATGAAGACGCCAGTTGTTAATAAATAGTACCTAAAATAAAACTTATCCTACCTCTTTCTTTTCCTAACTTGGTGGGAAGCCCTATGTTAGGCAAGTAGGATACTCTCCCCATTCTTCTACTCACTTCGCTGTTCAAGTTAAGTTTGTGTCGACTACAAAAAAAATCACGGACGGAGCTCGTTGCGCCACACAGCCCTCTATAAACATGTTCGTGTGACGTGACGTGACGTGCCGTACGCTGTAATGACTACAATTAAATACCGCGGCTTGGATAACAAGTGCTGCGTAAACATGTCAGTAACACCAGCGCGCGGAGGAGGATCGCGGGGGGCGGCCACTCCATCTGTACACAAACAGCGACCGCGATTCCTGACGGTCTTATAAGGATTTTTACGATTACTTTTTTAATAAAATCCGCTATACATAGAAACGAATACAAATTAAAAAATGACAATTTATTTTATCTATCATCGTTTCTTGTAGCAGATTATACAAAAAACAAATGAGTGCAAACAGCCATCTTGGCCAGCGTATATGGCTTTTGAGAAGGCATTTGACTTCATTGAGACCTGGGCCTAGAACCCTTGCAGTGGTGCCAAGTAGATCATCGAAAATCGTCTTCTTTCGGATTTCTTACATGTCATTAATCTATGTCCAACTAATGCAAGAAAGTCTTTTCAAGCAGTCCGTTCAAGATTTTATATAAAAATATAGCGGCAACATATTGAGTACTGCTCTCACCTGTGGGTTGGAGCTCTCAAGTACCAACTCCTTCCACTTGACTATACTATTAATTTTCAGTAAAAGACATAGATGATGAAAAGATTTATCCACATTGATTTTATTATGCCGAACGTTTTGCTTATTTGTTCAAGCTCTTAGTGACCACACAGTTCCACCATAGGACTACCCACCGTAAAAACAAGTGCTAACCCCATCCATGACTTAGATGAATCCACTGCTGCTATCCACATAAACAGGGGAAGGCCCATGTCTCCTAATTTAGTCCTTAATTGTACCTTACTTAATTATATTGTTTTTCGGAAGTGAGATAAAATTTGTTAATAGCCCAAATTAAAGATTCATGTTCATTTGTAAATATATAATCGTTATTAAAAATGATATAGTATGAAAACTGATAAACGGATATGAATTGTTTGTGATGACTGATGATGATTGTATGTGTGTGTGTGTGTGTCTGTGTGAGTGTGTATATTATACGTATATCCAAATCAATTTCTGTGGTCCGCGATCTAACCACATTGGTTTTTGCTGAAAACCAGCGTCAGGTGCTCCAATAAAGCGCCTGGTATACGATGAATAAGAACTATTTTGTGACACTTTCTAGATTTTAATTACATTTCTTTTTAATTATTTTGGTTTTAATTTTAGCATTACGTTTTAAAAAAGTGCCACCAATAAACTCTGTTATTTGTAATTGTTACTTATTCGTTTTTCAGTTTCCATACGGTTGTATTTATTGTATGTAAACGGGAAGGCTGTGACCTCGAGGCGCTAGGGCGGGCGTCGGAGGCCGCAACACGGGCGCTCGTGGGAACCGCCGCGCCGCGTCGCCACGACCCTCCCGCGATCATTTTTATCACTCGCCACTTACTGACACTCGTTCACCGCAAATACTTCAAGTGTCTCCTAATGGAAAAGACATGCTGCCGTAGGAGGCCTGAATAAATACTTTATTGAGACAAGCGCCCCCTCCCCCGGCCCCCTCAAATCCAGCTCTTAGCGCCTATTGATCTCGCCAATCGTCTCACACGCGTGTTCACAATTTCCATGGTTGTTTAGTTGATATTTAACATTATATTAATGAGTATATGTCACGATACTTAATCGTACTAACGAAATAAAGATACCAATGAAAAATCCATTTGAATAAAGAAAATTTTGGGAACCTGACTTTATTGGCAATAAAGAAATTTAGATACCAATTTAAATACATGAGTATATATTTGGTATTCATTTTGAATAAAGAAATCAAAATTGGAAAGTTCTATATGTACATATATGCGTTAATTATTAATATAAACGATATAATGAATACCAATGAAAAATACATTGGTATACATTTGGTGTACATTTTGAATAAAGAAATCTTTGGAAAGCTCTATATGTACATATGTACGTTAATTATTAGTATAAACTATGTAATGAATACAATACCATATAATAAATAAAATAAAGAAAATTTTGCGAACCTTACTTTATTGGTAGCTACACAAGAAATTAAGATACCAATGAAAAATACATTGGTACACATTTTAAGAAATAAATCTTTGGGAAGCTCTAGATATATATACACTTCTACGTTAATTATTGGTACTAATGTATTTAGGATATCAATGAAAAATACATTGGTATACATTTTAAAAAAGAAATCTTTGGGAAGTTCTAAAAATATATATATACAATTCTACGTTAATTATTGGTACTAATTTATTTAAGATACCAATGATAAATACATTGGCATAAATTTTTATTATATAAATCGTTGGGAAGCTCTAGATATATATACACTTGTACGTTAATTATTGGTGCTAATGAGTATAAGATACCAATGAAAAATACATTGGTATACATTTTTAATAAATAAATCTTTGGGAAGCTCTAGATATATACACACTTGTAACTTCATTATTGGTTCAAATGAATATAAGATATCAATGAAAAATACAGTGGTGTACAATTGGTATATATTTTGAAAAAAGAACTTTTGAGAAGCTCTACACGTACACTTGTTATTTCAATTAGCGGTAGTGCACAACATGCAAAAAATTTCTACTACTTTGTTATATATACCTACATATTTTTAGATTATATAAAACGTTATATTTATCGCCTTCAAGGTATAATAATAAGTTGACTGTAACTAACCTCCAAACTAATATTCTCAGTTTTTCCCGCAGGTTAACTGGGAGAGAATGGACAATGGCATTATGTTTTTTTTATAGGATAGGAAAGCAAACGAGCAGGCGTGTCATCTGATGGAAAGCAATCAACGCCGCCCATTGACTTCCGCAGCGGCATAGGCAGTGCGGAAGCTTTGTCGATCTTTAAGAAAAGTGTCATTATGGGAGTGTGAATGGGAGGGGGAGGGGTAGATAGAGGAGAAGGGTGTTGGGCCTCCGGAACTCGGCCGCGGCGGTAGTTAAGCTACCACTCAGACGCCGCTCTGCGGCAGTGTGGTACTACCCTGGGCGAGCTGGCCTATTCATGCTACAGACAAATACTACGCCATTCTTGACAAAGTATTCGTTTGCAGCGTGGCTCTACCACTATTAAATGTCCGCCTGTGGTGCACTTTGTGCAAAAAAAGATTAAACCAATAAATTAATAAAAATATTATATTTTAGGTACTAATGTAAGATCTACAGGGATCCTTCTTATTGCTATTGAAGTGTATAAGAAATTCGTGTATAAAACGTATCTTTAGTTGTCCGTTTTGTTCGACGTTCGTGAAGCGGAACAAACGTTATCTTACCACGTATTCACCATGTGCCCATGCGTTCGACCATCCGACTCCACTGAGGAAATCTGGATATCCACTGAAGATATCCAGCTTGTTAACATCACCACATTTATATACCTTTCCGACCTGTTTGCCATTCAATACACAAGCAATCTCACCTTCCTTCCTCATATTCACCAGGAGGCACTTAGAGAAGCGGCACGCCTGGCACTGGTTCCTGCGACTCACGTCTACTACACAGCGCCCGCCCTCCTTGCAGACGTACTCCAGGTTTCTGTAAAACGCGATACTTGTTGAACAGGACCGATAGCTTAATTTTATGTACGCAAAAAAGCGAAAACTGCAAATGACACAGATGTCAAAGGTTTTTTATTGCACGTACAGTTCAAAAGAAAAATACTGCGACGAATGGTCTGAGTCTCGCAAATCTGCGCCAAATTGAAAATTTTGTAAGGGGTCGAAACTGGCTATTTTTCAATGATCAAACACAAAATCTTAAGATTTTTTGGCCAGGGTGGTAAGTTTTCCTTTCGCGGTTTACTAAGTTTTCGCTTTTTTACGTTGATATATACCACAAATGTATCATACATTAGCGTACGGTTACGTTTGGCTACGTACCTCCGGATACTCCGCTTGAAGAACCCTCTGCAGCCGTCGCAGGAAGGCACGCCGTAATGTCGACCGGACGCCTTGTCGCCGCACACGCGACACAGCACTTCCGGTTTGCCATCTCGCACCTCCATCGTCTGTCGTATATAGCAAACAGCGAGTTCCAGTCACACTTAGCGGCAAAATTTTCTATGTTTGTTATCAGTTAATCGTGTGGTAAAACATCAACAACAAATAACAATGCGCGAAGAAAAACCGCTTTTTTGTACACAAGAAATATAAATAAATAATCTTCTTTTATTTTTTAATGAATTTTGAACACATATCTTCGTATGCAGGTGTATATATTTACAATCCATAGGTAATATTCTTTAAAAAAAAAAGAATAATCAAATTTTAAAGAACTACTAATGTTTTGATATTACTTCAATGAATAAATAGGTAGTAAAAGTAAAAAAATGGATAAAATTACTTAGTAAGAAGCGAATCGACAAGTTTTTTACATGGCAGTAGCATCACTTGCTGGCACTTATGTTATTTTCTTATGCGTATATATGTATATTTTATGTGTATGTACATACATACACATAAAACATACATATACATATATACATATATAAATTCACATAAATACGTAAATACATACATATGTATTTACGTATTTATGTGAATTTATATATGTATTCGAAATTTGTATAATGTCTCAGTACGGGCCCGCCTAGTTAGACCTCCACCCAACTGTGTCACCTGTAAATTGTCATATATAAAATAAAATAAATAAATAAAATAAATAGCCTAATGGAAGATACGAACTTGCGAACACAGAACGTTGGTACAACCTTTATCAGCTGAGTATTATAATATAAAATAAAATAAGCCTTTATTCCCTATATCTATATTCGTATTTTTACAGTACTTATTACAAAATACAATAGTTATTTTTGTACATAGTTAATATAGATAATTAAAAAATAACTATTGTATTTTGACATTTATTTCACTAAACTAAATATCTAGTTTTTTTTTGATAACGTACTTGTATTTTAGTAGAGCTTGTCACTCGTCAAAGGCAATAACTGATGAAATATTCGAGATTCAGGAAAACAGACGAGTAAATACTTTGGTTTATTATATCCATACATATGATCACGCCTGTTTCCCGTAGGGGTAGGCAGCGACAACAGACCTCCATCTGCTACGATCCCGGCACACTTGGTTTGGTTTTGACCCAAAATTTATTTTGATCGTTACCTACACGAGGAAACTGCATCGAAACTATTTAAAAATATGCGCATAATAATGTGTTGAACGACAATGGCGCAATCAATTTGGCGAAAGTGTTCTCCGCGTGAAAAGAAAGCGTCGCGTCACGCCGATCGCGCTCCATTAATAATCGATGGATAATTCAAATTATGCCCCCATGCAGCGTGTGCCGGGATGTCACCCGTCACCCGTCAGCCGCAAGCCGCGGCCGTTGATGAGCGTTTGATAGGAGAGCCAGTATTGACAACCTGAAAGATGGCGCTGATCCTACAAGGAGCGTAAGATTATCGTACCTGACGAAAAATTATCGTACACAAATAACATAAAAAAGTATTAGTTATTAATAAAATCGATATTATCACTACTTTATATTGCGTCCGACATCTAATTTTTCGAATTTTATGATTTTCACACGCGTATGATTTTCACACGCGTATGATTTTCAGAAGATGGCGTGAAAATTTTGGCCCAACTAGAGATGCTTGCTATTTCTAATGTATCAGCCAATCCAGACAAAAGGAATACATCGAAAATATCCACACTATGTCGGCCTGTGCCGTTGGAAAGCTCCTCCATATTATGTAAACTTTGATTCCATGCAGAATAAAAAAATAGTTTTGGGTATTTCAGTATTACCGTACATTTACGATGAAATCACTATCGTAAATCGTACGTTGTTATGAAATTATCATACATGTACGATAATTAGCGTACGTTTGCCAACACTTAGGAAATCGACTTGGAGTCGACAGCGTATTATTGTTCATTCGAGCGTAGTCGGACAACTAGCATTTGCACACAAAGAATGAACGGCGTGAACAATATATACTGAAACAATTGAACACAAAATGTGAGATAAACTTGTTACGGCGTGCAGTCGGGGTGAAGTTGGAAATCGACTCGAGTTGCAGCAATGTACATCGTAGCACTCGTTGGAGTACGTGGATATTGAAATTTCTTTATATTCGTCGGATAGGATTATATTGTTTACTACTGCGGTCGCCAAACTTTTTGACCTCACGGACTAACTAATTCATAATCTTAATCCCGCGGACCACTAATGTGATATGATAAAAAAAAAACACATAAAATGTTAATAAAATGAAACTATTAATTGTAAAATTATGAAAGATTATTAATAAACCATAATAAAATAAACAAAAATTATTAAAACAAAAGATGGTTTAAGTATGTCAAACTTTTAACATTATACATTCCTAGCTACTCATCCTATGGCCAGTATGTACAGTATGCGATGAAAGTTTTTATAACTGGTCAGATATTGTTATGAGTTGAATTGTTTCAATGCATCTTAAAACATAACGTGATGAGTAAGTATTTTCCACATTTTCTCGCGGAGCACTACTTTGGCGACGGCTGATTTATTATAACACAAATAACTGCTATTTATTTCAAATAAATTAAACAACTGACATATTTTCAATTATAAGTTTATAATAAGAAAAAAATAAATAAAAAAAATAGTAAGTTTCTGTGTGTTTTGTACGTTCCATGTTGGGCGATTTGTTGCTTAGATGTCGGTGTATAGGACAGGAGTGAAGTGGAGTAGAGTGGAGAGGTGCATTCGAACCGCGTGCCCGCAGGAGAGGTCGCGGGGAGGTCCGCCCGTGTGTGGCGGTTCTCACGGGGAACGTGCGGCTCATGAGGCGGAAACAGGGCTGCGCAATGCATGTTCCACGAGAATAACGCTTGTTCGCGACTTAACATAAAAGCTTTACCGTCAAATGTCATACTAACAGTTAAAAGTTTCTAGACAATCAAAATTGTACTTCAAATCTTGCGCCGTAAGTGGACTCTCCGAAGGAACCCCGATCACATGCCCAGACGGGCGCTGAATTGGATCAAGGGAAAAGGAAGCCGACCCAAACACACCTGAAAGCGCTACATAGCGGCCGAGATGAAATCCATCGGGCTGACGTGGCCTGCAATCAAGCGCGTCCCTCAAGACCGATCCCAATGGAGAAGCACTGTGGACGCGCTCTGCCCCACCTCGGGGACATAGGACCATAAGAAGAAGGCAATCAAAAGGCAGTTCAAACAATAAAAGAAATGTATATGAGACGTATATTGAAAGAACGAGGGTGCAATGATGTACAACCCTGCATGCACAGCGCTGACTTACCCCGCTGACATTGTATGACCCGAAAAGGTGTGGGTGGAAGGTCAGTCGCGGTGTTATCCAGATGATTCCTTTACCTACAACCATTGCTTTCATGGTGTCTACTCGTAACCGCAAACAAGTTATTATTCATCGATAAATATAAATGAAAGAGTGCTTATGTCATCGAAATACCTCGAAAATCTACGACATAAGAATATGGAATACGTATTTGAATAATCATTATCATTCACATTAATTATCGGCCCACGGCAGTTTACCGCTCGACATAGGCCTCACCTAAGGCGCGCAATCAACCCAGATCGTCAGCTATATGAATCCAGTCTTTGATCTATTCCAACGGTTGTTAGTGGAATTTGACTAACAGCAACAGTTAAAATGATGTCTGATTGGCCGATTATGACGGAACTATCAAATAAAGGGTTTTTGTAACAATGGTAGGTGAACGAGAAGAAGGAAATACATAAAAACTTTAAAATATATAGAAACTTGAAACATAAACGTGTTAGTTACAATTCTCTTTCTCAAAAATCATTATTATAAGTCAATTGCTTTGGAGTTTAATGTATTGTCATGTATATTATGTATTCATTTTTCACACAATAAAAGATCACTTGGAAGTCTAACATAAAATGTAAAATAAATTACGATTTCATGTATCTTTCAATATCGATATCTATGGCATCGTAGATTTATCAAATCCGAGTGTCATGAAGATTACTTCTAATAAAAAAATTAAAATGTTTATATTTTATTCTTTTACTTGAACAAATTCTTTATTTCTATCTTATTATTATTATAGATCAATAGAGAATTCTATATAAAATGATTTATTTCTCTTTTCTATTTTTATAATCGGGTCATTTTTGAAATATCAAATGCAAAAAATTTGATGAATTTTTATATATTTAAATGTAAACCGTCACATTTACTAATAGAACAGGGCAACGTAGCTAATATCGACGTAAAAAATCGAAAACGCTGTTAATAACACAGATGTCAAAAAGTATATTCGGGATCAGAAAAAAATACTGCGTCGAATGGTCTGAGTCTCGCAGCTCAAAGAACAATAGAAAAGTTTGTACAGCGTCGCAACTGACTGTTTTGAGTGATCAGATAAAAAATTTTCAGAAATCTAAAAAGTTTTTTGCCTCTGGTGGAATGTTTTCGTTTTTTTGCCTCGATATATAAACGGTTTATCAGAAAACAAGCACGATTTAAGCATAAATACACAAAATATTTTGAGGTATAAGCACTTTAATATTTTTAAGTATATGAGTGTATATTGAACGAAATAATGACAGAACAATTTCGTTTCCATCTCTTTCTCTCGCACGCGATGTGCATTTAATTGACGCTGTCTCACACGCTCTGTTTGTTTTAGTGTTAGCGAAAAACTTCTACGTTCGTTGTCGGACCATCGCCGTGAAATGGGACCTCACAAAATACTTTTATCATAATTAGAGATTGTAGTCTTTAATATAATCTAAAAAGTATTTTATGACATAGGAGACACACAGTAATCGAAGAGACAGACTGTTCACAAACGATACACATAGGATAGCACAGCACGCCACGCCACGCGACAATCATTAGTAACAAACGAAACGTAGAAATTATTCAGCGTCGCCGAACGCTGACATGTTGCGGTGCGGTGCGCGGTGAGTGGCTGCAATTACACCGTATGTGCCTCCGCCGCTCGAAACATAAACACACACACACGACACGCTAATTATCTATTAATGTCGAAATAGCGGCTCGCCACTGTCGACTTTTGGAGGGCAGTTCTTACCATACCAACACAAAACAAAAATACGGAATATGCAGCACCTACATGCTGGTCGTGTAAACTTTTCGCCGTACTCCTAAGACATGTTATTGAAAAACAAAAAGAAAGAAGACTATTTGCGATTCCACGACGCACTTTGATCAACTTAAATAACGAATATAAAACAACGAATATAAAATAATAAAATAAGAAAAAAACGAATATAAAATAATAAAATAAGAAAAAACGAAAATAAAATAATAATAATTAAGATTAAATTATTTATAAATTTGAACGTCCAACAAGACAGGTTTAGGTAAGTGAGTTAAATTCAAAATACAAAAAGCAGCCATATTTTTCGTGGCTATGATCGTGAGAAGGTAGTATCTTTGGATGCCTAAATCCTTTGTTGGCTTGGTTTATCCCACCACAAAGGATTAATAATATTTTATATTGTTTATTTTTATGGTTATACTTTTGTTTAATAGGGAAACAAGTAAATGAAGGGAATAATAATAGGCAACTGACATCTACGATAAAATGTCAACTGAAATATTTTTTAGTTGACATTTTACTATAGATAGAGTGGTGTCCGCGAATGGTTTAATTCCAACTGGTTTAATTCACCATGTTGCCTACTTGGAACTCCGTAGCCATGCTCTGGTACCTAAAATGCAGAAGACGTTGGTGCTCGACACAACCGGTTTATATCGATAAAGGCTCTTAAACCATAGCCGTTTGATTTGAATGCTGGGACTACCACGTTTAGGGCGAGAGCCGAGGGTAATAATAATATTAGCAATATTGTCATCTACATTGGCTACTGCTCTACAGCGCGGCTGTATATATATCACAATAAGGCTCTATAGTCAGCACGAAGTCGCTGCGCGCCCCGACGCTGGTTCCCACTGGAGTCTACGATCCTACTCCTAACTTTTTTAACGGTTTAGCAGATGTGTTGCTTCCTATCTGGTGAATCGCTTGCTCATTTGTCTCCCTATTTCATAAAAAAGTAACTTTTACAAAATGATACCCTTGCAATATAAGGGCACAACCCGTATTAGGGAATCCCTTCCTGAGCGCTCTTGCTAAAACTGCCTTACATCCTCTGAAAAAGAACAAAATCCCACTTGATTCCCATAATGCGAAACGTGTAACCCGGCTATGGTTTTATTGACGGAGTCCTATATTTCTTCGTCGTACCGATAAGACATACCTTCCATATCATGGCTACAAAATAGAGTACAATTTGGAATTTTATGAACCTTGGTGTCACGTACGGCAGTACGCTATCTCTTACTCTATTTCTTTTGCATATCATCGACATGTTACAAATCAGTAGCATGCGTTGTTATGCGGACGACGGCACGGGGAATGCCTTATTTCGATCGTGCCATAATAAATTTCTCAGTCACAAGCCGAAGATTGTCGGAACATAAATGTGTATGAAATCTAGACTTCGATAAGGGTCAGCTCAACAGTAGTACAATTTAATCCCAAAAAGACAAGTTTGCGAGTTTGCCACTAAAGACCTTGGCGGCCTGCTGTCGGCGGTGTTTTCGAACTGACATTACAGTGGGACCTTCCAATAAGCCTTAAGGCTTTTAAAGCTGTAACGCTTCTACAGAGCTTATAACGTTGTAGTCAATGGTCGGCGTTAATTGCTTTCCATCTGGCGAGAGGCTTGCCTTCCTATATTTTCTATTCCTTCGGAAAACATATCTTGACCAAATTGCTGAAGTTTTTAAGAAAAACCAGGTCAATATTACCTTTAACCGGGCTTGCATGAGGAGAATAACGAGTGTGGAAGAAGCAAGGGATGTATGCCGAGATCGTAGCAGATGGAGATCTGCGGTCTCTGCTTACCTCTGCGGGAGACAGGCGTAACGGTATGTATGTATGAAATGTTATAAACAACAATACGTGAAAATGTCAATACTTCTGCGACCATAATACCATTTCTTCGGTATTTTCATTGCGACATGTTTTGGAGATAAATATCTAGACATAAAATTTCTCATGTTACTTGGTTTTAAAATTGTGTAGACGAATTGCCTAGATTACGAATACCTACGGGTGTACACAACAATTTCAAATCTAAGAAAGTACATGTGGCAAACTTAATTATTAGGCGCACATTAACAAAGACGAAAAAATAAATTAACTAGGTTAATTTATTACCTTACACAACTAGATATAAATATGAACTGACATAATAACTGTGTTATCCCATTCAATTCTAACACTATTAAATGATTTAAATTCCAACTATTATTCTCCTACGATTTAAATTCCAACAGTTTGTACCCAAAATAGTCGACCAGCATTCGGGCCATCCAACGATTCGGCAAGTCGCACGAATCGCGCATGACTTTTGAAATGTAGTTGCATATGTAAGATAAAATTTGGTTTAATTTTGTTGCATTTTTGATAAGAACTTTGTAATTAGACAAAGTAAATGCAATAATTGGTGAAAACATACCACAAAAGGTTTAGTCAACGTAATATAAAATAAATCAATATTGAAGATGTCTTTAACTTCTGACTAATTTAACAATTTACATGTAATAGAACTTAACTATAGTTTTAATTAATGATATGGCTATTCTATAGTAGTCTATAAATTCACGTTGTATCGTTTTTTACCATCATTTCGACCCAAAAAAGCGAAAAGGCTGTAAATGACATAGATGTCCAAAAAATGTAATTGGAAAAAATTTATATATATAAATCAGAAAAAAATACTGAGTCGAATGGTCTGAGTCTTACAGCTGACTGTATTTTTTTCTTTTTTAAACTACAATGTTTTCAGAAATCTTAAAAGTTTATTTTGGCTCTAGTGGTAAGTTTTCAATGTGCGGCTTACTGCGTTTTCGCTTTTTTGCGTTGTTTTATTTTGCTAAACAAATAATATACGAATTGAAAAAATTACTATCAAACAATATACACGACGGGCAAGGCACGTGATGATTATCAGTTTTGGCTCGAATATCCGACGAAAAGTATTATACGTATTTGTAGCTTAAGGGAAATCCCTTAAGCTACAACTACGTGTAATACTTTTCGCACACTATACGACATAGGACTAAATATTTTATAAAAATAAAGGCTCACCGAGTGTCCACGCGCGCACAGTATACAGCACAGCCCGCGGCGACTTCACCGGGGTAACATTGTAGACCCTGACTTAGTAGGGGTGGTTACATAAATAGGCGTTCGCTGGAGAGGCGGAGCGATATAACCGAGGGCAGAGGTGACATTAACCCGCTCGGCTCTCATTGGGCGGCTGATGTGGGCGGACACATTGCCGACAGAACAGAAGGAAAAGTGCCTTCGTACGCAGTTGCAATTTAATAGCGGCGCCACGTTTTCTACCGCCTGTACGTGTTATTTGTGACGCTGACGACTAACCGAAACGTTATCCAACACGAACCCGTACAAAATGGAATAGACTTGAGTACATCGCGCTGAGTTGATGTCACTTTCTCCAGTAACGAGTGTCCGCGGTCTGCTCTCCTCTACTCCTAATTTTTCTAATCTTCATAAAACAAAAAGAGGATACCTGCGAAATTAGTTAAGTCGTTTTTTCTTCGTCTGGAGGAAACGCCACGAAACGATCTACGATTCTTTTGAACCGGGGCAAAACCTGAAATTTGCGCCCTTTCTCTCCAGTATTTGATTAATAATTTCAAAAAATTCACAAAACAAATTTACTGGATGAGATTTTTTGTGACCGGGAAAATAAAAGCTCTTAAATAAATTTACACTCTTCAATACATATTAATATTGTAAATGACTTGTGCTTATGTTATATTAATAACCAGCGTAAAGATTTCAAGACAACGACTTAAAGATTATAAGGTTTATTATTGAAAAGTGTAAACGTCATTCCTTAGGTCCCAGAATTTTTTTCTACTTTGTTGTTAGGAGCGTTTATCTGGCCTTACAATAAAAATACAAAAGAAAGCTCGACGTGTAAAGCTGTATTATATGTCGAGCTTTCTTTTCCGCGAGAAAATATATTACGACAACAAAGTTCGTTTCATAGCTTCATTTATGATGGCTAGGATTGTACGGCCAGATAAATGTTCCTAACTCACTGTTGAACGCAGGTAGGTTTTAATTAATTTTGCTGATACTTATCTCAAAGCTTGCAAACCGGCAACGCTTTTGTGACTCCTGCGGTGTCGCGGTTGTTTATAGGCGGTTATTTCATCAGGCGGCACGCTTGCTCGTTTGCCTTCCTATCCCATAATATAAAAGATGTCAGTAATACGCGGGCAACTAATGTTAGATACATTCATTCGTTCGGTCATCTATTTGTTGATTTCAATTACAAGTGGAGATCGCTTTCGAAACATCAAGGCCCTGACAGAAGTCAAATGCATTTATATCTTTGAAATATTTTCATGATAAATAGAATACATTTTTTCATGGGACATATTCACAAATTCGCGCTTGTTGTTTTATTTCTATTAAAATTTTATCAAATACTACCTTAACATTTTTAAAAACAGCTGCATTGGCTCTTGCACGCAAAATGAATATGACCTCTCTTTGTATATAGACATATAACAATATGATTCCAACGCAGAAAGTTTTAAAAATAAACAAGAAAATAAATGTTTTTTATATTTATGACTGTCTGTATTTAATCTGTTTTTTGTATTAAGATAATTAAAAAACGGGCGCGATTGCCAACAATCCATGTGTCGGATTTTTCTGTTTCTATAATTTTTGACAATTTTTAATAATTAAAACTAATGGATGGAAATTAATTTACATAGAAGAGTTTGAGTTTAATATGAAGCGTTTCGCCGAGTACAATAAATTGAGAAATTAATTTCGTAGACAGTTCCAGTTTTACATTTAAGATAAAAAAAATATGATCACGCATGCAAAGTGGGCGCAGAGCGCGGGCGTTTGCGCTCGTAACTCTTACGTATAACTATGTTGGTAGAAGTTTCGTAGATGTCAGGCACATGCATCATGGAGTCAGTTTGAGGTATGAAATATTAAGCATACGATGTGATGTGATTGCAACGTACGGAGGGTTGGAGCGATCACTGCCACTGTACGAGCGAAATTGCTAGATACATGAGCTTAGTACGAATTCGTATATGTAACGTTTTGTTGTATATTGACTTCGACCATTTGGCTATTCCGCTTGTCGGTGACAGAAGCATGATATTGAGTGGAAGTTTCGGGTTTTTCCGTAACTTCTTTTCACACATCGTATTTTATTGTTAGCCATCTAGATGATGGAGATGAAACTGTTGTTGGTAATGTTTGGGTATCGTTGAATAAATAAAACAACTTTAATCATCATTTGGAATCTATTTATTCCATAATCCCTTTTTTTTACAAAACAGTTCTAGCTTATACGAGTGTTACAAAAGTGCATTACATGCGTTATTGGTGTTGTATGTTACTGTAACATGTGTTACACAAGTGTTACATTTCAACATTAATGAAATAAATTTTAACTAACAGCGTAACATTATTCAAAACTAATTTGTGCTCGACGAATACACTGTATAGCGTTAACTGGGCTCGGGTGGTGAACGCCCGCCCGCCCATTGCGAGGTGCCCTCCCGCCCATTGCCAGGTGCCCACCCGCCTATTGCGAAGTGCCCGCTCGCTCGAATGTGCCCATTACCACAGCCTCTCAACGGCTGCAACAATCCTCGAGCCAAATGAGAAAGAAAGATAGAGAGAGAGAGAGAGAGAAAAGTTAACGACAGAAAGAGAGAGAGGTGTAGGAGCACACACACAACAAGACGAAGTGCACGTCCATTGAGAACACGTTCTATACGTAAGTGTATGTAGTGTACGCGACGTCACTAGCCCCGATGTTTCCTCGTTATGGTTACAATTATCCAATTAGATTATACGTGCAATAAAGAGTCGCGTATATAATTGAAGGGTCGGTAGGGGGAGACTAAGGAAAACCTTGACCTGGAATACCTTGACAAAATTGCCAAAGTTTTTAGGAATGGCCAGGTCAAGAGTACCCTTAACCGGCGAGTTGGCATGAGTAGTGATGAGTGTAGATGAAGCAAGGACAGTATGCCTACATCGTAGCCGATGGAGATCTGTGGTATTCGCCTACCCCCTAAACAGGTGTAACGATATGTATGTATGGATGAAATAGTCGCGTATTGAGTGGGCGCCATAGTGTTTCTTTCCCTAAACACGTAAAACGCCTCCTCTGTGTAGTAGCGTCATAGGAGTGGGCATACGTGGACTTCGTGAAATGTGGGGACCGATGGGTTGCAACTAAATCCAGTCTCGTGTATAAGAAGAATAACATTTCCTATGTTACTTCAACTCCATAACGACATGTTCTAGGGTCATCTACAACTATGAATATCAAATCCCCAGCGCCTATGCGGGTGAGCGGGCAACGTACGGGGGGTGGGGGGAGTGAGCGATCACCGCCACTGTGCGAGCGAAAGGGCTAGTTTACATGAGCTTAGTACTTGTCATTAGTACTAATCGCTAAGTACCAACCTGCTTAGTGACTAGTGTGAAGTAACTGTTTACATATTGGTATTACCATAAAGTAATAGTAAAAAACTTACAAAATATAAGACTCGTGTATTCGTGTATGTAACATTTTAACTTGTCACTTAACACGTGCCAAACCTCATTTCCTGTTAGCAAGCGACAAGTGCTTAGTAAATTATGTATATATAGTCGGCTTGTTGCTTAGTAAATAGGATCGATATTCCAGCTGGCAGTCCACTGCTGCAGTGGCAGACAGTCCACTGTTGTGAGAGGGCAATGCTCGGGGTTTCTCTGGTGGATAAAATTCAATAAGAAGAAATTCGCCGGAGAACCAGAGTCACCGACATGGCTCTTCAAGTTTGCAGACCGAAGTGGCAATGGGCTCGACACGTTTATCGGAGAACCGACAACCGTTGGAGTTGACGAGTACAGGAGTGGAGAGCGCGAATCCGCAAACGTAGTATGGAACGTCCACATGCTAGATGGAGCTACGATCTCCGCAAGGCAGAGACTGAATGCGTGTAGCCGAATATCGTTGGTGGCACGCCTTGGGTGAGGCTTATGTCCAGCAGTTTCAATAATATTGATCACTAATTGAGCATTAAACACCTAAAGTATTAGTGTAAGCGACATGTACTAAGCTTTAGTTACTAAGCTCGTGTGAACTAGGCCAAACGAACGCACGCCGCAACAAGTTCACTAAACCACCGAATCGACCTTAGATCGGCCACGTAGTGAACTTGTTGTGCCTGCATTTAACATAATCCCAATTTACATTCATCCTTAAATATCTATAATACATTTCTACATACAGTTCATTGTACTAATAATATACGACGATTAATGGAGTCACGCGTTACTTGACGGAAATCCATTATTATGTGGACGGTAAGAATTTTTACTTAGCTAAGATCCGCGACAAGCAAACAAAAATAGAATGTGTGTTTTACTGGAAGAAGTGGATTTACGGGGAACTTAAACTGAATCTTACGGAAAAACGGCCGTCAGCAACTCTCCAACTCCCAACCCAACTATCGACAACACCAAAAGCACACCGCGACTCTTCCACAATGTACAGCACACGTGTTTGTGTTGTTGATTGTGG
The DNA here is from genome assembly GCA_031353405.1 of Baronia brevicornis. NCBI lineage: Eukaryota > Metazoa > Arthropoda > Insecta > Lepidoptera > Papilionidae > Baronia > Baronia brevicornis. The sequence continues at coordinate 33,587 of JASFAT010000948.1, read as the reverse complement.
TTGGGAGGTGGAGATTTGCTGATTGAGATTTAATTTGAGTTCCCCGTAAATCCACTTCTTCCAGTAAAACGACACCCATTATTATTTTTTTATATTTTTGTTTGTTTGTCGCGGATCTTAGGTAAGTAAAAATTCTGACTGTCCTCATCGATAAGAACGCCGGTTACATTGCACTGCGCCGTGGTGAGGTAGCGTGGACTTACTAACGTTCCCAACGTGAGCTCCACACGAGTTCGACGACCCACTATACATTATATAACTTACATCACTATACATAAATCACGGGTATAGACAACCACTCTATACGAATTCTTAGTGTACGACATTGACTTCGTTTCTCATGTTATCGATGTGTACGAGTATATTAGTGAACTTTGCACCTGACACATCCCCACCCCCAATCCCAGAATAATGTGCACAACACACAATATTTTATCAGAGCGATACCGAACTCTTTCATTTTCTATAAATTTAAGAGTATACTTAAACTATTATAAAATATAGAATAGATCGCGTAAACAATGAGAAACATATCGGTTTGTTTGTAACGAGATATCATTCGATAGAGACAACATTTAATACATATATTTAGCTCATTTTATTTAGAACGTATTTGTTTGTTTGTTTGTTTTGTACATTGGCGAGAGACCGCGAGAGGTGCTCTTACGGGGCAGACTTTATTCATTGCTTTCAGCACTCGATTATTACATTGTTATGGACCTTCAGTACACTTCAGGTACGCAGATACCATGATGACTATAAAAATACCAATATAATAATCAATATGGACGAATGGAAACAACCAGTATTCTCGCAAAAGCGAAAAAAAAATAATGATTTAAAGTAATACACACATAAAACTACAAGATAAAATCGTATTGCAATTTCTAGGTTATAATTTAGACTAGTAATTTTATAAATATACCGATCCGTGAACACACAAAATAATGTGCCTAAATTTGTATTCACGTATCTTAAAAATGAAGATCGTTGATTTTGCATCACAAAAAATTTCCCCTATGTCCTTAATGACAATAGTTTTATTATATAATTACATAACCTAATACGTTATGTAAAACACACGCACGATACGTACAGGTCACATCACATCAATGACAATTTCCCTAAAGTTAATAATTTATACAACATCCTAAAGACACGTGTGTAACATGTATGTATATATATAGACGCAAAAAAGCGTTAACGTGGTGAATTGCATCAAATCTTACCACTAAAGCCAAAAAATCTTAAAAACTCTGACATAATTGTATCGGATCACTCAAAAACAATCAATTTCTATTTATCGCAGAGCTGTGAGAGACTCAGAAAAATCGACGCGTTATTTTTTTCCAATCCGAATATGCAAATGTTTTTGACTTCTGTGTCATTTACAGCGTTTTCGCTTTTTTGCGTAGACATGTAGATACATTAAATAAAACGTCAACTCAATGTTGATTTTGAAATGAAAATGAATATCCATCAATTTGATTTTTATCAATTATATATTCAATTTGATCTACAATAAACATAATAAAATAAAAAATGATAGTATCAAAATCATTTAACCAATGTTATGGTGTAACTCGTGTTGCAATGCGAAGCGACCATTAACTAACTACTTACATAAACAATATGTATTTGTACAAATAGCATTGTACGCGCTTACGCAGCGCTAGCAACGAACGAGGGCAAGAAACGGGAGGGAGGGGGGGGGGGTTGGGCGCGAATCGGTCTGCCTACTATGCAACATTAGTTGTATTCGCAACAAGCAAACACACCAACGCTTTAAACGTTCCACAAACATACGTCCACACTCACACACACACATACACAATCTCTATACACACATTTCATAAGATAATTGCGGTAATATACTAGTACAGTAAACGCAGCAATCGAACTGCGGGCCATCACTAACTCGATAACAATAATAATTAAACGTTGAAACGCATAGCGATGTCGCACAGCCCGCCGCGATGCACCGCTGACAACAATTAACACTAGCATACATCAACAATTACAAGTGTGCGCGTGTATCTTTACACAAACAAAGTAAACAATTACAAAGACGTCCACATTTACTGGCCACACAACATATATTCCACCGACAGTGCAACAGTGTGCTATAGACACGTATCTCTCACACACGTGTACATTCCACGGGGCATATCACCTCTTCTTATATTTCAGCCAAAAGCTCAGAATAGTAATGCGTAGCGCTTAAATAATCAAGCAGACGCCGCGGCAACGGCAGGCTGCCGACAAGGTCCCGCCGCACGCACTTGAGGATCACAAATCTGCAATAGAAAAAGAACAATATTGAACCAGCAACAAGCGACCAATTGGCTCAGTGGCGGGGCCTCCGGCCGTGGTTTATTCTGAGTCTAGTAACCCCGCCAATCCGCATTTGGCACGCGTGGTGGGTTTAAAGTCCGCTCCTCCAGAAATGGAGAGGCCCGTGCTCAGCAGTGGGACATATATATATGGGCTGTTAAAAAAAAAACAATATTGAACCAGCAACGTGCGACCAATTGGCTCAGTGGCGGAACCCTCCGGCCGCGGAGTCAATGGTCGCGTGTGTTTCTAGACAAAACAGTCTTCAAACAAATTCATTGCAATCAAGCAACTAGAAAACTAACTTTTATATTTAAAACAAATTTAATTTTGTTTAAACTTTGATTTTAATCTAGAAAATGTTTGGGGTTATTTAGATCAGCGGTCGCAAAAGTAGTGGTCCTCGGATCACTAGCAGGCGGGAGAAAAATTGCGCGGGACCACAGAAAAATGTGGGATATACTTACAGATCACTCTTATGTTTTGAGATGCAATGAAACATAATTCAATTCATAACAATATCTGACAAGTTATAAAAACTTTCGCTAGGAATGTATAATGCTATAAGTTTGATATATTTCAACCATCTTTTAATTGTTTTGCTTTTACAGTTTTTGTTTATTTTATTTAGGTTTATTAATAAAGCTTTCATACTTTGGTTTAATTTTATTAACTAGGTTTATGCGTTCGTAGATCACTTTTATTTTTAAGTGTTACAAATATTTTAAGTGTTACATATACTTTTAAGTGTTACATATACTTTTAAGTGTTACATATATATTTTTAATGTTACATATTTTTTAAGTGTTACATATATTTTTAAGTGGTCTGCGGTATTTAAATTATGAATTTACTGGGCTGTAAGGTCAAACAGTCTGGCGACCGCTAGAATAGGTTTTGTATTGTACCAGCTAAATGTGCGATAGCTATAAAGTCTATATTAAAAACAAATTTAGTGCCTGTGTGTGGGTGTGGGTGTGTGTGTGTGTGTGTGTGTGTGTGTGTGTGTGTGTGTGTGTGTGCCTTCGCCGTCATTACCTGCACATGTGCTGCAGACTCTGAACACGCTTGAACCTCGACACTGGATACAGCAGCTGCACTCTTACGGGACCGAGCACGGGCCTCAAGTTGAGGAAGAACAAGTACCGACCGCTGCGAGAGGTCTCCACCGCGTTCTCTATGAACTCCACTATCGTCTGCGCCTTGAACATCGTACAACCTCCGAAACAGAAGTGACCTGCGACACATCAAGTTACCTATTTTTATAATTTTATTTACTTACATGACAGCTGCCTCGTTTCGTCTATTTTACATGCTCCCAGAGCCCCATGACCAGCAGTGAACTGCCATAAGCTAAAGATAAATTAAGTTGAATAGATGAATGTATTGTATTGATACATTCATCTATTCAACTTTATTTATCTTTAGCTTATGGCAGTTCACTGCTGGTCATGGGGCTCTGGGAGCATGTAAAATAGACGAACTGTCAGTGTCTCCATTCATTTATTTATTCGGCACAAAAACAAGTTTCAGTCTTGAAAGAGTAATATATAATATAAAAACATAATAACTCTTAAGATTTGCGCACAGCATGACTACATTATAATAACAATATGGGTTACTTATTCAAAATTTAAAACAGATGAAATTAAAAATTAAACAGATAAAATAAAAAAGATTTAAAATTAAACAGTTAAAATAAAAAAGAAGGATAACAATAATCTCACTTGTGATCTATGGGCCGCCAAAGATATCCCGGAGCGATCGCATTAGCTGATGTATTTTAATATCCGAAATATCGAATGCTTTGTATATATTATTGTATAGCCGACAAATGCTTACCATGGGATTATATTGTGATATATTATTTAAGATTTAATACTAAACATTTTATGGGGATTGCGTGATCTGATGCAGAGATTTCGATATCCTAAGAGAGTACAGGCAGGTCGCACTAGTCAAAGATTTTGTCTTCAGGCTCTGACTTATGGCCGACGAGAAAACTTGATTTTGTTAGTGAACACTACATATAAATGTGTTGTGTGAGAGGTTAGCATGACATCGTGGGGGTGGTAGGGGCGTATGTTCTAATAATCAAAGCTCGCGTCAACAACAGTGTGTGTGACATAATTTGGTAAAAAAGCTAGCGATGTTTTTAATGCAAAATTTTGTATTTGCTGTGTAGCTACCGGCTTAAAATACGGTCATCCCATTAGTCCCCCGATCCGGGTTACGGTCTCCGTAGTTGTCATACAAGGCGACTATAAGAACAAATACCAGTGGGCGGGCAACAGCGTCTACCTTAGTAATAACACCATCATAATTAGAATACGGTCATCCCATTAGTTCCCCGATCCGGGTTACGGTCTCCGTAGTTGTCATACAAGGCGACTATAAGAACAAATACCAGTGGGCGGGCAACAGCTTCCGCCTGAGTAATAATACCCAATCCGCTATCCATTTCTATATCCAGTCCATAATATCTTACAACAGTACTCACAAACACACGTACCCTGATCGTGCTCTATCCTGACGTGCCGCAACCCGTTCAGTTTGAAGGTTAGCGTGAAGATGTAGTGGTCGTCGCTACTGTCACGCACTATAAACGAGCCGTCCGGTTCGTTCGATAGGATTTTCTCCGCCGCTTCCACTGATATTGGACCCCAGTACCAGGGATACTGAAAATAACGAAAGTAATTTAATTAGTTTTTACGTTATAGTAACGCAAACGAGCGAGCGTGTCGCCCGATGAAATACATTCTATGCCGCTCGTAGATATTTGGAACACCAGATGCGATGCCAGCTTTTAAAATATGTATATATTTGTTTTTCGATGGTTTTAATGCCGTATCAGTTCGGAAATACCTTCGGAAAAACGTATTTGCTTGAATTCCGATCCCCATTAAAATTGGAAAAATACAAAAAATGTACTCGGTGGTAATGTTCAAAACTGATATGACACGGAAACATAGGAGTAGCGAGTAGCGTAGCACTAGCGAGCCGACTTCCAGGACAGTAGCGAGCCGACTTCCACGCATACCCCATGAAGGTGGTTAGCTACGAGACAAATACAAATTCTATGTATATAAAAGCGAATCCCTATTTCCCTGGGTCAAAAGTAATATTTATTGTAATGTTAAAATGTAGTATTTATTGGTTCAAATAGTATTCATTGAAACAAACCAATCACATAAATATTTTTATAAATCAGTGAGAGTTTTTAAAGTCTGTAATGTTTGTTTGCTTCAAACCCGATAATAACTGAGCTTGAACAATATTTTTTTTAAATAAAAAGTGCTTAAAAAGCCCTCGTTTCGGATTCAATACAGTGATCATTTGCATGTATACAAGTTTCAAGATGTCTATATTTCGATTTGTCGAGTGTTTTGCATAAAATAATTTCGAATTATCGCGTGTTTTTCATAATTATGGACTGTTTTGTTCTTCGAATTACCCGAGTATATCAAAAACCATTGAATTTATTTGATTTAACAAGAGTTTTGCTAGGTACTCAACAATCACTTCGAACTATAGAGGTTTGAATTATCAAGAGTCGACTGTATATTATGTCACAAATTATATATAAAAAAATGAAAAACTTACATCTTTGACTTTTTGAATTGAGGTAGCAAAGTCCATAATTGTATCCTCTTCGTTGGCGGAGCGTCGAGCGTGGGCGGCACGACCAGTTTGCGGCAAGGGGGGCAGCGCCCGCCGCACCGCAGCGGGGGGCGCGCTAGCGGCCGCCCTTTCGGCCCCCGTCGGCTCAGCCTCACCAGCATCTACGCGGCTCTGCAGATCACTCTCCTCTGACGCGGCTCGCCGCCACCGAAACAAATTGCAAAAGCTCTGTTTCAAACTCATCGAGAGTATCCTCACCGGCGACACCTTAACCTTAGCGTTCGTCGTCCTCCTCGCACACTTATCGTTCTTCTCTGACTCTTTAACGTCCTTACAAACATTCTCTTTGTGCCTTTTTTTCATAGTGTTCACCGACGGAACAACCATAGGAACGCCGGTGATAACCGTGTTCTTACCGGCGTTCCTATGGTTGTTGTTGGTCTCGACGATTCTCGTCATTTCATTGTTTTCCTTTAAATACACAGCGGCTGCGGCGCTGGCTTCCTTGCCGCCGGCGCGCCTCGAGTGCACTCCGCCCGCGCTCGCTGAGATGATCGCGTTGCTCTTTTTGTTGATCGTGTCCCTGCACTCCGAATCGCTCGAACTTGAATACAGTGTATGTAAGTATCTCCTCATCTCGCGCAACGTGAGGTGAAGTGAATCCGTGTCGGAGTCGGTAGCACTTTTTTTACAAGAAGAACTCGGCACGCTGTGCCTTTTCGTTTTTGCGTCTTTCTGCCTGCCGGACTCTTTTGCCTTGCGATTCCTTTCGGCCGGAATAATATTACTACCTATGTTGTGCGGAGTACTTTTGCCACGCCTTTTATTGTTTCGCGGCGCTTTCTTCCCTTTAGCTCTGCCGTGACTGGGTCGCACCATATCTATGGGTACAGCGTATATGTCGCTGTCGAACGGAACATTGTACATATCAGTGATGTCGGTCGTTTTGGTGGATAATGTGTCGTGTGATATTGCCTGCGTAATGAAACTAGAGTCGTCTGCTTGAAATTGAGTAATAAGTGAGTTGTGACTACTAGAGAGGCGAGAGGACAGCGAATTACGAGAGGGAGGTCGTGTCACGCGACACGGACTCAAGTGTAGGAGTCTAGGACTAGTAAATCGATGGTTTAAACCCTGCCGTCGCTCATACAGCGTGTCCGCCTTCAGTTTCCCGGGATACAAAGGCGCTTCACGTTCACGGCGCGCGTTCACCGCGACAGTCAGCAAACTCGCCGCCGGCCGCAGCACAGGCCGACCGTCCGCGGAGTCGCACGCGTCGCCGGGGCACGGGACAGGCACGCGGACGCTCACACATTTGTCTACTGTGATAGGTGTAGGATTGTCCTGTGACAAATAATTACACGTTTTAAACATTTACACCAACGATTCCCAAACTATTTTGGGCAAGAGACCCCTTTTCCAAAATGAACTAATACCTCAAACCCACAAAGCTAAATTACTTTAAAAATTCTATCTGTATTTTCTTTCCTATTGATACAAAATACTTACCAATTTTAAAACTTTGCGGTTGGTGGTAAGTTCCGACGACAAGGGATCGATATCGACCACTTTGGGAATCCCTGGTTTAGCCTAGGTAATTTATTAAAGACGTATCAAATGTGGTCTCTTTGGAGTTCGTATAATAAGCACAGTGCCACCCAGTGCTAAGATAGCTCTACTCTACAGACAGCTCTACAGACATGCAATAGGATCATAGTCGTCTTATTCCACAAAAAGGAAATAAAGACTAGACTAGAAGCCCATCTCGCTTCTAAGCTGTGTTTATAAATTGTTTTCCAGGAATATCAACAATTGAATCGCGCACAGATTGACTACTAACCTCCAGAACAGGTTCAAAGAGGATTTGGCATCATAAACCACATTAACACAGTGCGGCAGAATATACTTCCACTTTCACTACCACAGCATAAATGCTGTTTCCAAATAATTACTGTATTACATATTCTTGTCAGTCGTCTCTTTCTTTAAGTTTAGTATACTCTTTTTATGGGATAGGAAGTCAAACGAGCAGACGTGTCACTTGATGGTAAGCAATCAACGCCGCCCATAGACATCCGCAGTGCCATAGGCAGTACGGAAGCGTTGCCGACCTTTAGAGAAAGTGTCATTATGGAAGTGGGAGGAGGAGGAGATGGGAGGGGAAGTGTGTTAGGTCTGCGAAACTCAGCAAGCTCACTGTACGTAGTTAAGCTACCTCTCAAACGCCGGTTTTCTGCGGGAGTGCGGTACTTCTCTGGGAGAGCCGGCCCATTTAGGCTACAGACAAATATTATGCCATTCTTGACAAAGTATTCGTCTGCAGCATGACTCTACCGCTATAATATACTCTTCAGTAGGCCTAACAAAGACAGTTTCGGGGCGTCGGAGAGCGGCAACGCATCCTTCTACTTATCACACTCACATATCATTAAAGTCAGCGAGATAGCAAGACGGCTTAACGCTGTATAACTTTATGAGTCGTTGCTAGCTCGCACAGTACGAAACGGAAAGAACCGTTTGGCAGCACCGCACAATTATCGTTGTAATAACATTATCCTAGTTCTTAAATTTCGTTTTGTTACTTGAGTAAATTAAATAAAATAGTTCGATGGCTGGTCGCTATAAAGTACTACTAGGCCCGTGTTGCTGTTCAGTTTTAAATATTTTTTTTATATTCTACCTTTTTAATTAAATTCATTTATAAATGATTCTACAGAATCTGTCATCTGTTATCTGTGATATGCCTCTATAAATATGTTTATGTAACACAAAGTGCAGTGTGACTGGTAAAAAAAAATATAAGAAGATACCCATGGAGTTTCTTTCGCATTTCATTCACTCTATATTGCCTCATTATACCTCTATAAATATGTTTGTGTAACAAAAACTGCAGTGTGACTGGTAAAGAACAAAATAAGAAGATACCCATGGAGTTTCGTATTTCATTCACTCTATATTGCCCCATTATACCTCTATAAAAATGTTTGTGTAACACAAACTGCAGTGTGACTGGTAAAGAAAAATAAGAAGATACCCATGGAGTTTCTTTCGAATTTCATTCATTCTCTGTCCAGAATGCCTCATCATGAAATATTGGTAGAAGTTAATTGTTTACTGATGGACATTTTATATATGAAATGTAATTTATTGTCGATTAAATAAAAAAAATTATTTGTTTCAATTGAGGCTGATGTTGAAGGCCTGGTGTCAAAGAATCCACCGATTGTCGCGAGCACTTGAAGCTAGTGACTTGCGTGGTTTTAAATATAACTATCTTCTTCTTCTCCTGCCCACATATGTCCCACTTGCTGAGCGCAGACCAGACTTCGAGACACGGAATAAATCTTTCCGTAGAGTCTACAAGTATTTATTTCGACAGATATCTATAGTATAATAAATATACGCATGGTCTACACTGTAGACCATACGTGTATTTATTATATATCTCGATGCCGAATATTTATGTTGTTGCGAAAATCGAAACGGCGCCTATTAACTCCGAAGGCGGTATCTTCGCCAATGCGCCAATAAGGTAAAATAACCAAATAAAAAATCACACAATTCATTTGTACATCACCAACCTGAAATTCTGGCGGTGGTTCGATGGCAGTGTGGATTACTTTGCTAGGTCCCTTCTTGACAGTGTTAAAAAAATCATCACACATGCGCTCCGAGGTCTCCGTTGACTCACAGAGTGACAAAGACCTCTCGTCAAAGTCACTCTCTTGTAACTGTAAATAAATATTAAATGATTTCACTTCATAATAATAAAATAAAACTGGATCACATTTTGTTATAATCTAAAAAAATTGCTGAACTATACAAGTTAACAGTATCAACTGACTTAAGATAATAATATGATAGGTAGAAATTGTTCCAGCTAATCATGATGGGAAAAATTGCAGGCAAAATATGGGTTGGTCAGAGAAAGAAGTATTAGTAGAAGTAAGGCTACACAATATCAAGCAGTGGATAAGGACAGCAATTACTACTGAACTGTTTGAGTAATATGCAGATAGTTGTCCTGGATTGGCTGTCAAAGATGCATTATAAGAACTTTTTGGACATTTACTTGTGTGACAAAATTGTTTAAAAAAATATCTGTGTCAGTTTAAAGGTCACAAGTTGATGTAGAAAATGGTGCTTACATGTGAACATTTAAACCTTAATTTACCTTAGTTTTTACTGAGAATTATCTCAAAAATAATGTCTCCCTGAGTTTGTTTTTATTTATAATATTGAGACACCAAGCTAAATGACAATATATCGCTGGTATTCACAGATAAGGTGAGGACTTGGCTCTCTCAGCACCATACCTTCTACAAGTCAAACAATAACAACAAGTACTACACAAAGCGAAGTAAGTAATATTTAAATAAGTTGATGGTTTGCACAAAGTAATACAAGATGAGATATAAGAAGGTTTAGGTATTGGATTGGATTGAATTCAAAGATGTTAATGCTGGGTTTAAGAACTTTATCGAATTCAGGGCTCGCGGGCTTCCAGCCCGCGGCTGGGTATTGGAATCACATCAATTCAAAAAGAACAAATACAAAAGAGTGTAAATTGCAACAGAGAACACTTAAATGGTAAAATATTGAGTTGATAAGAAAATAATTTCGGTTGGCACCAGTAGTTAGTGTTATGTTTGTTTTGTTATTCTTTTGTAAATGTTAATTTTTTTTTTCTTTAAAGATGTGGTAGTCGATATATTATTTTGCTATAGAAACCAATTTCGTGTAATTTTGTTTAAAACTGTCAGTTTACGGTGAATTTTAACATGCAGTGCAAAAATAAGCATTTTTGTCAAATTCTACTTTGTTATTTTATTTATATTTAGCTATTTTATTTGGGCAAGAAAGCGACTGAGTCTCACCAAGAGATATGTGAAGTTATTTGGTGTTGATTGTTTAACAGAACACACTTGTCAGAATTGGTTTAAAAATTTCTTTCTATAAATTTCTCACTGAAAGATGACCAATGTTCTGGTCGACCTTCTGAAGTTGATGATGATAAAAGTTTGTCATGCTGTGATTGAGATAATCAGAAAGATTTTTTCCCAATTTATCACTTGCTGTTTAGTTGAATCAGTTAAGACCCTTCTGATAGCAGTGATCAGATTAAATGGTTTTAGGAACAAAGCAGAATTGAAAAGATTAATTACAAAATTAGCTAGTTCCTCAATTTGACAAATTTATAATTAGAATTAGATATACTGCATTCAGATTTGCAAAGTTTAGGAAAAAAATCAAAATTGTTGTGTACATAATTTCTTTGAGTGAAATGATTAATTTATGACACAAACTATTTCAAATAAATGCTATAATTTTTATTTGGTATTTCTTTTCAAAATATGAAATCTGTGAAATTGACAAGTCTCGTAAATCTAGTATTTATATAATGTCAAAGAAAAGTCTTTCTTTTAAACAAATTATTTACCAACGACTGAGCTTTATCTGCCAGAATAACAAAATCACCAACATAGACATTTGAGTTAGTAGATGGATGTAGAAATAGGCTCATCACATTTATCGAAGAACTGACAACCATTGTAGTAGACAAGTTTCAAAGTGGGGACTTCACCTTATTCAATCTAGTCGGAGGTGTAGCACAATGTTGGAAGCCTCTGGCTAGATTGTACTACAATCTACAAAGGGTGGCAAGTAAAAACTGGATACATGTATCAAAAAGTCGATCTAAGTGGGAAGGGCTATATCCATCAATGGAGTGGCATTGGTGACATTCTGTTGATAAAGATGATCATGAAAAATTGATCATCATAATCATCACTGGATCGATAATTCCTTGGTTACCGCCTAACAAGCCTGATACGATGAAACATTTTTATGAGCTAAAGAAAATGGTTCAAAGTCTGGGTAGTTTGCCTGTCATTAGTATCCTCCAATGGATGTCACACATACGGAGTCCTAGGGTAAAGCATGTAGTGTAGTATGTTAGGAACAAAATATATGTTTAAATAAATGTTAATGCTATGAATTATTGTTTCTACTATTATTTTACAGTACATGAAAAATAGAATGTGTATAAAATTACGCGGAACTGTGTAACATGTATGAACAATGTAATTAGAATAATATCATTGTAGCGTGTATAATTGGCACGCGAAGACTACGACCTACCTCAGATGTTGTCTGATGCCATCCACTGGCGGAATCACTGGAGAACGAGCCACTTGTAATCAGCAGGCCACTGTCTTCACTTAACGGTGGAGCTTCAGAGTGTGTGGAAAAAGAAGGCGGTGACTCCATCACCACGAAACACCCGTTCAATAAAATATCTTAATGAAAACATAAGTTGAATTTTAACAAAATATAATAAATAGGAAGAATAATAACTACATTTCTATTGCAACATAGGACACAAAATTTTTTGTCTCGCTCTCATAATTTAGTAGTGTCGCCAGGATGTAAGTAATGTCTTACTGATGTCCCAAAAAAATTAAAAAGTCAGCTGTTATGATATGCCATATTATACTGATTTAATTACAACAATTTTAATTTTGATAAAAAGCAAAATCGTCGGTGTATAAAAAGCTATATAAAAGTATGTTAACTGATAATTAAAATCATATTATAAATACAATCTATGGTAATCCAGTCATCTATTAATAATATACCTTGTTTTTTTTTTTTTCACAAAAGCCAATGAATCAGTAACATGTTGAAGTTACATTTACATTAGTTCTGTATTCTTAATTAAGCTAAGAATTCGTGATATGATTTTTGTGAGTATGGTTTGGAAGATATGTTGATTATATTCTTTCACTTGCACTAAAATTCACTAAACTTTCTTATTGACATGATCTTTTCAAGTATGTCTTGCTCAACTAATCTTAAATTCTTAATGGACTTTATTTTCATCCCTTCTAAAAAGCTGTTATTGACAAATTTTGATAAAATTTTTGCATGCTAGTCATTTATAATGGCAAAACATATTGATCAGTATAATATTTATGAGAACTTCTTATACCTTGATTTACAGAAATAAACATATTATTATCTGATTTTTTTATTAAGATGTGTTGTTTGTTTGTTTTCGTACTTGCCTATTTCACCGTTATATCTGGCCAATACTTCGATACGGATGTGAAGCCTAGACTATTTAAGAGTATATCAGAAAACTTATAGAAGCGATCGAAATGTAGCTTTATGTGCGCATGATGTCTATCTCGTGGATACAAAAGGTTACGAACGAGGACGTTCCACAAGTTGATCAGAAACGAAAGCTTTTGAAAACCTTCAAACAAAGGAAACTTGTTCATCTAGGATACGTGTTTAAGCATCCTAGATATGAGCTCCTGCAACTTATAATTATGGGAAAAGTCGAAGACAAAAGAGGAACATCTGAAAGTGGACTAGGGGAGAGAAAATAGACAAAGACAAAGAGCTGACTGCCAATTTTCACATTTGAATTATATATTGAATTTCACATTTGAATTATATATTAAAAATATATACAGTTGCCATAAGCAAAGAATTGTATTGAATTGAGTCTATGGTTGTCTATAACCTAAAATGCCTTAAATCAGACTATATTATTTACCTGGGTAATATTAAAATATGAATGATTATAGTATTGAAATAGATGAAATGTGCACCAATTAATTTTGTAATATATTGATGACATTGTGATAACTAAAAATATGGCTGATTCTCAAGTTGCTAATATAGTCAATGAAATTTTGGTAAGATGAATAAATGTAATGTTTTTATTGTCATTATATTTTAGATATTAATAACAGAAATTATTTTAGCGAGTGGAAGCCGTAGAGGAAGCTTTTAGTTGCTTCCTTGTGCATAAGCCAGAACAAGAAAATGATAGGTTAGCCATGTATCAAAAAAAATTATGTGCAGTAATGACCACAATGAGCGCTGACGTACAGGAGTCAGCTATTCGCCAATACCTCACAATGACTGCTGTCCTAACAAATCGGTATAATATGAAACAATTGCTGACATTACTGGAGAACTTGGTGAATAGTAACATTCTTCAAGCCAGGTTAGTCAACATGTTTGACAGCTTTGTATACACACAAGCACATATAGTTTAATGTTGTGATAAGTACACATCTGCAAAGCATTCATCAACTTAATCAAACATTGACATGCATCACCTATGCTTAATTATTGTTCCATGGTCTCACCATAGTTAGTTCAACTTTCCAAAATTTTTAATTTTAGAATTTTTTTCTGTTAACTATATAAAACTAAAATGTCATATATGTATATAAATATACTAGATATAGGCAGAATGCTTTAGTCCTCCAAGCCAGCACTTTCCTCAACTATTGTTATAGGGATCATGAGATACCAAGCCAAGATTGCAGATCTCAGAGAAAGAGACAGAGAGAGAGAGACCACCAATCTCCATCTGCTACGATCTCAGCATGCTTTTCTTGCTTCCTCCATACTTGTCACTCTTGTTAAGGTAAGGTTACTCTTGACCTGGCCTTTCCTAAAAACTTCTGCATTTTGATCAAGGTATGTTTTCCTTGGTCTTCCCCTACCAACCCTTCGCATCAGCAACATACATTTTCTTCTTCTGTCTTCTTGACTGGCAAAAGAAATTTTATTCATGTACCTTCTCTATGTGTCCACGAGATAGACATCATGCGCACATAAAGCTACATTTCGATCGCTTCTATAAGTTTTCTGATATACTCTTAAATAGTCTAGGCTTCACATCCGTATCGAAGTATTGGCCAGATATAACGGTGAAATAGGCAAGTACGAAAACAAACAAACAACACATCTTAATAAAAAAATCAGATAATAATATGTTTATTTCTGTAAATCAAGGTATAAGAAGTTCTCATAAATATTATACTGATCAATATGTTTTGCCATTATAAATGACTAGCATGCAAAAATTTTATCAAAATTTGTCAATAACAGCTTTTTAGAAGGGATGAAAATAAAGTCCATTAAGAATTTAAGATTAGTTGAGCAAGACATACTTGAAAAGATCATGTCAATAAGAAAGTTTAGTGAATTTTAGTGCAAGTGAAAGAATATAATCAACATATCTTCCAAACCATACTCACAAAAATCATATCACGAATTCTTAGCTTAATTAAGAATACAGAACTAATGTAAATGTAACTTCAACATGTTACTGATTCATTGGCTTTTGTGAAAAAAAAAAAAACAAGGTATATTATTAATAGATGACTGGATTACCATAGATTGTATTTATAATATGATTTTAATTATCAGTTAACATACTTTTATATAGCTTTTTATACACCGACGATTTTGCTTTTTATCAAAATTAAAATTGTTGTAATTAAATCAGTATAATATGGCATATCATAACAGCTGACTTTTTAATTTTTTTGGGACATCAGTAAGACATTACTTACATCCTGGCGACACTACTAAATTATGAGAGCGAGACAAAAAATTTTGTGTCCTATGTTGCAATAGAAATGTAGTTATTATTCTTCCTATTTATTATATTTTGTTAAAATTCAACTTATGTTTTCATTAAGATATTTTATTGAACGGGTGTTTCGTGGTGATGGAGTCACCGCCTTCTTTTTCCACACACTCTGAAGCTCCACCGTTAAGTGAAGACAGTGGCCTGCTGATTACAAGTGGCTCGTTCTCCAGTGATTCCGCCAGTGGATGGCATCAGACAACATCTGAGGTAGGTCGTAGTCTTCGCGTGCCAATTATACACGCTACAATGATATTATTCTAATTACATTGTTCATACATGTTACACAGTTCCGCGTAATTTTATACACATTCTATTTTTCATGTACTGTAAAATAATAGTAGAAACAATAATTCATAGCATTAACATTTATTTAAACATATATTTTGTTCCTAACATACTACACTACATGCTTTACCCTAGGACTCCGTATGTGTGACATCCATTGGAGGATACTAATGACAGGCAAACTACCCAGACTTTGAACCATTTTCTTTAGCTCATAAAAATGTTTCATCGTATCAGGCTTGTTAGGCGGTAACCAAGGAATTATCGATCCAGTGATGATTATGATGATCAATTTTTCATGATCATCTTTATCAACAGAATGTCACCAATGCCACTCCATTGATGGATATAGCCCTTCCCACTTAGATCGACTTTTTGATACATGTATCCAGTTTTTACTTGCCACCCTTTGTAGATTGTAGTACAATCTAGCCAGAGGCTTCCAACATTGTGCTACACCTCCGACTAGATTGAATAAGGTGAAGTCCCCACTTTGAAACTTGTCTACTACAATGGTTGTCAGTTCTTCGATAAATGTGATGAGCCTATTTCTACATCCATCTACTAACTCAAATGTCTATGTTGGTGATTTTGTTATTCTGGCAGATAAAGCTCAGTCGTTGGTAAATAATTTGTTTAAAAGAAAGACTTTTCTTTGACATTATATAAATACTAGATTTACGAGACTTGTCAATTTCACAGATTTCATATTTTGAAAAGAAATACCAAATAAAAATTATAGCATTTATTTGAAATAGTTTGTGTCATAAATTAATCATTTCACTCAAAGAAATTATGTACACAACAATTTTGATTTTTTTCCTAAACTTTGCAAATCTGAATGCAGTATATCTAATTCTAATTATAAATTTGTCAAATTGAGGAACTAGCTAATTTTGTAATTAATCTTTTCAATTCTGCTTTGTTCCTAAAACCATTTAATCTGATCACTGCTATCAGAAGGGTCTTAACTGATTCAACTAAACAGCAAGTGATAAATTGGGAAAAAATCTTTCTGATTATCTCAATCACAGCATGACAAACTTTTATCATCATCAACTTCAGAAGGTCGACCAGAACATTGGTCATCTTTCAGTGAGAAATTTATAGAAAGAAATTTTTAAACCAATTCTGACAAGTGTGTTCTGTTAAACAATCAACACCAAATAACTTCACATATCTCTTGGTGAGACTCAGTCGCTTTCTTGCCCAAATAAAATAGCTAAATATAAATAAAATAACAAAGTAGAATTTGACAAAAATGCTTATTTTTGCACTGCATGTTAAAATTCACCGTAAACTGACAGTTTTAAACAAAATTACACGAAATTGGTTTCTATAGCAAAATAATATATCGACTACCACATCTTTAAAGAAAAAAAAAATTAACATTTACAAAAGAATAACAAAACAAACATAACACTAACTACTGGTGCCAACCGAAATTATTTTCTTATCAACTCAATATTTTACCATTTAAGTGTTCTCTGTTGCAATTTACACTCTTTTGTATTTGTTCTTTTTGAATTGATGTGATTCCAATACCCAGCCGCGGGCTGGAAGCCCGCGAGCCCTGAATTCGATAAAGTTCTTAAACCCAGCATTAACATCTTTGAATTCAATCCAATCCAATACCTAAACCTTCTTATATCTCATCTTGTATTACTTTGTGCAAACCATCAACTTATTTAAATATTACTTACTTCGCTTTGTGTAGTACTTGTTGTTATTGTTTGACTTGTAGAAGGTATGGTGCTGAGAGAGCCAAGTCCTCACCTTATCTGTGAATACCAGCGATATATTGTCATTTAGCTTGGTGTCTCAATATTATAAATAAAAACAAACTCAGGGAGACATTATTTTTGAGATAATTCTCAGTAAAAACTAAGGTAAATTAAGGTTTAAATGTTCACATGTAAGCACCATTTTCTACATCAACTTGTGACCTTTAAACTGACACAGATATTTTTTTAAACAATTTTGTCACACAAGTAAATGTCCAAAAAGTTCTTATAATGCATCTTTGACAGCCAATCCAGGACAACTATCTGCATATTACTCAAACAGTTCAGTAGTAATTGCTGTCCTTATCCACTGCTTGATATTGTGTAGCCTTACTTCTACTAATACTTCTTTCTCTGACCAACCCATATTTTGCCTGCAATTTTTCCCATCATGATTAGCTGGAACAATTTCTACCTATCATATTATTATCTTAAGTCAGTTGATACTGTTAACTTGTATAGTTCAGCAATTTTTTTAGATTATAACAAAATGTGATCCAGTTTTATTTTATTATTATGAAGTGAAATCATTTAATATTTATTTACAGTTACAAGAGAGTGACTTTGACGAGAGGTCTTTGTCACTCTGTGAGTCAACGGAGACCTCGGAGCGCATGTGTGATGATTTTTTTAACACTGTCAAGAAGGGACCTAGCAAAGTAATCCACACTGCCATCGAACCACCGCCAGAATTTCAGGTTGGTGATGTACAAATGAATTGTGTGATTTTTTATTTGGTTATTTTACCTTATTGGCGCATTGGCGAAGATACCGCCTTCGGAGTTAATAGGCGCCGTTTCGATTTTCGCAACAACATAAATATTCGGCATCGAGATATATAATAAATACACGTATGGTCTACAGTGTAGACCATGCGTATATTTATTATACTATAGATATCTGTCGAAATAAATACTTGTAGACTCTACGGAAAGATTTATTCCGTGTCTCGAAGTCTGGTCTGCGCTCAGCAAGTGGGACATATGTGGGCAGGAGAAGAAGAAGATAGTTATATTTAAAACCACGCAAGTCACTAGCTTCAAGTGCTCGCGACAATCGGTGGATTCTTTGACACCAGGCCTTCAACATCAGCCTCAATTGAAACAAATAATTTTTTTTATTTAATCGACAATAAATTACATTTCATATATAAAATGTCCATCAGTAAACAATTAACTTCTACCAATATTTCATGATGAGGCATTCTGGACAGAGAATGAATGAAATTCGAAAGAAACTCCATGGGTATCTTCTTATTTTTCTTTACCAGTCACACTGCAGTTTGTGTTACACAAACATTTTTATAGAGGTATAATGGGGCAATATAGAGTGAATGAAATACGAAACTCCATGGGTATCTTCTTATTTTGTTCTTTACCAGTCACACTGCAGTTTTTGTTACACAAACATATTTATAGAGGTATAATGAGGCAATATAGAGTGAATGAAATGCGAAAGAAACTCCATGGGTATCTTCTTATATTTTTTTTTACCAGTCACACTGCACTTTGTGTTACATAAACATATTTATAGAGGCATATCACAGATAACAGATGACAGATTCTGTAGAATCATTTATAAATGAATTTAATTAAAAAGGTAGAATATAAAAAAAATATTTAAAACTGAACAGCAACACGGGCCTAGTAGTACTTTATAGCGACCAGCCATCGAACTATTTTATTTAATTTACTCAAGTAACAAAACGAAATTTAAGAACTAGGATAATGTTATTACAACGATAATTGTGCGGTGCTGCCAAACGGTTCTTTCCGTTTCGTACTGTGCGAGCTAGCAACGACTCATAAAGTTATACAGCGTTAAGCCGTCTTGCTATCTCGCTGACTTTAATGATATGTGAGTGTGATAAGTAGAAGGATGCGTTGCCGCTCTCCGACGCCCCGAAACTGTCTTTGTTAGGCCTACTGAAGAGTATATTATAGCGGTAGAGTCATGCTGCAGACGAATACTTTGTCAAGAATGGCATAATATTTGTCTGTAGCCTAAATGGGCCGGCTCTCCCAGAGAAGTACCGCACTCCCGCAGAAAACCGGCGTTTGAGAGGTAGCTTAACTACGTACAGTGAGCTTGCTGAGTTTCGCAGACCTAACACACTTCCCCTCCCATCTCCTCCTCCTCCCACTTCCATAATGACACTTTCTCTAAAGGTCGGCAACGCTTCCGTACTGCCTATGGCACTGCGGATGTCTATGGGCGGCGTTGATTGCTTACCATCAAGTGACACGTCTGCTCGTTTGACTTCCTATCCCATAAAAAGAGTATACTAAACTTAAAGAAAGAGACGACTGACAAGAATATGTAATACAGTAATTATTTGGAAACAGCATTTATGCTGTGGTAGTGAAAGTGGAAGTATATTCTGCCGCACTGTGTTAATGTGGTTTATGATGCCAAATCCTCTTTGAACCTGTTCTGGAGGTTAGTAGTCAATCTGTGCGCGATTCAATTGTTGATATTCCTGGAAAACAATTTATAAACACAGCTTAGAAGCGAGATGGGCTTCTAGTCTAGTCTTTATTTCCTTTTTGTGGAATAAGACGACTATGATCCTATTGCATGTCTGTAGAGCTGTCTGTAGAGTAGAGCTATCTTAGCACTGGGTGGCACTGTGCTTATTATACGAACTCCAAAGAGACCACATTTGATACGTCTTTAATAAATTACCTAGGCTAAACCAGGGATTCCCAAAGTGGTCGATATCGATCCCTTGTCGTCGGAACTTACCACCAACCGCAAAGTTTTAAAATTGGTAAGTATTTTGTATCAATAGGAAAGAAAATACAGATAGAATTTTTAAAGTAATTTAGCTTTGTGGGTTTGAGGTATTAGTTCATTTTGGAAAAGGGGTCTCTTGCCCAAAATAGTTTGGGAATCGTTGGTGTAAATGTTTAAAACGTGTAATTATTTGTCACAGGACAATCCTACACCTATCACAGTAGACAAATGTGTGAGCGTCCGCGTGCCTGTCCCGTGCCCCGGCGACGCGTGCGACTCCGCGGACGGTCGGCCTGTGCTGCGGCCGGCGGCGAGTTTGCTGACTGTCGCGGTGAACGCGCGCCGTGAACGTGAAGCGCCTTTGTATCCCGGGAAACTGAAGGCGGACACGCTGTATGAGCGACGGCAGGGTTTAAACCATCGATTTACTAGTCCTAGACTCCTACACTTGAGTCCGTGTCGCGTGACACGACCTCCCTCTCGTAATTCGCTGTCCTCTCGCCTCTCTAGTAGTCACAACTCACTTATTACTCAATTTCAAGCAGACGACTCTAGTTTCATTACGCAGGCAATATCACACGACACATTATCCACCAAAACGACCGACATCACTGATATGTACAATGTTCCGTTCGACAGCGACATATACGCTGTACCCATAGATATGGTGCGACCCAGTCACGGCAGAGCTAAAGGGAAGAAAGCGCCGCGAAACAATAAAAGGCGTGGCAAAAGTACTCCGCACAACATAGGTAGTAATATTATTCCGGCCGAAAGGAATCGCAAGGCAAAAGAGTCCGGCAGGCAGAAAGACGCAAAAACGAAAAGGCACAGCGTGCCGAGTTCTTCTTGTAAAAAAAGTGCTACCGACTCCGACACGGATTCACTTCACCTCACGTTGCGCGAGATGAGGAGATACTTACATACACTGTATTCAAGTTCGAGCGATTCGGAGTGCAGGGACACGATCAACAAAAAGAGCAACGCGATCATCTCAGCGAGCGCGGGCGGAGTGCACTCGAGGCGCGCCGGCGGCAAGGAAGCCAGCGCCGCAGCCGCTGTGTATTTAAAGGAAAACAATGAAATGACGAGAATCGTCGAGACCAACAACAACCATAGGAACGCCGGTAAGAACACGGTTATCACCGGCGTTCCTATGGTTGTTCCGTCGGTGAACACTATGAAAAAAAGGCACAAAGAGAATGTTTGTAAGGACGTTAAAGAGTCAGAGAAGAACGATAAGTGTGCGAGGAGGACGACGAACGCTAAGGTTAAGGTGTCGCCGGTGAGGATACTCTCGATGAGTTTGAAACAGAGCTTTTGCAATTTGTTTCGGTGGCGGCGAGCCGCGTCAGAGGAGAGTGATCTGCAGAGCCGCGTAGATGCTGGTGAGGCTGAGCCGACGGGGGCCGAAAGGGCGGCCGCTAGCGCGCCCCCCGCTGCGGTGCGGCGGGCGCTGCCCCCCTTGCCGCAAACTGGTCGTGCCGCCCACGCTCGACGCTCCGCCAACGAAGAGGATACAATTATGGACTTTGCTACCTCAATTCAAAAAGTCAAAGATGTAAGTTTTTCATTTTTTTATATATAATTTGTGACATAATATACAGTCGACTCTTGATAATTCAAACCTCTATAGTTCGAAGTGATTGTTGAGTACCTAGCAAAACTCTTGTTAAATCAAATAAATTCAATGGTTTTTGATATACTCGGGTAATTCGAAGAACAAAACAGTCCATAATTATGAAAAACACGCGATAATTCGAAATTATTTTATGCAAAACACTCGACAAATCGAAATATAGACATCTTGAAACTTGTATACATGCAAATGATCACTGTATTGAATCCGAAACGAGGGCTTTTTAAGCACTTTTTATTTAAAAAAAATATTGTTCAAGCTCAGTTATTATCGGGTTTGAAGCAAACAAACATTACAGACTTTAAAAACTCTCACTGATTTATAAAAATATTTATGTGATTGGTTTGTTTCAATGAATACTATTTGAACCAATAAATACTACATTTTAACATTACAATAAATATTACTTTTGACCCAGGGAAATAGGGATTCGCTTTTATATACATAGAATTTGTATTTGTCTCGTAGCTAACCACCTTCATGGGGTATGCGTGGAAGTCGGCTCGCTACTGTCCTGGAAGTCGGCTCGCTAGTGCTACGCTACTCGCTACTCCTATGTTTCCGTGTCATATCAGTTTTGAACATTACCACCGAGTACATTTTTTGTATTTTTCCAATTTTAATGGGGATCGGAATTCAAGCAAATACGTTTTTCCGAAGGTATTTCCGAACTGATACGGCATTAAAACCATCGAAAAACAAATATATACATATTTTAAAAGCTGGCATCGCATCTGGTGTTCCAAATATCTACGAGCGGCATAGAATGTATTTCATCGGGCGACACGCTCGCTCGTTTGCGTTACTATAACGTAAAAACTAATTAAATTACTTTCGTTATTTTCAGTATCCCTGGTACTGGGGTCCAATATCAGTGGAAGCGGCGGAGAAAATCCTATCGAACGAACCGGACGGCTCGTTTATAGTGCGTGACAGTAGCGACGACCACTACATCTTCACGCTAACCTTCAAACTGAACGGGTTGCGGCACGTCAGGATAGAGCACGATCAGGGTACGTGTGTTTGTGAGTACTGTTGTAAGATATTATGGACTGGATATAGAAATGGATAGCGGATTGGGTATTATTACTCAGGCGGAAGCTGTTGCCCGCCCACTGGTATTTGTTCTTATAGTCGCCTTGTATGACAACTACGGAGACCGTAACCCGGATCGGGGAACTAATGGGATGACCGTATTCTAATTATGATGGTGTTATTACTAAGGTAGACGCTGTTGCCCGCCCACTGGTATTTGTTCTTATAGTCGCCTTGTATGACAACTACGGAGACCGTAACCCGGATCGGGGGACTAATGGGATGACCGTATTTTAAGCCGGTAGCTACACAGCAAATACAAAATTTTGCATTAAAAACATCGCTAGCTTTTTTACCAAATTATGTCACACACACTGTTGTTGACGCGAGCTTTGATTATTAGAACATACGCCCCTACCACCCCCACGATGTCATGCTAACCTCTCACACAACACATTTATATGTAGTGTTCACTAACAAAATCAAGTTTTCTCGTCGGCCATAAGTCAGAGCCTGAAGACAAAATCTTTGACTAGTGCGACCTGCCTGTACTCTCTTAGGATATCGAAATCTCTGCATCAGATCACGCAATCCCCATAAAATGTTTAGTATTAAATCTTAAATAATATATCACAATATAATCCCATGGTAAGCATTTGTCGGCTATACAATAATATATACAAAGCATTCGATATTTCGGATATTAAAATACATCAGCTAATGCGATCGCTCCGGGATATCTTTGGCGGCCCATAGATCACAAGTGAGATTATTGTTATCCTTCTTTTTTATTTTAACTGTTTAATTTTAAATCTTTTTTATTTTATCTGTTTAATTTTTAATTTCATCTGTTTTAAATTTTGAATAAGTAACCCATATTGTTATTATAATGTAGTCATGCTGTGCGCAAATCTTAAGAGTTATTATGTTTTTATATTATATATTACTCTTTCAAGACTGAAACTTGTTTTTGTGCCGAATAAATAAATGAATGGAGACACTGACAGTTCGTCTATTTTACATGCTCCCAGAGCCCCATGACCAGCAGTGAACTGCCATAAGCTAAAGATAAATAAAGTTGAATAGATGAATGTATCAATACAATACATTCATCTATTCAACTTAATTTATCTTTAGCTTATGGCAGTTCACTGCTGGTCATGGGGCTCTGGGAGCATGTAAAATAGACGAAACGAGGCAGCTGTCATGTAAGTAAATAAAATTATAAAAATAGGTAACTTGATGTGTCGCAGGTCACTTCTGTTTCGGAGGTTGTACGATGTTCAAGGCGCAGACGATAGTGGAGTTCATAGAGAACGCGGTGGAGACCTCTCGCAGCGGTCGGTACTTGTTCTTCCTCAACTTGAGGCCCGTGCTCGGTCCCGTAAGAGTGCAGCTGCTGTATCCAGTGTCGAGGTTCAAGCGTGTTCAGAGTCTGCAGCACATGTGCAGGTAATGACGGCGAAGGCACACACACACACACACACACACACACACACACACACACACACACACCCACACCCACACACAGGCACTAAATTTGTTTTTAATATAGACTTTATAGCTATCGCACATTTAGCTGGTACAATACAAAACCTATTCTAGCGGTCGCCAGACTGTTTGACCTTACAGCCCAGTAAATTCATAATTTAAATACCGCAGACCACTTAAAAATATATGTAACACTTAAAAAATATGTAACATTAAAAATATATATGTAACACTTAAAAGTATATGTAACACTTAAAAGTATATGTAACACTTAAAATATTTGTAACACTTAAAAATAAAAGTGATCTACGAACGCATAAACCTAGTTAATAAAATTAAACCAAAGTATGAAAGCTTTATTAATAAACCTAAATAAAATAAACAAAAACTGTAAAAGCAAAACAATTAAAAGATGGTTGAAATATATCAAACTTATAGCATTATACATTCCTAGCGAAAGTTTTTATAACTTGTCAGATATTGTTATGAATTGAATTATGTTTCATTGCATCTCAAAACATAAGAGTGATCTGTAAGTATATCCCACATTTTTCTGTGGTCCCGCGCAATTTTTCTCCCGCCTGCTAGTGATCCGAGGACCACTACTTTTGCGACCGCTGATCTAAATAACCCCAAACATTTTCTAGATTAAAATCAAAGTTTAAACAAAATTAAATTTGTTTTAAATATAAAAGTTAGTTTTCTAGTTGCTTGATTGCAATGAATTTGTTTGAAGACTGTTTTGTCTAGAAACACACGCGACCATTGACTCCGCGGCCGGAGGGTTCCGCCACTGAGCCAATTGGTCGCACGTTGCTGGTTCAATATTGTTTTTTTTTTAACAGCCCATATATATATGTCCCACTGCTGAGCACGGGCCTCTCCATTTCTGGAGGAGCGGACTTTAAACCCACCACGCGTGCCAAATGCGGATTGGCGGGGTTACTAGACTCAGAATAAACCACGGCCGGAGGCCCCGCCACTGAGCCAATTGGTCGCTTGTTGCTGGTTCAATATTGTTCTTTTTCTATTGCAGATTTGTGATCCTCAAGTGCGTGCGGCGGGACCTTGTCGGCAGCCTGCCGTTGCCGCGGCGTCTGCTTGATTATTTAAGCGCTACGCATTACTATTCTGAGCTTTTGGCTGAAATATAAGAAGAGGTGATATGCCCCGTGGAATGTACACGTGTGTGAGAGATACGTGTCTATAGCACACTGTTGCACTGTCGGTGGAATATATGTTGTGTGGCCAGTAAATGTGGACGTCTTTGTAATTGTTTACTTTGTTTGTGTAAAGATACACGCGCACACTTGTAATTGTTGATGTATGCTAGTGTTAATTGTTGTCAGCGGTGCATCGCGGCGGGCTGTGCGACATCGCTATGCGTTTCAACGTTTAATTATTATTGTTATCGAGTTAGTGATGGCCCGCAGTTCGATTGCTGCGTTTACTGTACTAGTATATTACCGCAATTATCTTATGAAATGTGTGTATAGAGATTGTGTATGTGTGTGTGTGAGTGTGGACGTATGTTTGTGGAACGTTTAAAGCGTTGGTGTGTTTGCTTGTTGCGAATACAACTAATGTTGCATAGTAGGCAGACCGATTCGCGCCCAACCCCCCCCCCCTCCCTCCCGTTTCTTGCCCTCGTTCGTTGCTAGCGCTGCGTAAGCGCGTACAATGCTATTTGTACAAATACATATTGTTTATGTAAGTAGTTAGTTAATGGTCGCTTCGCATTGCAACACGAGTTACACCATAACATTGGTTAAATGATTTTGATACTATCATTTTTTATTTTATTATGTTTATTGTAGATCAAATTGAATATATAATTGATAAAAATCAAATTGATGGATATTCATTTTCATTTCAAAATCAACATTGAGTTGACGTTTTATTTAATGTATCTACATGTCTACGCAAAAAAGCGAAAACGCTGTAAATGACACAGAAGTCAAAAACATTTGCATATTCGGATTGGAAAAAAATAACGCGTCGATTTTTCTGAGTCTCTCACAGCTCTGCGATAAATAGAAATTGATTGTTTTTGAGTGATCCGATACAATTATGTCAGAGTTTTTAAGATTTTTTGGCTTTAGTGGTAAGATTTGATGCAATTCACCACGTTAACGCTTTTTTGCGTCTATATATATACATACATGTTACACACGTGTCTTTAGGATGTTGTATAAATTATTAACTTTAGGGAAATTGTCATTGATGTGATG
Organism: Baronia brevicornis; assembly: GCA_031353405.1. Classification (NCBI taxonomy): domain Eukaryota; kingdom Metazoa; phylum Arthropoda; class Insecta; order Lepidoptera; family Papilionidae; genus Baronia; species Baronia brevicornis. Next base: position 6,968 of record JASFAT010000948.1, on the reverse strand, counting down.
TGACCTGTACGTATCGTGCGTGTGTTTTACATAACGTATTAGGTTATGTAATTATATAATAAAACTATTGTCATTAAGGACATAGGGGAAATTTTTTGTGATGCAAAATCAACGATCTTCATTTTTAAGATACGTGAATACAAATTTAGGCACATTATTTTGTGTGTTCACGGATCGGTATATTTATAAAATTACTAGTCTAAATTATAACCTAGAAATTGCAATACGATTTTATCTTGTAGTTTTATGTGTGTATTACTTTAAATCATTATTTTTTTTTCGCTTTTGCGAGAATACTGGTTGTTTCCATTCGTCCATATTGATTATTATATTGGTATTTTTATAGTCATCATGGTATCTGCGTACCTGAAGTGTACTGAAGGTCCATAACAATGTAATAATCGAGTGCTGAAAGCAATGAATAAAGTCTGCCCCGTAAGAGCACCTCTCGCGGTCTCTCGCCAATGTACAAAACAAACAAACAAACAAATACGTTCTAAATAAAATGAGCTAAATATATGTATTAAATGTTGTCTCTATCGAATGATATCTCGTTACAAACAAACCGATATGTTTCTCATTGTTTACGCGATCTATTCTATATTTTATAATAGTTTAAGTATACTCTTAAATTTATAGAAAATGAAAGAGTTCGGTATCGCTCTGATAAAATATTGTGTGTTGTGCACATTATTCTGGGATTGGGGGTGGGGATGTGTCAGGTGCAAAGTTCACTAATATACTCGTACACATCGATAACATGAGAAACGAAGTCAATGTCGTACACTAAGAATTCGTATAGAGTGGTTGTCTATACCCGTGATTTATGTATAGTGATGTAAGTTATATAATGTATAGTGGGTCGTCGAACTCGTGTGGAGCTCACGTTGGGAACGTTAGTAAGTCCACGCTACCTCACCACGGCGCAGTGCAATGTAACCGGCGTTCTTATCGATGAGGACAGTCAGAATTTTTACTTACCTAAGATCCGCGACAAACAAACAAAAATATAAAAAAATAATAATGGGTGTCGTTTTACTGGAAGAAGTGGATTTACGGGGAACTCAAATTAAATCTCAATCAGCAAATCTCCACCTCCCAACCACAATCAACAACACAAACACGTGTGCTGTACATTGTGGAAGAGTCGCGGTGTGCTTTTGGTGTTGTCGATAGTTGGGTTGGGAGTTGGAGAGTTGCTGACGGCCGTTTTTCCGTAAGATTCAGTTTAAGTTCCCCGTAAATCCACTTCTTCCAGTAAAACACACATTCTATTTTTGTTTGCTTGTCGCGGATCTTAGCTAAGTAAAAATTCTTACCGTCCACATAATAATGGATTTCCGTCAAGTAACGCGTGACTCCATTAATCGTCGTATATTATTAGTACAATGAACTGTATGTAGAAATGTATTATAGATATTTAAGGATGAATGTAAATTGGGATTATGTTAAATGCAGGCACAACAAGTTCACTACGTGGCCGATCTAAGGTCGATTCGGTGGTTTAGTGAACTTGTTGCGGCGTGCGTTCGTTTGGCCTAGTTCACACGAGCTTAGTAACTAAAGCTTAGTACATGTCGCTTACACTAATACTTTAGGTGTTTAATGCTCAATTAGTGATCAATATTATTGAAACTGCTGGACATAAGCCTCACCCAAGGCGTGCCACCAACGATATTCGGCTACACGCATTCAGTCTCTGCCTTGCGGAGATCGTAGCTCCATCTAGCATGTGGACGTTCCATACTACGTTTGCGGATTCGCGCTCTCCACTCCTGTACTCGTCAACTCCAACGGTTGTCGGTTCTCCGATAAACGTGTCGAGCCCATTGCCACTTCGGTCTGCAAACTTGAAGAGCCATGTCGGTGACTCTGGTTCTCCGGCGAATTTCTTCTTATTGAATTTTATCCACCAGAGAAACCCCGAGCATTGCCCTCTCACAACAGTGGACTGTCTGCCACTGCAGCAGTGGACTGCCAGCTGGAATATCGATCCTATTTACTAAGCAACAAGCCGACTATATATACATAATTTACTAAGCACTTGTCGCTTGCTAACAGGAAATGAGGTTTGGCACGTGTTAAGTGACAAGTTAAAATGTTACATACACGAATACACGAGTCTTATATTTTGTAAGTTTTTTACTATTACTTTATGGTAATACCAATATGTAAACAGTTACTTCACACTAGTCACTAAGCAGGTTGGTACTTAGCGATTAGTACTAATGACAAGTACTAAGCTCATGTAAACTAGCCCTTTCGCTCGCACAGTGGCGGTGATCGCTCACTCCCCCCACCCCCCGTACGTTGCCCGCTCACCCGCATAGGCGCTGGGGATTTGATATTCATAGTTGTAGATGACCCTAGAACATGTCGTTATGGAGTTGAAGTAACATAGGAAATGTTATTCTTCTTATACACGAGACTGGATTTAGTTGCAACCCATCGGTCCCCACATTTCACGAAGTCCACGTATGCCCACTCCTATGACGCTACTACACAGAGGAGGCGTTTTACGTGTTTAGGGAAAGAAACACTATGGCGCCCACTCAATACGCGACTATTTCATCCATACATACATATCGTTACACCTGTTTAGGGGGTAGGCGAATACCACAGATCTCCATCGGCTACGATGTAGGCATACTGTCCTTGCTTCATCTACACTCATCACTACTCATGCCAACTCGCCGGTTAAGGGTACTCTTGACCTGGCCATTCCTAAAAACTTTGGCAATTTTGTCAAGGTATTCCAGGTCAAGGTTTTCCTTAGTCTCCCCCTACCGACCCTTCAATTATATACGCGACTCTTTATTGCACGTATAATCTAATTGGATAATTGTAACCATAACGAGGAAACATCGGGGCTAGTGACGTCGCGTACACTACATACACTTACGTATAGAACGTGTTCTCAATGGACGTGCACTTCGTCTTGTTGTGTGTGTGCTCCTACACCTCTCTCTCTTTCTGTCGTTAACTTTTCTCTCTCTCTCTCTCTCTATCTTTCTTTCTCATTTGGCTCGAGGATTGTTGCAGCCGTTGAGAGGCTGTGGTAATGGGCACATTCGAGCGAGCGGGCACTTCGCAATAGGCGGGTGGGCACCTGGCAATGGGCGGGAGGGCACCTCGCAATGGGCGGGCGGGCGTTCACCACCCGAGCCCAGTTAACGCTATACAGTGTATTCGTCGAGCACAAATTAGTTTTGAATAATGTTACGCTGTTAGTTAAAATTTATTTCATTAATGTTGAAATGTAACACTTGTGTAACACATGTTACAGTAACATACAACACCAATAACGCATGTAATGCACTTTTGTAACACTCGTATAAGCTAGAACTGTTTTGTAAAAAAAAGGGATTATGGAATAAATAGATTCCAAATGATGATTAAAGTTGTTTTATTTATTCAACGATACCCAAACATTACCAACAACAGTTTCATCTCCATCATCTAGATGGCTAACAATAAAATACGATGTGTGAAAAGAAGTTACGGAAAAACCCGAAACTTCCACTCAATATCATGCTTCTGTCACCGACAAGCGGAATAGCCAAATGGTCGAAGTCAATATACAACAAAACGTTACATATACGAATTCGTACTAAGCTCATGTATCTAGCAATTTCGCTCGTACAGTGGCAGTGATCGCTCCAACCCTCCGTACGTTGCAATCACATCACATCGTATGCTTAATATTTCATACCTCAAACTGACTCCATGATGCATGTGCCTGACATCTACGAAACTTCTACCAACATAGTTATACGTAAGAGTTACGAGCGCAAACGCCCGCGCTCTGCGCCCACTTTGCATGCGTGATCATATTTTTTTTATCTTAAATGTAAAACTGGAACTGTCTACGAAATTAATTTCTCAATTTATTGTACTCGGCGAAACGCTTCATATTAAACTCAAACTCTTCTATGTAAATTAATTTCCATCCATTAGTTTTAATTATTAAAAATTGTCAAAAATTATAGAAACAGAAAAATCCGACACATGGATTGTTGGCAATCGCGCCCGTTTTTTAATTATCTTAATACAAAAAACAGATTAAATACAGACAGTCATAAATATAAAAAACATTTATTTTCTTGTTTATTTTTAAAACTTTCTGCGTTGGAATCATATTGTTATATGTCTATATACAAAGAGAGGTCATATTCATTTTGCGTGCAAGAGCCAATGCAGCTGTTTTTAAAAATGTTAAGGTAGTATTTGATAAAATTTTAATAGAAATAAAACAACAAGCGCGAATTTGTGAATATGTCCCATGAAAAAATGTATTCTATTTATCATGAAAATATTTCAAAGATATAAATGCATTTGACTTCTGTCAGGGCCTTGATGTTTCGAAAGCGATCTCCACTTGTAATTGAAATCAACAAATAGATGACCGAACGAATGAATGTATCTAACATTAGTTGCCCGCGTATTACTGACATCTTTTATATTATGGGATAGGAAGGCAAACGAGCAAGCGTGCCGCCTGATGAAATAACCGCCTATAAACAACCGCGACACCGCAGGAGTCACAAAAGCGTTGCCGGTTTGCAAGCTTTGAGATAAGTATCAGCAAAATTAATTAAAACCTACCTGCGTTCAACAGTGAGTTAGGAACATTTATCTGGCCGTACAATCCTAGCCATCATAAATGAAGCTATGAAACGAACTTTGTTGTCGTAATATATTTTCTCGCGGAAAAGAAAGCTCGACATATAATACAGCTTTACACGTCGAGCTTTCTTTTGTATTTTTATTGTAAGGCCAGATAAACGCTCCTAACAACAAAGTAGAAAAAAATTCTGGGACCTAAGGAATGACGTTTACACTTTTCAATAATAAACCTTATAATCTTTAAGTCGTTGTCTTGAAATCTTTACGCTGGTTATTAATATAACATAAGCACAAGTCATTTACAATATTAATATGTATTGAAGAGTGTAAATTTATTTAAGAGCTTTTATTTTCCCGGTCACAAAAAATCTCATCCAGTAAATTTGTTTTGTGAATTTTTTGAAATTATTAATCAAATACTGGAGAGAAAGGGCGCAAATTTCAGGTTTTGCCCCGGTTCAAAAGAATCGTAGATCGTTTCGTGGCGTTTCCTCCAGACGAAGAAAAAACGACTTAACTAATTTCGCAGGTATCCTCTTTTTGTTTTATGAAGATTAGAAAAATTAGGAGTAGAGGAGAGCAGACCGCGGACACTCGTTACTGGAGAAAGTGACATCAACTCAGCGCGATGTACTCAAGTCTATTCCATTTTGTACGGGTTCGTGTTGGATAACGTTTCGGTTAGTCGTCAGCGTCACAAATAACACGTACAGGCGGTAGAAAACGTGGCGCCGCTATTAAATTGCAACTGCGTACGAAGGCACTTTTCCTTCTGTTCTGTCGGCAATGTGTCCGCCCACATCAGCCGCCCAATGAGAGCCGAGCGGGTTAATGTCACCTCTGCCCTCGGTTATATCGCTCCGCCTCTCCAGCGAACGCCTATTTATGTAACCACCCCTACTAAGTCAGGGTCTACAATGTTACCCCGGTGAAGTCGCCGCGGGCTGTGCTGTATACTGTGCGCGCGTGGACACTCGGTGAGCCTTTATTTTTATAAAATATTTAGTCCTATGTCGTATAGTGTGCGAAAAGTATTACACGTAGTTGTAGCTTAAGGGATTTCCCTTAAGCTACAAATACGTATAATACTTTTCGTCGGATATTCGAGCCAAAACTGATAATCATCACGTGCCTTGCCCGTCGTGTATATTGTTTGATAGTAATTTTTTCAATTCGTATATTATTTGTTTAGCAAAATAAAACAACGCAAAAAAGCGAAAACGCAGTAAGCCGCACATTGAAAACTTACCACTAGAGCCAAAATAAACTTTTAAGATTTCTGAAAACATTGTAGTTTAAAAAAGAAAAAAATACAGTCAGCTGTAAGACTCAGACCATTCGACTCAGTATTTTTTTCTGATTTATATATATAAATTTTTTCCAATTACATTTTTTGGACATCTATGTCATTTACAGCCTTTTCGCTTTTTTGGGTCGAAATGATGGTAAAAAACGATACAACGTGAATTTATAGACTACTATAGAATAGCCATATCATTAATTAAAACTATAGTTAAGTTCTATTACATGTAAATTGTTAAATTAGTCAGAAGTTAAAGACATCTTCAATATTGATTTATTTTATATTACGTTGACTAAACCTTTTGTGGTATGTTTTCACCAATTATTGCATTTACTTTGTCTAATTACAAAGTTCTTATCAAAAATGCAACAAAATTAAACCAAATTTTATCTTACATATGCAACTACATTTCAAAAGTCATGCGCGATTCGTGCGACTTGCCGAATCGTTGGATGGCCCGAATGCTGGTCGACTATTTTGGGTACAAACTGTTGGAATTTAAATCGTAGGAGAATAATAGTTGGAATTTAAATCATTTAATAGTGTTAGAATTGAATGGGATAACACAGTTATTATGTCAGTTCATATTTATATCTAGTTGTGTAAGGTAATAAATTAACCTAGTTAATTTATTTTTTCGTCTTTGTTAATGTGCGCCTAATAATTAAGTTTGCCACATGTACTTTCTTAGATTTGAAATTGTTGTGTACACCCGTAGGTATTCGTAATCTAGGCAATTCGTCTACACAATTTTAAAACCAAGTAACATGAGAAATTTTATGTCTAGATATTTATCTCCAAAACATGTCGCAATGAAAATACCGAAGAAATGGTATTATGGTCGCAGAAGTATTGACATTTTCACGTATTGTTGTTTATAACATTTCATACATACATACCGTTACGCCTGTCTCCCGCAGAGGTAAGCAGAGACCGCAGATCTCCATCTGCTACGATCTCGGCATACATCCCTTGCTTCTTCCACACTCGTTATTCTCCTCATGCAAGCCCGGTTAAAGGTAATATTGACCTGGTTTTT